>WNGS01003388.1:19594852-19807969 GCA_020271785.1 Procambarus virginalis | reverse complement strand
GCACAAACTAAACAACAATTATTATCATCGGCAACAGTGACATTCCCTTAAATATTTTTCATATTACTTTGCATTGTGTACGCTATGGACCATAACGTACAAAATGAGATGTGTTGACCAAACACACACAAGAAAGTGAAGGGACGACGACGTTTCGGTCTGTCCTGGACCATTCTCAAGTCGATTGTGAATCGACTTGAGAATGGTCCAGGACGGACCGAAACGTCTCCGTCCTTCACTTTCTAATGTGTGGTCTGGTCAACATATTTCAGACACGTATTGTGACTCCTCGTCTGCAGACGGGTTGGCTATCTCCTCACGCCAACAGGGTCTTCTTTATAGGGATCTTGCAGCTTTATCTCGTCTATGAGCAGTTTGGCCTTTGCCGGCAATGAGATTACTTATACTTATATCGCAGAAAGATCCCCTTCATTATTCTGAGGCGCGTGAAGAATCACTCCAGTCAAACAATTTGTCCAATATATCTCAACCATATGTGAAGACTGCGCCATACATATATATGCGAAGGCTGAGCCATACCTCATACATTTATATACGAAGACTCAAACATCATACATAATAAATGAGGGTATGTCAAATAAAATGGAGAGTGCTATTATCTGATGTAGCCTGTTCGATTTTATTAGATGGCGTAACTTTTTAGGCTATGCAATTTAAAAATTTTAGTTAAATACGATGCACAACACAAAACAGTATATTGGCACAAATGCGCTGCTATTGCGTCATTTAATTTCGGCGAAAAAAATGTCTTTTCACTATTTAGGCATACACAAATTGTTTAGGCATACACAACTTTTGACATATACAAATTATAGGAACGTGCTCCGGCGGAAATTATTGCTGTACTGTCACTGGTTCATGACACAGAGACGTACAGCTTATGTCCATACACATACTGGTTCCAAGTACATCTTAATTAAGTTCTAGTTCATGGTACAGCCTATTATCCTATCACTGGTTCATGGCACAGCCTATTATCCTATCACTGGTTCATGGCACAGCCTATTATCCTATCACTGGTTCATGGCACAGTCTAGTACTGTCATTGTTCCTGAATCTGTTTACTGATTCACGACACTCATAGCACAGCCTATTTCATAGGTATTGGTTCAAGGCACCAATGTATCCTGTCACCGATTCATAGCACATCGTAGTACCCCTGTTACAAATTCATAGTATTTCATAGTATCATACTGTTGATTCATGGCACAGTCTTGTATTGTTACTCTATTTATGGCTCACCATAGTAGCCTGTTATTGATTAATAGTAGTTTATAATTCTACACTAGTCCATGGTACAGCGTAGTATTGTTACCCAGTTCATGTCACATTACTATCCTGTTATTGGTACATGGAACATCCTAGTACCCTGTTACTAGTTCATGGTAAAACCTAGTGTTATTACGTACGCACTTAATATTGATTGGCGTGCAAAAATGTATCTAATCTTTAGAACATCATTTATCTTAAATTTAAGCGTAATAACATCTAGGATATGACAAAAATTATTGAGTAGTGCATACAGGTTTGACATCAATTTAGAGGCATATAATATAATATATAAAAACATTGATTTACAGACTTCTAAAAGTGATGAACATGTCTTGCGCATATTTCTAAAAAGTTGAGTGCTGTCAGCGGAACTCTGCCTGCTGTCATTCCTAGACCTTTTAACATTATCTCACATCTGCCCTGGAAGCACCCTAAATCAAACCTAATTTGGAGACATACCAGGTAACTCTGGACCTCATTCGCGTGAATAAAATTCAAGTACTGTGGCATATGACTATTACAATTATATTCAACAGTCAATAGCACTAAGGAGGAACTTGCACCACCTGACTAGCACCACATCACTAGCACCATGGAGATCTAGCACTCTACCACACCAACACCAAGGAAAACTAGTATCATGATCCCCCCATCATGGGGATCTAATACTATCTACCACGCTAACAGCGTGGATGAATAGCACCACCACCACACGAGCACTCCAGCAACCTCGAACTCACGATCAAACAGCTCCAGCGCACGCTCGACCACATGACCAACCATCCCTAACAACACTCGACCACATGACCAACCATCCCTAACACACTCGACCACATGACCAACCATCCCATACACACTCGACCATATCACTGACCGAACCATCCCTAAACACACTCGACCACGTGACCAACCATCCCTAACACACTCGACCACATGACCACCATCCCTAACACACTCGACCACAAACACACACAAAAAAAGACCACAGGAACCACAAATTTGCCTTCTTGCCTCACTTTTTCAAAGGATCCCGTAATGGTACAGTCGGGTTCGTTCTCGACGCATAATCGAGAATTCCGGGTTCGAATCCCGGGTTGGACAGAAATGGTTGGACAAATATCCTTTCACCTAATGCCGCTTTTCACCTAGCAGCAAGTAGGTACTCGGGAGTTAGTCAACTTGTTGCGGGGTTGCATCCTGGGAAAGGTCAGTACTGTAGTTCAACTTTGGAGTGGCAAACTGCGATGAAACCTGTTCTGTAAATATTCTCTGAAATAGGATAAGGATTTATCGACGCAGACATTGAAGTAAAACGGTCGTTCTTTGGAAAACATTCTTTACGTAACTGTTTTATCTTGTTCATTGTAAATGACAGCACAATAGCCTCCTGTGGATACCATCATTATAACATCTGTGAATGTCATCACAGTAGCTATATAGCCTCTTGTGAATGACGCAAAATAGTTTATTGATAGCACGAAAGCCTGTTTATGCCAACATAATAGCCCTCCTGTGTATAAGAATAAAATCCCCTCCGGTGGATAAAAACAAAAATTCTCCTGTGGATATTACAACAACCTGCTGAAATAAGTACAACAGCCTCCATTCTCGTGTACAATTATACCGAGACTAAAAGTCTGACGACGATGAACCGTACGAATGGATCATGAAAACTAATTAACCAAGTGCTGTTTGCTTAAAGCATCTAGTTCTTCACCATTAGCCACGGTTATCTGAAACATACACTAAGATAACTGATATTCTGTCGAGACTTCCACACCATAACAGCATCTACTATAATCTCCCACGAGTCAGTTTAAAGAACACCTTTGTTTATGACGAATAGTCACTGGTGTCACTAGTGGCGGGAAAAAGAGGATGCACTTGGAGTTACCATTGATGATGCTGGAATTGATTTTTGATGCTTTAGTTGGCTGTGAAATTTCTTGGTCCCTTTGTTGAATTCCCTGAAAGAGGAATGCAAGTATCTGTGATAATAGAAGAATTTACAATTCATTAGTAATGTATCTGAATTTAGCTAGAAAGTTTATTAGTGAAAGTGTTCTTTTCTTATGAAAAATTATATGCTAAATAGTTACTAAATATATCACCATATAACGCAGCGCACACTTCTCGAACATACGACCAAACAGCCCCAGCGCACACTCCTCAAACATACGACCAAACAGCCCCAGCGCACACTCCTCGAACATACGACCAAACAGCCCCAGCGCACACTCCTCGAACATACGACCAAACAGCCTCAGCGCACACTCCTCGAACATACGACCAAACAGAAGTATGAAGTATGGTAGGTGAGGGGTGCAGTATGGTGGGTGATAGGTGAGGTATGGAGGGTGAGAGGTGAAGTATGGTGGGTGCCATACCTGAGAGTTCAACAGGTCAAGTGACCGGGGTGGGTGTGAGAGCGACGGCGGTGTCCGAGGGTGTGGCCGCAACAGCAGCAGCAGGAGCCTCGTCTCCTGTGAACGCAAAACAAACATAACACTCTTGTTGCCAATATATTAACCGAGTTACCTTCACTCGAATAGTTATTACAACGTATACCTGCTGCATAATGCAATGCGTGTTAGTGGCTTTGCATGAATGTAAAAAATAACAGTCTTATGTACTCTCACCAACCCATTGTACCTTCTTGCAAATAAAAATTATTATTACTATTATTATTATTTTAATCGTCAATAAACTATTCTTACTATGTTTTGACAGGTTGGCAATGTAGCATAAACCCTGGAAAATTTGTCTTGAATCTTCGACTCGACTTGATAAAATTAAGTAATAAGCATTAGAGACAACCTTGAACAAATCCACAAGGGCCGTGACGAGGCTTCGAACCTACGTCCGAAGGAGAGGCTGCAGGACCCGCGGTAGGTCAGGATGATTTCCCGGTTGCAATTCTTTTAACCATGTCGTAGCTCAGTCCATTAAGGCCGCGTCTAGGATCCTCTCGGACGTAGGTTCGAATCCTCGTCACGGCCCTTGTGGATTTGTTCATTTGATGCATCACGCTATTGTGATTTGTGTGTGTAGAGAACCTTCTTGCAAGTCCGGCCACATGGAACAGGCGTGTATGTGCGATGGATAACGGGTATAAACGTACCACTAACCAGGCCTCTTGGTAGTTGTGCAGTGAGGTGGCGCAACAGAGCCAGACCTGATGTGTTCCTGTTGGTCACCTGTGTACACCTGGTCACTTCTGTACACCTGGTCACCTTCGTACATCTGTTGACCACAAGGCTCAACAGGAACACGACTGTGAGGGTGTGTGTAATGAGGTAAGGCGCTGCAGTGCGCATAAGGTGGCATACCGTGCGTAGCTGGGTACGGTACTGGGCCATGATGGTGCATGGTGAAGGTGGTGGAGGTGCGCGCATGGGTGGCTTGGCCGTGAAGACCACCAGAGACCAGACCTCGGCGCTTGGTGAAGAGTGATGGCGGAGGTGGTGCGGCTGCGCAGGTTGCCGGGCAGAAGACGTCATCATCTAGAGCTTCAACCTCGTGGTTGAGCGGACTGTCAGGGCTGGACCTCACTCTCCCGTTGGCACCCTCCTCACCTGAGACGGTCAGTCCACTGTTAGTGCCACCCTCCTTACCCGAGACTGTCAACCCTGTCAGTGCCATTCGTCACCTGAGACAGTAAACTCATTCGTTCTTCACAACAAACCGTAAACAATTGGTCTTACACCAACACTTACACAACTAATAATATCACAAAATGTGATATTAACATCACAAATATTACAGAGTTTACATGATTCTTGTTACATAAAGTAAAAATTAAGATATTCAATACAAAATAGACGGGTTTATCTGTACTTGCTAAAGCCCTTACAGGTGACACGTCGTCTACTCTCGAATCTAATTTAAGGCTAACAGTCTACTGTGAGTATCAATGTATTAAAACTTGTGCGAGCAGATTTGCCGGACAGCTGACCAAGACATTACAGCCTATACTAGGCTACTGGTATAGCAACGTTGAGGACAGGCAGCATGTTAGTTTAGCGAGGTCTCTACCTGCATGTGGAACTCAACACTTCAAAGTCACTCTATAGATGACACCGGCTTTCTACTGTTAGGAAATATCGACTTTAGCGTGGTAGTTCATCTATCGTTCATAGCAGAAGAGCAAGTTGGTACAGTCATTAAAAAGTCAATCAAGCGTAAGGGAGAATCACCACTTGTGTGTTCTCGCTTTGACTATTTTAGACAGATATTTCACCGCAAAGCCCTAAGCCAGTAAGTAATTATCAAAAGAAGGCACCAAGCCGGAAAGGCTATGTTGCACCATCAAGTGTGGGGAATAATCAGAGGGCGCTAAATATAACTAAGGATGCCAATATGAGAACAGACTAGTAGGACTGTATAACACTATGAGGGGGTATGAGGACGAGCTGAGGGGACGGTGTCCTGCCATTGGACCATCAGGGACTGAACAGTGATCATGTTAAAAGGGAGGCGTTGCTATAGCGACATGTTCAAACGGATGGACATCTCACCGAAAAAACTATATATAGCACAGGTAACGAAAATAGTTCCGGAACTAAGTCAACCACAGTCTATAATTTTTGACGGATGGGTTGTGATATTTTTATAAAATGTTTGGGCAATTGTGTTATATAATATTGACGACTAAGTCTAGGAATCCTTGAATGATAATTATGAATAACTTACTTGGAGTTAATGTTCTGGACTAATCATTACTTCTTTTACTTTACTAAGTTTAATGTTCTTAATTAACCATACCGTTGTGGCGACCTTGATGAGCTGGTCGAGTATCTGCTCTGGAGTGCACGATTTCCAGCCCCAGTCCTGGAGAAGGTCAGGAGGGAGACAAAGCTTCACTACCGCCATGAAGTCCTCTCTTAGTCGCTGTTGTGGGTTGGGATCCTCTGAGGGCCTCGCACCACCCCGCTTCAATACATATACTAACTGCTGCTCCGGAGAACACGACCCCTGTTGAAGTTTGGACGCCTCGGGGACCGATAAGAGATCATTCAGCACAAGCCTTAGACGTCCCATGAAGACCTCATCCGTGTGTGTATCGCTCGGCGTCTCAACAAAAGATTTATTTTGATGGCTTGTGAGGCTTGGCAAGTTGTTCTGGAGTTTTATGGAAGTCAACACACAATGATGTTGTCCAGCACCTGGTAAGGATGCAGGTCGTTTACTTGCTGATACAGCATTATTAGTCACTGAAGGCAGTCGGAGAGGCGGCTCGGAGGCGGGTCTGTGGTGGTTGACATGGCGAGAGCTGTGGAGGCTGTGGAGCTGGCCAGGGCCAACAACATGACTGTCTTCCCGTGTTCCTCCTGACTCTGTGATGATGTGATGTGACTCGGTAATCTCTCCTCCACGAGGCGCAGTCTGTTTATTGTCTTCACGTGAATCAACGGAATTAGCAACTTTTTCTACACTTTTATCACTATTCCATGTGGACACTTGTCCTGCACTAGTATTTACATTGTCCATACTAGACTCGTTATGTATAATTTGTTGACAATGTGTTAATAATGAGGTACTTCGTTTATCTGTGTTATCTATGCTAGAAATGGATTTACATGCATCGTACATACAATCAATTGTTCTTTTTGATAATTCATAATTATTATAAGCTCTAGTCTGGAGAATAGAAGTGTCACTTTTGGACCTACTGTGCCCTTGTCCTCTCTGTGGTTTAGCTAAGGCAGCTTCTTTCCAAGCTGCTCCAGGAGGCTGATGGTTAAATGATGGTTCTGACGAAAGACAACGCCGAAAGGGAGGATGATCTTGTGATGCAGGAACTTGCGAACTTATTGTGGAGGCTTGATGATGAGAAGCGTTAAGAGATTCTGGCCTCACCACATGTGTTCTCCATTGGACAGGATGCCCTTGTGGTGCTAAATTTTCACTATGATTGACACTAGCATATGTGTTTTCCCTAGGAGATAAAGAGGGAGGCTGAACGTGATGAGAGATGTTGCTCTCCATCTTTTGTCGATGAGGATCAATTACAGCAGCTTCTTGTCGCATAGTCGCAGTACTGAACGAATTAACGGTTTTCTTTCTCTAGCCTCAGGCGGTGGGCCTAGAGGGATGAGCTCCACGCAAGGTTTTTGGAGGTTCCATAACTCGACGGGTCTGTATTCTCTCGGGAGGCTTATCTAACCATCAGCAGGGCGCTTTAAACTCCAGGGAGAGTCATAGTTCTTTAGCTGCTCGGGTGTGTACGGGGATCTCACTGGGATGGCAGTTCGGAACCTGTCTGGTGATGCATGAGAGGACATGATTGCAGCAGCCTGAGGCGATCTTGGTTTATGCCAAAGGGTATTCATAACAGACTCTGAGCGTGGGTCATAGGAATGCTTAGGATATGCCTCTGGCACTCTCGGATGCATATGGCGATACTGACTTGAGGGTTGATGATTGTTTACGGAATAGACAGAGCCTGGCGCATGATGCATGTTGGAAGAATTGACTGGGATGTATACTTCACGAAGGGATGCATTATTTTGATGTTCAATACGACTTTGTAGATCAGGTCTACCTGGAACTTGACGTACATAAGAAAGACTTGCCAGTGTACCTGCTGGTTGTTCAGAGGGTGGCGGGGGCATGCCAGGAGAGTCGTGGAGAGCTGTAGGAATTCCGTAAGGCACATCTTGATGTCTTGGTCGTGTGTGGTGCATGTCAGGAACTGTGAGGCGCGGATCATGGACTAAGACAGGTGCTTCTGGTGGAGAACGATGAAGAGTTGGAGGAGGATACGAGCGGAGATCAGTCGTGTCCGGATGACCTGGGGAGCTGCGTGGTAATGTCAGCCGGTGGTCAGCGGGTCCCGGCGGGGCACCTGGACGCAACATTGGAGGCCTACTTATGAGGTGATATTTGCCTGGGTACTGCGGATAATGACGATACGGCTGAGGCTCTCCAGGTGGTATGTGCATGTGGTGTTGGGCAGGGTAAGCAGGGTCATGAGGGCGAGGTTGATACTGGTGATAGGGATGCCGGACTTCTGCAACTGCATAAGAACCGTCAGGAACGGAACGGTACACCGGGTACATGCCGGGGTAGACTCTGAACTCGGGGCGTCTCAACCTATGGCCAAGTGGTATACCCAGTGAGGAGGGGCGGACTCGCAGGTACTGCTGCTGAGCGGGAGCAGTGAGTGGGGAACTCACGGTCGCTGACTGGTGGCTGGGTGGTGGGTCATCCACTACACTCACCACAAGATCAGAGTCGATCCCAACGGCTGAGCACACTCGGGCTAGTATATCAACGTCTTCTTGTTTACCTGTTTTTGTAATTTCATGCACCTCTGCACTTTCTGTGGCTTCCAGAAGTCGCCTTTTCTTAGTTATAGGTTCGATATCCCGACGACCGTTCTCAGTCACCAGAGGCTGTGATGGTGCTGGATAGTTTGTTGGTGGAGGATTGGTCGCGAGATGGCTAGTTTCTGTGTGAGTTGACTGAGGAGGTGTGGGATGGTTTCTGGGTGATGAATTGGTCACTAGTTGGCTAGTCTCCGTTTGAGTTGTTGGTGACTGAATAGTTGGTGGAGGATTTGTCTGTGGTTGTATGGTATGTGGGTGTGATGCTGCTGGCTCTGTTGCTGCACACTGCGTGCTGGGTTTCGATTTTAACGTGCTGTTGTCTTCAACGGGAGTGGCGTTGGCCATGGCAGGCGTGGAGTTTGGAAGTGTGATGGGCGGCGCGGAGCATGGAGGGCGTGTGGGGCAAGGAAGGTGTGTGAGCGGCGCGGAGCGTGACGGGCGTCTGGAGCGTGGAGGGTGTGTGGGTGGCGCTGAGCGTGAAGGACGCGTTGAGCGTGTGGGCGGCGGTGAAGGTGGTGTGGGCGCCGGCAGAGCGTCGACCAGGTCACGAGGCTTGAGGCGATGGAGGCTCATGTCGCCCCGAGACACTCTGCGGAACAACAACTACCATTACTATACACTCATCTTCATCATCATCATCATCAAATAAGAATATGAATAATACATTATATCAAAAGTCCGCCTTTTCAAGACTAAGTGTGTGTAAGATGGCTGGACGCTAAGTAAGAACCTTTGTGTCTTACAGCTCCATTTTGTTTCCTATTATAAATTTTATCTGTGGCTAAAGTTTAGCTGTTGAAACCTAAGGCTGTCATTGTAGTACTCGAGTCCTGAGACTGTCTTTATGTTATATCACTTCAGAACTAAGACTATTATTGTATCACTAGATATGTGAGACTGTCATTGTGGCACCTGAGACCATTCAACACTAGACTTGCACAAAAGGTTGACAAGTCCACTTGCTAAGTCCAAGTTACCAAGTCCTAGTTGCTAACACTTGCACAGAAGGTTGCCATACTTAACCCTTAGGCTGCGACTCATATCACTTGACATAAGGTACACAGGATTACACTAATGTCAAGTGACATTTACCACAGAAAATCTGAGATATTAGCTATATATATATATATATATATATATATATATATATATATATATATATATATATATATATATATATATATACATACAGGCTGCCTGTTTCTGACAAAATAATTATAGCTATATAAACAGGCCCGTTCCACAGCTACACCCAAATACCCCCACAGGTATATAATTTATAAGACGTTATATTATATGCATTTTCAAATATCGTAATACATCCCAACAATGAACCATTTAGGAACGCAATGTCTGATAGACATGGGGAGTACTGAGGGTATCCAGGAAGTCAATTAATGGTCATTAATATTGGCCATCCCCCCACAGGTGGTGGTGTGAGGGGCAGGAGTCTGCGGCTGGCGCACTCCACCCTTCGCTCAGAACTGTTGACATCATTAGTAATGTATAAACTTCGCCTTCCCGATGTGCTTCCTTCATTGCTATTCATATAATCGTCATAATTGCTATCATCATAATCAATATTATATATGTAGAATTATGTGTACTCACCTAGATGCTCTTGCACGAAAGAGTTAAGCATCTATTGTCTACTTCGTCAGTTTCCTCTGGAATCTTGTGTGTCAGTATCATGTTCCCTGTATCTCCTCAATATCATGTTCCCTGTATCTCCTCCATATCATGTTCCCTGTATCTCCTCAATCATGTTTCCTGTATCTCCTCTCCTTCAGTATACTGCAGTACTTACCCAGCAATGTCTGCAGGGCAGTGAGGTCTAAATCTTCATTCCCTGCCAACTAGCCTTCTTCTACCTGTTAGGTTGAGGAGGGCCATTCTTTCAGTCATTCCTCACAGCTCAAGAACGAGCCTTGTTGCATTCATTTTAGTTTTTCTAGTTTTAATTTTTTTAGGTGAGACTGTGTATAGGACCCGGGAGGCTCTTTTGTCCGAGTTTTAGGAGGATACTCTGAGGGAGGCAACATTCTGCTGTCGTTATTTTGTTAGTGTGGGTTTCTTGAGTTTCATTTGTGGTTACGTCTACTCTTGAGTCTTTCTCATTTTCTGACCCAAGAATTTGTTGCCCTAGCATCCTATACTGCAGTACGGGTCTGTCTTCCAGCGACGTGAGCTGCAATTCACATACACTTTCCTCGTAATTCTGGAACTAGTCTAGTGGCTTACCTCTGAACTTTTTCCAGCTTCGTCTTATGCTTGACAAGGTATGGAGTCCATGCTGGAGCCGCATATTCTAGTCTTACATATGTGGTATACAAAGTTCTAACTGATTTCTTACACAGATTTCTAAAGGCAGTTCTGATGTTAGCCAGCTTCGCATTCGCCGCTGAATATATCTTTTTTGGTGTGGGCTTCAGGAGAAAGTATACGTAGTACAGTTAGGGGAGTACAATGATGGCTCAGGTGCTGATGTATATGTTAGTGTTTAGTGATCATATAATGTCTTGCCACTGCGGGCCGCCGCCTGCCCACACCCTCCTTGTCAACACCTGAGACAATAACAACTTTTCATAATGGCGGTCTACCAACAGACATCAGACATAACACCATCTAATAGACTTACAAACAGATAATAATTATAATTCATGATGATGATGATCATCGACCATCTTGCAGCCACAATAACACCAGCCACCAGTGTTAACATATTCTAGCCCGGCCAACAACCCTCCCCCAAGCTGACTACTCTCCGCCATTGTTGGCGGTCATGAGCCAACAAGAATGTGTCGTCTCTCACGGGCGAGTGTTGATGAACACCGCCCTCGGCCAATATTATCGGCCCTGGCGCCACTCAAACTGGCGGCCTTGTGCTCTTGTGTTTTGTTCTCCTCTCCAAACTGGCGGCCTTGTGCTCTTGTGTTTTGTTCTTCTCTCCAAACTGGCGGCCTTGTGCTCTTGTGTTTTGTTCTCCTCTCCAAACTGGCGGCCTTGTGCTCTTGTGTTTTGTTCTCTCCAAACTGGCGGCCTTGTGCTCTTGTGTTTTGTTCTCTCCAAACTGGCGGCCTTGTGCTCTTGTGTTTTGTTCTCTCCAAACTGGCGGCCTTGTGCTCTTGTGTTTTGTGCTCGTCTTCCGGAGACACTTAACGCGTCGTCACTTTCAGTTTCATTTTTGTGAGTTCTTGTTCGAGGTTCTGGGCGTTATTTTTTCCCTTTTAAATTTGTAAATTTGTTGTTAGTGTTGGGATGGTATCCGCTCACCGGACCTTTTCTCTTATTGTTTCTTGTAATATTTTCCCTTGTGAATCAGCTTCCTTACAAATCTGCTATCTTCTTTTCCAATCTGCATTCTCTTATATTTATTTGGATGGAACTTTATGAGCATTATGAGAGTCTTAAGAGTCAAAGAGTCATGCCTCATTTTAGTGGCGCTGACGTAGAATTCAGTCAAATTTGCTAGGCATGATTTCCAGTCTCTGAATTCATGTTGTCCCCTAGACGTACTCTCTCCAAGTGATCCACATTCTATGCCAGATGAGTTTTGCAGGAATTTTACATAGTAATGTGTGTTGTGGTTTTGAATAGATGTTGTGTCATGAAATTAGGATGATCTCAGTGATGTCCAGGACTGAACATAATGTCCAGGGCTGAACATAAGAATTAAGGACTTACGAGTGAAACGCAATATTTTGTGAATATCAACAGGAAATGACTCAGTTTAGGCTCCAGCACGCAGTTGCCAGGACAGGACGAACCAACGACTGATATTTCATATAATTTTCTTACTAGCGTGTTATTGTTAATCTTGTATTATCTTCTTTGGAATGTTCCCATTGGCTTGTTTATATGTATTTAAAAGTATATAGGGGACCCAGCGGTGCTCGGGTTGACCTCGACTTCGACGGGATTGCCATGGGAATCTACACCCTTTAAGAAGGGACACTGGGGCCGACCCCGACCCGCCTGTGACTGTCCTCTAACACCCATCAGTCACCCTGCACAGTTTAATGAGGCTAACCTTAAGCGTCTGACTTTCACTCTTGGAGAAGTAATATTTTTTTGTGTATTTCATCTTTACTTTGGCAAGTGTTGTAACACTCAAGGTATGCTGGTATTTTCGTAATTTTTTCGTCAGTGACGAGTTAATCATGTCTAAAAAGATTGAATGACTAGGCAAGCACAATAAAAACTGAGCTGTTGGGCAGTTATCGAGTCAGTAAATTGAAGATTAAAGCATGATACGAGTGAGCTTTGTGTGACAATGTATACTGTAGTCTATGTCTTACAATTAATGTCTGAAGTATCTTGCAATATTTAAGGGAATGTCACTGTTGCCGATGATAATAATTGTTGTTTAGTTTGTGCGGATTCCAACCGTACTGGAAAACATGACTTTGTACATCGATTGGCCAATGAGGCTTGCACGAAATATACTGACGAAATATACGAATAAAATACTGACTTTAACTTTGTACTATATAATACATTATTAAAGACCTACAGATTAAAACAATTCTTTCAGATTTAGAATTCAAAAATACTCAAAGATTTGAAAATTGTTAAATAACTGTGATTTCGACAGGTGAGAGATGACAACATACACTTAGTTTGTCACTTGTTTTGACTTTTAGACCACTGAAAGCATCTCACAAGTTAGTAAGCGGACTCTTGGAGGCTACAAACAAAGCTCTCAGTCTAGTTCAGTTTTGTGTACAAATATTTGGAGTATATGCGTTAGTGTGATATCAACTCCTAGATCTTTCTCTCTGTCCGTTTCATGAAGGACTTCATCTCCAATTCGGTATCCTGTGTCTGGCCTCCTGTTTTCACCGCCTAGTTTCATTATCTTACATTTACTCGGGTTGAACTTTAGTAGCCATTTGTTGGAACAGTCATTCAGTTTGTCTGTCATCGTGTAGCCTCATACTATCTTCCTCTGTCTTAATCCTCCTCATAATTTTTGCATCATCGGCAAACAATGAGAGGAACGATTCTACACCCTCTGGGAGATCATTTACATATATCAGAAACAGTATAGGTCCAAGGACCGAACCCTGCGGGACTCCGCTGGAGACGCCTCGTCAGTTTGAGACCTCACCCCTCACAGTGACTCTCTGTCTTCTGTTACTTAGGTACTCCCTTATCCAATGGAGTACCATCCCCTTCACCCCTGCCTGCATCTCCAGCTTTTTCACTAGCCTCTTGTGTGGTACTGTGTCAAAAGCTTTATGGCAATCCAAAAATATGCAGTCTGCCCACCTCTTTCTTTCTTGCCTGATTTTTGTTACCTGGTCGTAGAATTAAATTAATCCTGTGAGACAGGACTTGCCATCACTGAACTCATGCTGATGCTGTGTTACAAAGTTTTTTCTCTCCAGATGTTCACTAGCTTTCTTCGCACAATCTTCTCCATCAGCTTGCATGGTATGCAAGTTAGGGACACTGGCCTGTAGTTCAGTGCCTCCTGCCTATCCCCCTTCTTGTATATCGGTACTACATTAGCCGTCTTCCAAATTGTTAGCAGTTCACCTGTTACAGCGATTTGTTATACACTATAGAGAGTGGCAGGCACAGTGCTCCTGCTCCTTCCTTTAGTATCCAAGGTGAGATTCCATCCGGGCTTATGGCCCTTGTCACATCCAACTCTAGGAAAAGCTTCCTTACATCCCCACTGGTAATCCCAAACTCTTTTAGTGGTTCTTGGTTATCTATTCTCTCTCTTATCTCTGAAACTTCTCCTTGCTCTAAGGTGAAGACCTGGAATTTCTTATTCAGTTCCTCGCACACTTCCTTGTCGTTTGTAGGGAATCTGTCTGCCCCTATCCTTAATTTCATTACTTGTTCCTTCACTGTTGTTTTTCTCCTGATGTGGCTGTGCAGCAATTTAGGCTGAGTCTTTGCCTTGCTTGCGATGTCATTTTCGTATTGTCTTTCTGCCTCTCTTCTCAACCTGACATATTCATTCTTGGCGCTCTGGTATCTTTCTATGCTCTCAAGTGTCCTGTTATTTCTATAGTTTCTTCACGTCATTGTAGTTAGTTGCTTTGCTAGCTTACACCTCTGGTTAAACCATGGGTTTCTCATCTGCATTCCAGTTTTGTCCTTTTGGACTGGGACATACTTGTCTGCTGCCTCCTTAAACTTCTGCGTGATGTAGTCCATCATGTCTTGGGCCGTCTTTCCCCTGAGCTCTGTTAGGAATTTTCTTATCTCCTCATTGTTTCCCTTTAGGAATGCTTTACTTTTGGTTTCAGGTCCCTTCCTTGAGTTCATTAACCCTTCTTCGACCAGATACTGCAACGTGTGTGTGTGTGTGTGTGTGTGTGTGTGTGTGTGTGTGTGTGTGTGTGTGTGTGTGTGTGTGTGTGTGTGTGTGTGTGTGTGTGTGTGTGTGTGTGTGTGTGCGTGTGTGTGTGTGAGTTTGCATGTGCATGTGTGTGGGTATGTATGCTTGCGTGTAGATGTGTTTTTTTAAATGTATGTACTCACCTAGTTGTGCTTGCCGGAATTGACCTTCGGCTCTTTGGTCCCGCCTCTCAACTGTCAATCAACTGGTGTACAGATCCCTGAGCCTACTGGGCTCTATCATATCTACATTTGAAACTGTGTATAGAGTCAGCCTCCACCACATCACTGCCTAATGCATTCCATTTGTAACGACACTGAAAAAATTATTTCTAATGTCTAATGTGTGTACTTGAATGTACAAGTGTAGGGTTGCGTGAGTGTGCTTGCTAGTCCAGGTGTGTGCTTGCGTGTGGCGGCGTGTAGAATGAGAATTGTGGTGAGGGGGTCAGTGGCGGAGTGGGCTGAGGGTTAAGCCGCTGGTAACCACAACAGTACTGGGTGCCTGGAGACACGCCCGCACAGGCCAATTCAATTGCTTTCTTTATTATGCACCCGATACTCATCCCGTGGGCGGTGGTGTAAAGGGTTACAGAGGCACGTAATTGGTTCAGGAACTGGACCCTCTAGTTCGTTTAGTTAAGCAAATAACAATCTTTTGACGCTAGTTACACAATTATTAATGTTATATATACATGTACGCATACTCATACATACATGTACATATACATATATACATACATATTTAATCACCCACACAAATACACACATCAACAATCTTTTGTATCACAAGTGATTCAACAAGAGGCTCACAACAGTCACTATACAAGGCACTTTACATCTATGGTGAGTCACACAGTTACTAGTCTTGCTCCACACCCACCCAACTGGGCGGCAGCTTTACAGCCATGTGCAGGCTGCACCTGCAATAAGCAAATTTTGGATACTTCGTTAAGATTTCGGGCAGCACATCATTATGACTGAAGTACTTACACATTTCTTGGACACTATTGATGGTGTTATGTCTGAATTCCGCGATTTTTTCACATTCCATTATATAATGACGCAAAGTATGCGAATAGTTCTGCTGACAGAGTTTACATTTAGTCAAATCTACATCAGCAGATGTTACAAACTGCCAGAGGTACTTGTAGCCGAGCCTAAGCCTAGCAGTGGTAACATCTAGAAGTCTGCTAACCTTATTGGATGACCCTTAGACGTGCGGTTCTTCCTGCATAATAGAATGATGATAGATGGAATAACTGGTGTGAATTTCACTTTGCCTCAAGTCATGGTGCCTATATTAACATTTCTACTCTCCTCCCTCCTGTCTGCACCACCATATTCCGACACGCACGCACGCACGCACGCACACACACACACACACACACACACACACACACACACACACACACACACACACACACACACACACAAATGCTGAAAATGGAATGCATTAGGAAGTGATGTGGTGGAGGCTGACTCCATACACAGTTTCAAGTGTAGATATGATAGAGCCCAATAGGCTCAGGAACCTGTACACCTGTTGATTGACGGTTGAGAGGCGGGACCAAAGAGCCAGAGCTCAACCCCCGTAAGCACAACCAGGTGAGTACGACTAGGTGAGTACACACACACACACATAACTATTAGTTGATTGACAGTTGAGAGGCGGGACCAAAGAGGCACAGCTCAACCCACGCAAGCACAATTAGGCAAGTACAGGTCCCCGCAGCCGTGTACACAGCGCTTTGGGGTCATAGTCCTAAGGGCCCGGGTTCGATTCCTGATCGAGGCAGAAACAAATGGGCAGAGTTCTTTCACCTGAATGCCCCTGTTCACCTAGCAGCAAATAGGTACATGGGAGTTAGACAGCTGCTGCGGGCTGCATCCTGGAGATATGTGTGTGAGAGGGAAAAATGTAGAGATATCATGGAAGAAAAATCAGTACATTAAGTCAATACATTAAACAACCGACGGTCAAAAAGGTCGGGTCCAAGAGCTTGACCCTGCATACACAAATAGTAAATACACTAAACCCACAAACACACACGTCGCTAGAGCAAGCAAGAGACATGATAGAGAATTATAAAATACTACGGGGAATTGACAGTGAAAAACGAGATGTTCAAAATAAATACTAATATAACTCTAAGGCATCGATCATGGAAGCTTGATAATAACACGTCTCACAATAGTGAGAAAGTTTTCTTTTAGCGTAAGAGTAATGGGAATATATAATGAGCCTAATGAACATGCTGCTGTAGAAGCGAACTCTGGTAATAGTTTCACAAGTCGATATGATAAAGGAGTAAGGCAGGAGTCACTGCATTAGACAACCAGTGTCTAGAAGAAAGTGTTCACTGACAACCACTTCACTCTCTAGCCTTCACCTCTGACCCACAGTGAGTCACTGCCACCAGCGCCCTCACCCTCACCCTCCACAGGTCACACGCCCCACACCCGCCCTCACCCTCCACAGGTCACACGCCCCACACCCGCCCTCACCCTCCACAGGTCAGGGTGTTGGGCTTAACCCCCATCAACCTATGGCATGTCATTAAGGCAACAACAACAGCAGCTCACTGACCAACCAACAAGAATACTTTAGTCCTGAACATAGTCCTGAACTACATTAAACTCACATTGTATATACACCGAAAAGCAGGTAACACCTCTGTGTATATATATCCTTTCTTTGATTTGTATACATTATAAAATAAGAACCAAAGCTTATCAGTTCAATTAAAAAAAACATTGTTATTAATAAATGTTGCAACATTTATTGATAACATGCCTTAAGTTATTGCACTGAATGTCTCTCTGTTGAGTCTGGTCCTGACCGCCAGACAGTACACACGTGTTTCTGAGGAGCTTCTGGCTGGCGTTTGCCAAACAAGCCAGTTGGCTTGTTTGGCCTTTACCTGCAGCCTGCCCATCCCGCCTGACTCCCTCCATGTCGACACGCTGGCAGGAAGGAACTATCAGGGGAAAACACAAAGCCATTACAACTATATAGCACTGGGAAGGGGTCAGGATAAGGATTTGGGATGGGACGGGGGAAAGGAATGGTGCCCAACCACTTGGACGGTCGGGGATTGAACGCCGACCTGCTCGTCGACACGCTGGAGTACGTGACATGGTGGACTCATACAAATCTCCATTACGGCAGACGCAGTCCTCTCGAAGGGAATTTAAGTGTCGTCTTGATTATGACATAGTCTGCACGACGTCCACGACAACGTCTAACGTGCTACAGATCACGCTCGACGACATGCTTCACATTCAAAGCCTTCGCAGCACCAGGGTGGCGGAGAAGTGTGCAAACAGCGCGTCATTTTCGGAATTTGCGAGAAAGCATGATGCTGACTTTGCCAGTTTGCCTAATGGGAAAGGTTCAGTGCAAATGATTAATTTGTGTACGACGTTTTCTCATGCTGCTGTGAGGGAGGCGCCGTTTGAAATGTTGACTGGGACGTGCTTGAACACAACAGAAAAGTGGACATTATTCGTCTGATTCAGCATACTTTTGGTCCAATCAAAGGACTATTCAATGGCTCTCGAACACTGAAAATAGAACTTAACCGAAATATTCCTTCATCAGTGTCAGGCCACAACAATAACTTTATTTACACTGGAGAGCTAAAAACATGTAATAAGTGTGGAGATGCGGGCCACTTTGCTGCTGCTTGCCAAGTGAAGGCAGCAGAGCGTAATAACATTAGTCGTGAAGCTGACTGTCCATCACCAGGGGCCACCACCTGCACATACTCAGGTACGCACTAGTACAAGGAGGTGTGGGTGACACAACCCTAAACTCTGTTAGTGAAACGACTGGGCAGTGTCCCCCAGTGCGAGTGCAGAAGCAGAAAAAGAGTGCAGGTGGCGCAGTTTGGAAGAAGAAACTGAATGCTGAAATACTGTTTCCTCAATATTAATGGAATCCAGAATGCTTTGATGGATTCAGGAACTGCTAGACCAGTACGATAATAGTGAAGCGACCATACGAATCATAAATACTCATACTCCGCCCAAGTAAAACAGAAACAAGTAACACTTAGTGGGCCAGCCAGAGGCTTAGTGCCCGCGCAGGAATATCTCCGCAAAAAAGTACGATAATCACTCCACGATTTGTTTTAAAATTAATTCAGATTTGTACAGAGTTTGAGCACTACATATTTGTTTCCCCTGCTTCCGTGTGCGCGTGTGGGGGAGGGGGCGCCACCCCCCCCAGACGACGCAGGGCCGGCCAGACATCACGCTGAAAATGCCACACCGGCTGCCGTGAGCCACGGTGTAGCATGCAGCCATCTCCACCATGGAGGGACTAACACCTCCTCACTACAGGGGGGTCCTTCCTCATTATCTCCACCATCTTATCGGTGTTTTCTAACAACACCAGTCGCAATCTATCATCCCCCCTCCCCCACACACTATCTCCTGAGGAACACACCAATTACATAACCTCTAGGGTGCATGTAAGGTTAATAAACATAGTGGCTGCATTCAACACTGAACAATGAATCATTTAAATTACTTTGTGCGCATTTATCTTATACTAATTCTTGAGTACCTGCAGTTTGGAATCCTTGGTTAGGCTGTCACACAAACTGATATATGCAATAAGCAGTTGTATCTTTGTTGATTACCATCAAGTACTGAAAGGAAGGGAGTGATTGTGTCTTTTTTCAGACATAATAAGTGCAAGTGCCACTCTGCCCTGCTTCAAGCACCCCCCCCCCCACAACTCATCAAATGAGTAGTAGCGCTTACATTGGGCACATCAAGTCTTAATCAGACCGCTGTTGATATTCACATTTTACTGTGACAGACAACTGATCTCTCAGTTCCTGTCTGCACTCTTTCCCTCTCTTCAGTATTATCTCCAGGGTGCTTCTCTAGACAGTTTGTACAGTTTTCTCTGATAATACTAAGATGACATTCAGCTTTCTCTTCATTTATTGACAAATTAGCGATGGTATCAGCTTTGCCATGTCCTAATAGATAATCTATTATAAAGAATATGCAATTTTAATATTTTTAAAGTATTTATATTCAATAGAATATAATTTGTTTACGAGTCTGAGTTCAGGACGGCACGCGAGCTGGCATCAGGCATTCTACATGCACGCTGCACGATAATACGCTTCTTAGTTCATTCAATTATAGTAGATAATTCACACAGCACTTTGCCGCTGTTTACCTCGTGTTTGCCTAACGTTTATCTTGTGTTTGCCTAGTGTTTACCGGTGTTCAAGAGCCGCACACCACGTACTTAACTGGTGTTTACCTGACGTTGACCAGGTGGCTCACCTGCTGGCGTTTGACTGACGTCCGTTTGCTTGAAATTAGATGATATATTTACTAGACCAGGTGTTTACCTCATGATCACCTTGGCTGCGTATCAACGGCCATGACCAAACAACCAACGTGGCCACGTGGTCATGGCCGGTAATAACCGTTAGGTCAAAGTGGTAAAGACCGCAGTGGTGGTCAGAGGAATGCACTCTCACGTTCCTGGATGCTTATACACGCTTACTACCTCCTACAACCCGAGGAGACGAAAATTACAGCATTTAGCAAAGTGGTGAAGATTCAGAAGTGTTTGGGTAGATGTGAGCAAGGCGTGTTCTGCAGGGAAAAAATCAGGATGAACAACCCAGCGGGTTTTCTTCCTATTGGGGAGTGTTGTACATGCTGCTATGGCGGTGTGTCCACTCACAAGATGAGTGGCGCTGCCCAATAAACTCGCCTCTCGGGGCAAATTTAATTTTTTTTAATAATTGTACATACGTGCTTAATGTTCACTTCATTTTTTAATTAATGCCAAACCAGTATTTACCCAGGTATTAATTTGATGTAAACTAACGTACAAATATGTACTGGTGGCCCAAAAATGTTCCCGTTTTGTACTCTTAATCACACCGTGATTAATTTTTGTACTACCGTGGCCGATTCGATTAAGGCGAGAGTCTGGGCGTGTCGTCACTCCATTGCCTCATAATTATTTTCACTGTACCATTAATTTTGTAGACAAGAAAACACAAAAGCTAAACTTAAACATTCCAACATATATACACTATATTAGGCCTAAGATAACGTATATTACGCCTAGGATTACACAGACAGTTTAGCTTATTTAGTTACGTTTCAAATTTGGGCTAATTCAATAATACAAAACGTGTACCGTTGGGGGTCCAGGTTATATTGAGATGATTTCAGGGCTTAGCGTCCCCGCGGCCCGGTCCTCGACCAGGCCTCCTTTTTGTTGCACATCCCCAGGAAGCAGCCCGTAGCAGCTATCTAACTCCCAGGTACCTATTTACTGCTAGGTAACAGGAGCATCAGGGTGAAAGAAACTCTGCCCATTTCATTCAATTCATGTTTATTGAGATAGGAAAGAAATACATATCAAAGGGATAGAGTACCTTAGGCTATTTCTACCCCCCCCCCAATCTCTGCCCATTGTTTCTCGTCGGCGCCGGGAATAGAACCCCGGACCACAGGATTACGTGTAAATCGCGCTGTCCACTCAGCCACCGGCGCCCTTAAGTGTGTGTGTGTGTGTGTGTGTGTGTGTGTGTGTGTGTGTGTGTGTGTGTGTGTGTGTGTGTGTGTGTGTGTGTGTGTGTGTGTAACACTTCGTTATAATATAAACTGATTATGTTCTCAGAAAATATCGATATGTAATTGACGTCTTCTCGGAACGATTCGAGTGAAATGCTCTTTCAAGTGTTTGTTAACGGGAACTGGAAGCCAAAAATGTAGTGAGTGATATACCCCCTCCCACATACACAGAAAATAATAATAATAATAATAATAATAATAATAATAATAAACTCCTAAGACACAAAGCCTCAAATTCTCACCCTGGGAAAAGTTAAATTCTGGTAACAAACCAGCTATCTTCTTGAGATGATTTCGGGGTTTTTTTTTAGTGTCCCCGTGGCCCGGTCCTCGACCAGGCCTCCACCCCCAGGAAGCAGCCCGTGACAGCTGACTAACACCCAGGTACCTATTTTACTGCTAGGTAACAGGGGCATAGGGTGAAAGAAACTCTGCCCATTGTTTCTCGCCGGCGCCTGGGATCGAACCCAGGACCACAGGATCACAAGTCCAGCGTGCTGTCCGCTCGGCCGACCGGCTCCCTGGATAATCAGCTAGTCATAATACAGGTATAGTTCTCGCTATTTTATTTGGCTATTAATTTAAGAAATTCTCCAGAGGAATATCTCCAACATTGGCTAGATACGAGGTAATTCAGCGCCACGCTCTGTGATGCACTCTTCACAACAATTCTGACAGCAATGCTATATAAAAAAATGAAGCTGGTGGTGCATTATCGTGTGTTAAGACACTGATAAGTGTAGGTACCCAAGTGATTGTATCCTGAGGTTATATACACTTCTCGAATATCCTGTAGATCATGTTTTAACAATTCATTTATAATTATCACTATAAAGTTATTATATATATATAGTTTTACCGAATGTTTACCTGGTGGTTCTGGGGATGAGGGCCAACTTCCCCGCGGCCTGGTGCTTATCCACTTTTAGTAACATTTATTTATTTATTTATTTATTTACAAGAAGGTACATTGGGTTTGTGAGAATCCATAGCATGGTAATTTACAATCTTGTAAAGCCACTAGTACGAGCAGCGTTTCGGGCAGGTCCTTAATCTAACAGATAATTTTAAGTAGGCAAATTCTAGCGGAATTAATAGAATGATAACAGATGTATTGCAAGAAAGAAAAAAATGAGATGAGAGAGATTAGGTATATTAAAACACTTTGGTCAATTAAAGCTCTGATGGACTGTATTGAACGCTTGATTGGTAATTTAAACGAAGATTAATAGGCACCAACTTTAAAGTTGGTGCCTATTAAAACTTTAACAACTTGTACGTATAATCAACGCATCAGTATGACAACGCGATTACCCTCTCTTCGGCTCTTAGTGATACGAAACTCAACTTATTAGCTTACCTGAAGAACGTGGAAGGCTTCCATCACTGATGGGTTGGTCACAGTTCTCGTCTGGCTTGATAAGTTTTGTCCCACCTTACTTCCTTATAATATAAGCGATGAAAATGTTTCTCACTAATTACAAGGGCATGAAGCCCGACTGGGAAGCTTTATGTAAAAGTCTGTTAGACTACATATTTCAATGTCAGCGCTCAGTTCACAAAACCTTTGTGATAATGTGCAGTTTCATGATTTCGTCTTTCAAAAATTCACTTCATTTTTGCTGATTAAGCAATTATTGGTTTGTAATCATAATGACCTCACAGTTTTCTTAGTAACTTACATAACAAATTTGACAGGTTTGTCATGACGTTTGTCTAGAACTCTTACGGTTCTAGGAGAGACGTAGATGGGATGGAGGAGAGCCGTAGAGTGGACAGTGTGGTAGTGGATGGGTGACAGAGCCGTCATCACTGGCACTGTGACAGGAAGGCGACCACCACCACACACACACTGGCCGCTGGCTCCTCCCTCCACACCTCGCACCCAACTGGGGTCTTGGCACTCACACACACACACACAGCGCAGTCACCACGGGGACCCGGGACACTCTTATCTCTGTTTTGGTTGCGTTATCTCCAGCTTCCTCCCTATCACACAAACCACATTATGGGGCTCACAGATTAATACTTTTGTTAGTGGAACCTGCGCATTAGTGGAGGGTCCTTGTGCGTACGGATTAACAATTATGTGCATGTTTAGTGTTATTGTGAAGGTATAGGCTTAACACAGGATGGAATGAGACAATGAAGAATTTGTGTACTTGGAAGGTGATATAATATCTTTACGGCATCCGCTGCGGCAGCTGTTGTTTCCTCAGTTTGTGGAGCTGGAGCAGTACATTCCTAGTATGTACGCCCTTTGTGTAGTGGCACACAATACAGCCTAGGCGGACACGTTATAGTCCCGTATCGTGGGTCCTAAAATTAGATCCAGATGTTCTCGAATTTAAGCAATTTGCACTTTGAGATATATACAAGAGTTGTTACATTCTTGTACAGCCACTAGTACGCGTAGCGTTTCGGGCAGGTCCCTGGAATACACTTGTGGTGAACTAGTTAGTTACAAACAGTCGAAAGTCGAAAATTTCAGTTTGGCAGCAGGATGCTGCTTCCGGAAACTTTCCCTATTAAGACCACTCAATATCTTGGTCGACAGAGCTTCAGCCTCACACACGTGGGGTCCGCGGTTCGAGTCTCCTAGAGCCCAGGTGAATGGAATAGTTACAAGCAGTTTACATTGGCCTCACTTATTGAGGAGTTTGCTAGGATAGTAGCCTAGTTAGAGTACTGCATTATTTTGATTTACTGTGTATGGTCATGAAGTAAGAAAATAACAAACTTGCAGCCAGTATATAAACCATCTACATAGGTAAACTTGGCTAGTATTTTTGGTAATATATATTCAACGAATGTGTATGAACCACTCACATATCATCCACATTACATAAACCCATGAATAATCACGCAAACTACCCAATTAAGGAGCGAGTTAACATTTGGATCCAGAAGAATGTGCAAATTATTAATGGGAACCCCTTCCACCTCTAGCAGTAGCCTACTATCTATTGTTGTTGTTTTAGATTCAGCAACTGGAACAAAATTTCCATGTAGCACGGGCTATGGTGATCCCGTAACTACCATCTATAGTACATAGTATTTATTATATAGGATACTAAACTGTAGTCATGAACATCCAGTTGTATGTTCCATACTAAATTACCGTGTCATAATATACCAAGGACGGAAACTATTAATTGTATGCAATTTATTCATATTCTATTTTGCTTAATTAAGTAAGCATTTTTCTTGAGATAATCAGTAAACCAGTATCCTGGTCTAAGCTAATATATCAGCTAATTTAAGGTCTAAGCTAATTTAATGTTTCCGTGGTGTTGTGGTAAGACACTCGCCTGGCGTTCCGCGAGCTCTTTGTCATGGGTTCGTATCCTGGCCGGGGAGGATTTACTGGGCGCAAATCCTTAACTGTAGCCTGTTTAACTCAACAGTAAAATGTGTACTTGGTTGTAAAAACGATTCTTCGCGGCGGGGATCGTATTCCAGGGACCTGCCCGAAACGCTACGCGTACTAGTGGCTGTACAAGAATGTAACAACTCTTGTATATATCTAAAAAAAAAAATGTATTAGATGTTAAAATTAAGTACAGAATAAACTGTGGCATATTACGTTGATGATAGCAGTGTAGGGCGGAGCAGCCTAGCGAAGATTGTCTTGGGTTTCCCATATCTTCAAGAGTAGCTCAGCTGTACTCCAAGATTCCTCTCACTTTCTCTGGATTTTTGTTTGTATTCCACAAATAAATCAGAATTATAAAAGAAATACAATGCCGGCGGAAGCATAGACGACAGGTATTTTCCCAATTATTATGTCTACTACATGTAATTCTCTCTAACACACGCACACACACATACATGCGTGTATGTGTGTATGCGTATATAGCCAGGTTGGCTAACATAAGAACGGCCTTTAGAAACTTGTGTAAGGAATCTTTCAGAACATTATATACCACATATGTCAGACCAATCCTGGAGTATGCGGCTCCAGCATGGAGTCCATATCTAGTCAAGCATAAGACTAACTGGAAAAGGTTCAAAGGTTTGCCACCAGACTAGTACCCGAGCTGAAAGGTATGAGCTACGAGGAGAGACTACAGGAATTAAACCTCACTTCGTTGGAAGACAGAAGAGTTAGGGGGGACATGATCACCACATTCAAGATTCTCAAATCGACAGGGTTGATAAAGACAGGCTGTTTAACACAAGGGGCACACGCACTAGGGGCCACAGGTGGAAACTGAGTGCCCAAATGAGCCACAGAGATATTAGAAAGAACTTTTTTAGTGTCAGAGTGGTTGACAAATGGAATGCATTAGGAAGCGATGTGGTGGAGGCTGACTCCATACACAGTTTCAAGTGTAGATATGACATTCTACTCTGACATTCAAAAAAATCTTTCTAACGTCCCTGTGGCTCATTTGGGTACTCAAGTCTCCACCTGTGTCCCCTTGTTCAAGTACCACCTGTGTTAAACATTTTATCCTTACAGTACATAACTGTATTGTTTTTGTAGATTTTTTGAAGATTATTGTGAAGAGGATCGAACATGGAGGGAGCATGTAAGGGAACATATTATTAATGACAGTCTTTTAAACAAAACTACATATGCTTATTACCTATGTAGGAACAAACGGACAGGTCCAAATGAATGTTCTGCATATGCAGGAGACATGCCAAAAATAGTGTCTAGTCTCAAAGGAGTTGCCGGATGATCTTAGGGAACTATAACTTCTGCTAACGGTATAGGCTGGAAGCTTACCTGTAGCTGGGAAATCCGTTGCTTCCTTAACCAGATAAGATTTCTATCTCACCTGCTGCTACACACGACTACCCTTAAGTGCCCCTCTTCTCCATGCCCCCCCCCCCACTACACCTTTTATCACGAGGGCCCTCAATATGTGCCTCGAGTACTGGGTTATAACACTGCCTTTACATGGCTCTGCGCTGCGAAGGGTCGCAGTTGTTCTATTATTAATTGTTGTAACTAAAATTAGTAGTTGTAATAGTTATTATTTTACCGCTGTTACAGTCGGTATTAGCATGATTTTCTTGTGTTTGACGAATTAAAATGTGTGTTGTTGGGCTTCCTGTTGGCTTGGTTACGTGTCGTTCACATTGACAGTCGAAGACATGTTAAGTATGAATAACTAGAAAAGAATTTCATATATTCCTTTTCCTTGATGCAACGAGTGTCAATCAGTAATTTAATATAAACAAAAAGCATATGATCAATAAGTAGCCGCCTCCATTATCAATATTGTTAACACTGAATTCCCAATTTCATTCTTGAAGCGAAGCCTGCGGATGCTATAAGAGGAATGCGTGGCCAAGAATATTGGCGAGGAAGAACTTACCAAGTACAGTGGAGCTGGAGGCAGGGTTCTCTAAGGGTATCTGCATCCACCACACTAACTGGAGAGTTAGTGGTCTTCCTTGTACTCCAAGGCTAACATCGTTCCAGAAAGCGCTTTCAAGATTATTGTAATATTCATATAAATTCTGTCTTTGTGGAAAGCTTCAAGTATTCGGGTATTAATTTCAGACTTCAACAGGTTTACTGTCAAAGCGCTGGTTCCTGACCACAGTAAAATTTAACATGACACTTTAAATCTTGGATACGAATATTATCAGTTCTTTCGTCCGTAATAATTAAGGTGCTTACGCTTAGTCACAAACAAATATTTCGCACTTTAGTAAGAGCTCTTCAAGAGCTGTTGACTTGTCTGCATTGGGTAATATTCCTTAAGAGCGTATAGGAGAATGACAGTTCTAGAAGACTAGCAGCGAAGGTGGTGTGCTGGAGGTGAGTACTGCTGGAGCTGTGGTGTTCTGCCTCATCCCCCCCTCCTCAAGCCCTGTTGTCGCGTCTCCACATACTTCCTCTCATATATTCCTCATCTTAAACCCGCATTCATTCTTGTACAAACTATATATTCCATACAAAATACTGCTTAAAGTTTAACATGTTATTTTTTTCCCCGAATGTTACCAGATATTGTACTGAAACAATTCAGTGCTCCAAATAATCGCGGGAGTCGAAGTGAATGGCAACATAGTACTGCTATCAGAAGATAAGAAGAGCTACGAGATATGTATTATCTGTACCTTGTTATCTCAGGCCCGGAGAGCTAAAGTTCTTGTC
Source organism: Procambarus virginalis (assembly GCA_020271785.1). Taxonomy (NCBI): domain Eukaryota; kingdom Metazoa; phylum Arthropoda; class Malacostraca; order Decapoda; family Cambaridae; genus Procambarus; species Procambarus virginalis. The sequence goes on along the minus strand of WNGS01003388.1, from coordinate 19,780,243 downwards.
CACAGGAAGAGAAAGGAAGAAGACAACCTGCTGGTTCAACCTGCCAGTGCAACAGCCAGCAGCGGCATGGTCCTGCTGACCTCTCCAGCGCCTCCTCACACCTTGCTATCCAAAGACATAAGGTCACTTTATTAACTTGGGCCACCAACACTATCTAATCTAAGAGAAAACAGTGAATAACGAAGTATTGTTCTCTACCTGTTATCTCAGTTATCAGTCCTCCAAAACACCAAAGGCTGCAGACCCTAAAGTTGCCTCAATCCAAGACTGCGATACGTCATTAATTTGTGAGTTCTGTATGCCACATTTATGAGCTACAGAAACACTAGGAGATACCAAGTTATAGACAGGCCGAGTAAGGAAGAATGTAATAAGGTAAGGTACTATTCCAGCTGATGGAATTTTTACATGACGCAGACATGAGAGGTTCCAAAGGTTGAGAATACTTCATTTAATGCTACCGTCAGTATTAAATAGTTGTATTGACAAGGTTCAGCATCAGTGTAAGTAGGCATACATCCACGAGACCCGTCACCAGGAACATCGGTTACAGCCCCGCTCCTGTGCCAGGTAAATCCACTATGGGCTAATCATAGCCCGTGCTACTTGGAACTTTTTGTTCAGAGTAGCTGAATCAAACAACTAATTGTCTGCAAGTGTCACCAAACATCTCGTCAAAAATGTCTCATGAATATAGCGATACAATAATTCACGTAGTTTTGGGGCAATAAATTTTAACATGGTTTGCCCATATTACTCGCCGGTTAAAGAGTGGATATGCCTCCTCCACTCTAGGAACTATATTTGGGAGCAGAACAACAAACTTGTTTACTGATATCATTAGAAAACCATTATTATAAATCTGCCTGAGAACATCAATTGCACACGGACCCAGGATATTCCAAAAACACGTAATTATCAAAAGGCGACACCGGGCCGAGGATGAACCCCATGTTAACAGGTATCCACCCAGCTTCAATGTGTGTATAGCTTTAGTCCTGGACTATATTCAGGATTATACTTGACCAGTAAACTGTTGTGGTGGCATTAACTCATGCGGTTGATACTTAGGCCTTTGTGCTTATGCACCGCCCAGGTTTTTTAGTTTAGTTCATTTATTATGCACCCCATACCCATCTTGTGGGCGGTAGTGGAAAGGGTTAGAGGCACATAATGGGCTCAGGGACTGAACCCCACAATTCATTTAGCTAAGTTAGAATCTTGAGCTAGTTACAAAATTCAATAAGTAGTCACATCAACAGGTAAATCAGATTTAGTAAACTAGGTCACGATACACTTACGTAAACTATATATATACAATATTTTAATTTGGTAAATTACGTTAACTAGCTCATCAGTGTTGTAATTTTCTTGCTAAAATAATTTGTGTTCAGTTAAAAAAAAAAAAGTTCCTGAGCACAGGTTGAGCCTTAACCTTTCTCCACTACTACTTACATAATGTACATAGGGATAATAAATCCCACACACTGAAACACCTTTTGGGTTGGTTAAACGTAATACGGAAGAGCTAGCAATTAAAAATAAAAATAGTAAGTACAAGAAATATTGCGGAACAAATTGTCTGATAAGAGAAAACTAGATAAGTTATCTTCAAGAAGTGCTGGAACAACCGGGCTGTGGTGGTTATGTGCGCCACTCCAAGCAAAAGCCTGTTGGACCAAGCTCTCAAAAGTGGAGCATGGCTGGGCTTGGATAGGAAATCCCAGAACACCATCCTGGTAGGTAATGTACAAATTCTAGGAAGTTTTTGTAGCAGAGCGAGCTCTTTAAGACTGTTCGATAACCACAATTCGCTATCAGCTAGAGCCAATGTAGAACCTACATATGCATTCTTTTCAGCAAATGTACCTTAAATCCTATGTAAGTAAGCTTTAAAAAAAACTCGCAGGACAGTATTGGATAAAACTGCAAATGGAGGATTGCAGAAGTCAAATGTAGTAATTATGTAATTATTATATAGTAAGTAATTATCAAAAGACGCCGTGGCTGAAGATATAACCAAACCAGTGTAAAGAAAATGTTTCGGTCCGCTGTGGGACCATATCAAATACAGTATAGTTGTCCAGAACAGACCGCCGTCAGCAAGGCGGACAGCCCGCCTGCTTTCATACCTCTCACTGTACTTCCCACTTCTATACTTGACTTCACCTATGCCTCTCCTTCCTCTTTACTCCCACAAAAAAAAAAAAAAAAAAAAACAGACCGCCTATTGTGTGGCTAAGTATTAGGCAATCATACAGATGACTGTTCAGTCTAGCACCACTCAGAACGTATACTTCAGTAGTAAAACACTTTCGAACAGTCGCAGATAATTAACATGAAGCCAAGAGGGACAAACTAAAAAATTTGACCTGTTGAGTCAATTTCAGTGTAACGGGCAGCTGGTGGTGTTCCCATCAAGTTTATAAATTTCATTAAGCACGTAACCAAACATTTTACAATTTCACTGTGGTTAACGATTATTAAAGGACAAAATATACAAATTTAAAAACTAATGTTTATTAATAAATTCACACCTAAGAAGATTCCTTCCATACAATATTTGAAAATTCTACCACAAAGACAATGTATCTAAGAAAATCATCCTTCTGCTACCTCCAGGAAGAAACAGACCCATGTATTTACACACATCATTAACGAGTACAGAATTTAAACATTATTCATTGACAATTTATACAAAAATGTTAACTTTATAATAATTTAAGGGCTATTTCTGCCACATTTAAAGAATCACCAAAATTTATGACTTTTCTTTTCCCCAAAGAAAGGTCTTCTAGTGAAAGACCAAAGGTAACCATGAGGACCAAGAACGTGAACTCTGACAACTCATTGCAAGGTAAGGCTCCCTTACACAATACCAGCAAGATAATACAAGAAAATACAAGTCAACATTATGGTTTTGAAGACAGACAGACAACCCTGACCGGCCACAAAATAGTTACAGTACTGAACACGAAGGAAAATCCTTTAAAATTTTATATAAATAAAACAATGACTGACCATACATCTTAGCTCAAAATAACTGTCAGATAATATATATATATATATATATACTAACCATAACCTGCGGAGCATCTTTGAAGCTAAAGAGTCAACAGCTCCTTTCATGTAGGTGAACTGCAAATGAAATTTAATTTCATTAATATAATCTTACAAAATTTTCATATTATATTCAAAATCTAACCGCTCAGCTCTCATAATCATTGCACATATGGTACAACACCCCAGTTTCTGGTTGGTCACGGGACTCTGCAGCACAGAATAGTCTGAATTGAGTTATGACCAAATGGTCACCTTGCTCATCACACTGAACTAGGCTGGACACAAGAACATTCCAAACAAGGCTAAGGAATTGTCTCCACCTGTTAAACTAACAGATGTCCTCGACTCTCCATAGCCAGGTTACAGGTTTCTGGTGCTCTGCCCCTCTTCTCAAAGGTTGCTCGTTTGGAGCATCAATGTCCCTTCTCTCAGACCTTCCCAGGGGCAACAGGCAAAAATAGTACCCATAACAACCCCTAAAGCAAGCTTGTGCTGCATTGTCACCAAAGATCACCAAAAACTGGGTCAACCTTCGCACGTGTGTTTGTCATCATAGCTTGAAAATTTAAACAATTAAATGATTGAAAAAAAAAAACACTACTGTACTCACATTTAGGATCCAATTGCTGAAACTAGCACTAGATGAATATTCAGCCTATGGCTAAGCCAATTGCTCAAGTTTTTTATTTGAAAATAGAGGGTTGGTCTATCCCAAATCTTTAAATTTGTAGTCTATAGACAGCTGAAAAATGTGGCTGTATATAATATATTGAACAAAAAGATACCAGGTTGAAACATTAAAATATTCATATTTTGAATTTAATACCACCCAAATCTAGTTTTCCAATTGGTGTATTGATAATACTTTGGACAGAAGTGTCTTGTAATGCTTAAACAAATAGCCTAGCCATCATGTGCTGTTCACCCATTACTAAGCAGCAATCTCATGGTTCAGCATGTTTCGAGGAACCTTAATCTGAAAAAAAGGAAAAAAAAATGGTTAAAGTATCAACTTAATACCATTGTTATGGTTTAAGGTTCATGAACAGGTTTTACATTGGAGAGGCGCCGGTTCTCTCCTTTTGACCAGAGGACATTGGTACAGAATATCAGCCTTACTGTTTATATAGGAGAGCCAAGAGAAAAGTGAGGAAGACAACTGTATGCAGCATTAGTAGCATAGTAGGGATTCTGAAAAACATTCAGCAAGCAATAGGAAGAAGCCAAAGGTGTAACACCTTGAGCACAAACACACAGGAGGCAGCCCAGATGCTAAATTTCCCCCCTTGCCATAAGGTTGACATTTTTGCAGGATGGATTGCTCCAATATAAAAGTCAGTACTTAAAATAAACACATGCAGCATAGGTTCAATTCACCATAAAAAGCCAAGAGACAATTATGCAAGTACATATTGCACATGCATATTCTAGCCTAAGTGTCCACTGAAGTAAGTAATTTAACGAAGGTACAAAAACCCAGAGCCTGATTGGTTAAAGAGCAAAGAAACCGCTACATTATCCCTATCCACACCAGGAGTTGCATAAAAGCAAACAATGAATATATGAATCTCCTCCATACACAAACTACCTGCTTGAAGGGGTTCTGTGAGTTCAAGCTCAATTTTTAATTTCACTTCAGAGGTCAGTAGAAACTTTACAAGCCACCTTGGATTGCCCATCGAAGATGTCATCTCCTCCAAACCTATCAAGACATTGACTGTGACAGAGCCTTGCAGGGTCAAGCTTGGCCTCAGGCTGGGCTTGGGAGTAGAAGAACTCCCAAGACCCTCCTCAGGTATGTCCGAGGCCTCATTTTTTTATAAATTTACCGAGCTTTCATGTGCCAAAGTCATTTTGGTGGTGTGCATTCTAGTATATTACTAATCTAATATTGACAATATATTATCTTTAACTTTATGTTCCAGTATTGGACATTCATTCAATACATAAGTAAATTAATACTGTATCTAAAGCTTGCAGTTATTGTGATGAAAATATACATGCATCAACCCCCTAATAAATTTTGCTTAGTATATAAACATTGACGGTCAAAAATATATCTTTAGCACACTGCTTGTACTTCACTGCAAAGCTTACAAATCGAGATGTTTACCACTCACCATATTGACTTTCAGGAGCATCTTTGGAGCTAAAGATTCCACAAGCACAAGGCTGAGATTCCTTCTACCTGTAATGTAAATGCAATTAAAAAATTTCCTCTTACAAAATTTTCATTATATATTCAAAATCTAACCGCTCAGCTCTCATAATCATTGCACATATGGTACAACACCCCAGTTTTAAGTTGGTCAAGGGACCCTGCAGCACAGAATAGTCTGAATTGAGTTATGACCAAATGGTCACCTTGCTCATCACACTGAACTAGGCTGGACACAAGAACATTCCAAACAAGGCTAAGGAATTGTCTCCACCTGTTAAATTAACAGATGTCCTCGACTTTCTGTAGCCAGGTTACAGGTTTCTGGTGCTCTGCCCCTCTTCTCAAAGGTTGCCCGTCTGGAGCATCAATGTCCCTTCTCTCAGACCTTCCCAGGGGCAACAGGCAAAAATAGTACCCATAACAACCCCTAAAGCAAGCTTGTGCTGCATTGTCACCAAAGATCACCAAAAACTGGGTCAACCTTCGCACATGTGTTTGTCATCATAGCTTGAAAATTTCATTAAGGAAACTAATGATTGCAGCATAAAAAATAACAAAAACTACTATACTATATTAACGTAGCATATCAATTTTCTAAAACTAGTGCCAGGGTAAAAATTCAGCAAATAGGCAAGTTTTGCACCAGGCCTGTGCAAAGATCAAATGGGTCATTTTTTTTTAATCGTGAAACTTATCCCCAAACTCAAATTTAAATTGGGTGAATACAGAATGACATTTTAACTATCAGAATGTTGAAACTAAATTGCCCGCTAATTATAATAAAATTCAAAATATTTATTGAATGGCATAACTGTTCCATTACCTACTGTACAATAACGACCTTTCTTCAAAACTATTTTAACCATTATGAAAATTCTTTTGTTGTTTTTAGTTAGAAAAGTTGAAAACAATTGCCACCAACATATACCAACCATTATGAAGACTGTGTTCCTTGAAGTTACTGCTTTGCACTGGGTCAAGATATTCATTCAAGCAGCTGTAATGTAAATACATCACATAAATTAATGTTCTACCAATAAGCACATTACAATCAAAATCTAACCGCTCAGCTCTCAATCATTGCACATATGGTACAACACCCCAGTTTCTGGTTGGTCACGGAACACTGCAGCACAGAATAGTCTGAATTGAGTTATGACCAAATGGTCACCTTGCTCATCACACTGAACTAGGCTGGACACAAGAACATTCCAAACAAGGCTAAGGAATTGTCTCCACCTGTTAAACTAACAGATGTCCTCGACTCTCCATAGCCAGGTTACAGGTTTCTGGTGCTCTGCCCCTCTTCTCAAAGGTTGCCCGTCTGGAGCATCAATGTCCCTTCTCTCAGACCTTCCCAGGGGCAACAGGCAAAAATAGTACCCATAACAACCCCTAAAGCAAGCTTGTGCTGCATTGTCACCAAAGACCACCAAAACCTGGGTCAACCTTCGCACATGTGTTTGTCATCATAGCTTGAAAAATTTAAGCAAGTTAAGGATTGCAGCATAAGAAATTACAAAATAATACTACTATTACAAGGGAAAAAATTCATCAAATGTCCAAATAAATTTGTACAAGTTTTATGCGCAAAAATAAAGTTTAGCACCAGGCTTGTGCAAAGATAAAATGGTCAATTCTTTTTTTAATCGAGAAACGTATCCCTAAACTATCAAATTTCAATTGGCTGTATACAGAATGAGATTTTAAACTATTAATGTTGAAACAAAAAAAAAATGGTTATGGCATTTCCTTGCCGCACTGATTTTTTGTATGAACTATTAAACGATCTAGTAAAAGTTATTTCCAAGACATAATGCATAACAGATTTCCTGTAGTGTTAAAGAAAACAAATAGGTTGGCCACTGAATTCCTATCACTCATGACTTTTAACTTTGCTTTTATGTAATGAACCAAATCATGAATTCACCCTCCACTTCTGACTGCCCACTAATTACATTACAATTAAAAAATATTTATTGAATGGCATAACTGTTCCACTAGCTACTGTACAACAAGGACCTTTCTTCATAACTATTATTAAAATTCTTAAAAAGTTGAAAACAAATGCAACAAACATATACTAACCATTAAGACGACTTCCTTGAAGTTACAGCTCCACACTAGGTCAAGATGCTCATTCATGCCGCTGTAATGTAAATACATTACATTAATTATGTTCTAACAACATGCAATTTACATTCAAAATCTAACCGCTCAGCTCTCATAATCATTGCACATATGGTACAACACCCCAGTTTCAGGTTGGTCAAGGGATTCTGCAGCACAGAATAGTCTGAATTGAGTTATGACCAAATGGTCACCTTGCTCATCACACTGAACTAGGCTGGACACAAGAACATTCCAAACAAGGCTAAGGAATTGTCTCCACATGTTAAATTAACAGATGTCCTCGACTTTCCATAGCCAGGTTACAGGTTTCTGGTGCTCTGCCCCTCTTCTCAAAGGTTGCCCGTCTGGAGCATTAATGTCCCTTCTCTCAGACCTTCCCAGGGGCAACAGGCAAAAATAGTACCTATAACAACCCCTAAAGCAAGCTTGTGCTGCATTGTCACCAAAGACCACCAAAAGCTGGGTCAACCTTCGCACATGTGTTTGTCATCATAGCTCAATAAGGCCAAACGAAGATAAATAACCACTTGCCTTTGATATTCTTATTTTTTCTGCCAAGGGGTGTAAGTCCATATCAGGTTCAAAGCATCAAGTCCTGTTAAACGTGAAAAAATGTATTATGGATACAGTAGATAATTCAAATAAAAATAAAACAACCATTTCTATGCTTAAAACTATATACAGTACATTACAAGATGTGCAAATATATGCTTGAAACAATAAGAGAACAGCACATGGGATAAAAAAAAAGGGTAGATGAGAAAAGGTGTGAAATGAAGCAAAGAAATTTTGCAAAGCAATAAGAATGCAGGTAGGAACAATAGTAATAGGAGCACCCAGTTTTAGTTGTTCAGTAGAGATGAACATGTGAAGCCTAGCCAGCTGACAGGTACATTCAAACATGCACCTTTATATTAATGGAGCTATATTTAAACAATGGACACAAGCCAACAATACAGATTTCACAGCATTCCCAAAACTTATTTTAAATTAAAATTTCAGAAATGAGATCCAGTGGGCAATTTTGATCAGTTATTTAATTATTTAACGGCATCCAATTATAGAAATCCAGATGTTGGAAAATGGACATTATGATAATTAAAACTGGAATTAAACAATTTATTGTGTTGACATTATCTAGTATGGCCTAGAGGTTAGTCAGGATATGCAACCTGACAAATTCAATGAGTGCAGAGGGTGTTCAGCTTATTCAACAGCCTCCCAGCGAGTACAAGAATTATTGCCGGAACAACCAAACAGTGCCATAAGTAGTACTTAGTTCTACATATATACAGCACTTAGAATTTTGTGATATTATAATATCTACAAACCATTTGTTGAATTGTCAAAAATCCCCACAATTTGTAGCTTAGAAATAAATTATGCAAAGGAAGAATAAGCACACTAGGCACGTACACACTACAGTACATTAAAAACATGCAAATAATTACAAATCAAATATGAACTTACTGAAAGAACTCTTCAGCGATGAAATGCACACCGAGCCTGCTCTAGGCTTGCCATACTTTGTTGGGTAATAGAAACTCATTAGTAATATGATTTCCTTCAAGGATAAAAATCCTGTATTGCATATTCCTCAGTTGGTAGTGCATGTTAAGAAATTTCATGCATTTTCATATAATGGTGTTTTGGAATCATCACAACAAAAAACAACTAAATAGAACTGGATGAGCACAACATAATTGAAAGGAACAGGTTAATGACAAGGCTTCATTTGCAAGGTTAATATGAATTAAAATGCCTCCCTTTAACAAAATTTTATGTAAACAAGGAAGTGTAATGCAAGCACACAAAAGCAGAGGCTACCAAAAAAATGGGTGGGTGTTTCATGGAGCAGGTATGCAGTGTTTATTAGCAATTTAAATTCTATTAACATAATACATGAACCTAAACACACCTGATCACAACCAATAGTGAAATAAAATGCATATTGATCAAATTCAAATGTACTTACTGAAAAATATTTTGGCACTGTCTGCAAGTTGAACCTCAACTTGACATTCTGTTGGGTAGAATACACATGCATCAGTAACATGATTTCTATCAAAGGTAAAAATTATGTATTAGATATTCCTCAGTTGGTAGTGCATGTAAGAAAATCATTCACTTTCATTTAATGGTGTTTAGGACTCATCATATCACTGAAAAACTAAAGCTAGGACTATTGTTATGATATAAAGTAATAGGTAACGCAAATATATTGCTACAAATAGCATCTGGAATGGTGCACATGGGGGAAAAGGAGTGGTGGTTTACATTAGTGCATGGGGGAGGGGATCACAGTGTGCATGGGGGAGGGGATCACAGTGTGCATGGGGGAGGGGATCACAGTGTGCATGGGGGAGGGGATCACAGTGTGCATGGGGGAGGGGATCACATCAGTGTGCATGGGGGAGGGGATCACATCAGTGTGCATGGGGGAGGGATTGCAGTTTACATCAGGAGAGGGGGGGGGGGGTTTGCAAAGGTTTATTTATTGTTCAAATTTTCTTGGCGTCTGAAATGTTTTCCAAAGCCCCTACAAGTACTGCACGCTTCAGTAAAACGAGGAATCTCGAACACATTCCAATCACAACCAACGGCAACCTGTCCAATGTGGAATGCATAGTTTGTACAGTTACTGGTTGTGAATAGAATGTGTTCCCAAGATCCATTGGATTTAGGTACTTACTAGAAAATATTTCAGCACTGGTTTCGCTAGCTGGGCCCAAACTGGATTTCTTTCTGTTGGGTAGAATAAACCATTAATACAACTATTTCCGTCAAGGATTAAAAACCTATATTACACATTCCTCAGCTGGTAGTGCATGTAAAAATAAATCATGCTTTTTCATACAATGGTGTTTATGAATCATCACAATACAGAATGTAACTTGAATCACCATTATAAAAAGTAACAGGCGATGCCAACACTAAAGTGGTGTGATGCACACAAAGGAATATTGGACATATGCCACTAATAAATTGATTAAGTTAGGATGTTGCATTTGTGGTGCATCAGCAATGAGTCCATTAGTATTTAAAGCTAAAAAAGCTATTTAAAGCTAAAGCTAAAAATCTTTTGCCTTAAAAATTTTATTTTTCTAAGTATTATATGGATGACCGTGCAAGATACGGGACCTTAAAGCATCACTCAACTGTAGAGAACTATATTAATTTGTTCAATAGGGATGGACATGCAAAGCCTAGCTAGCTGGCAGGTGCATTCAAACATGTACTTTATAATTAATGGAGCTGTAACAAACAATGGACACCAAAGCCAAAGATGTCAACATTTAATTCTAGAAATTTATTTAAATGAATTTCAGAAGCTAGATCCAGTGGGCAAATTTGATCAGATATTTTAAGGCATTCAATATATAGAAATTGATTTTAGAAAGTGAATTTGATGATAAAATTTTATGTGAAGAAGGTATGTGTAATGTAAGCACACACTGAGTAAAGGCTACCAAAAAGATAGGTGGGGTGTTTTATGGAGCAGGTGTGCAGTGCTCATTGGCAATTTAAATTCTATTAAGAAAAACAATAAATGATCTACAATACATGAGCCTAAATACTGTACATCCTGATCACAACCAATAGTGAAATGAAATTTACATTAATCAAATTCAAATGTACTTACTGGAAAATATTTCAGCATTGCAAGTTGAATCTCAACTCTACATTCTGTTGGGAAAAATAAACACGCATCAGTAATGTGATTTCTATCAGGGGTAAAAATTATGTATTTGATATTCCTCAGTTGGTAGTGCATGTAAGAAAATCATTCACTTTCATTCAATGGTGTTTAAGAATCATCATATCACTGAAAAACTAAAGCTTGGACTATGGATACCTGATCAACCAGGCTGTGACTCATACGTCAGGCTGCGAGCAGCCGCGTCCAACAGCCTGGTTGATCAGTCCAGCAACCAGGAGGCCTGGTCGATGACCGGGCCGCGGGGACGATAAGCCCTGGAAGCACCTCAAGGTATCCTCAAGGTATGGTTATGACAAAGTAACAGGTAACAGATTTTGCTACAAATAGCATTAAAGATACAACTAGCATCTGAAATGGTGCGCATGGGGCAAGGAAGGGGGGGGGGTTGCATCAGTGTGCATAGGGGAGGGGATTGCAGTTTACATCAGGAGAGGGGGGGGGTTGCAATGGTATATTTATTGTTCAAATTCTTGGTTTCTGAAATAATCTTTTTCAAACCCCTACAAGTACTGCACGCTTCAGTAAAACGAGAATCTCTAACACATTCCAATCACAACCAACGGCAACCTGTCCAATGTGGAATGCATACATTTTGTACAGTTACTGGTTGTGAATATAATGTGTTATCAAGATCCATTGTCTTTTAAGTACTTACTGGAAAATATTTCAGCACTGGCATCGCTAGCTGGGCCCAAACTGGATTTGCTTTCTGTTGGGTAGAATAAACCATTAATACAACTATTTCCATCAAGGATTAAAAACCTATATTACACATTCCTCAGCTGGTAGTGCATGTAAAAATAAATCATGCTTTTTCATATAATGGTGTTTATGAATCATCACAATACAGTATGCAAATTCAAATGTTATTCAAAAATTTGTTCTTTAATTTCAGAATATAATGGCTACTAGGATTAAGAGAATATATATTTCAATATTACCAAACAAATAACTTTACAATAACATTTGCTTTAAATTAATGTTCTTATTTTATGCTACTTTATGAAGTACAGTATATACTTTAGAAATTTAAAAATTTATTTCTAAATATACAAAATTGGAATGTTCCCCTTAAAAATTGAAATGTGTACTTACTGGAAACCAATTTTGGCACTGGATTTGCAACCTGGGCCAGAACTGGACACCCTGTTAAGGAGAGTAAAAACATTAACACTATTTCCCTCAGGGGGGTCAAACATTTATAAGACATTTCTCAGTTGGTAGTGCATGTTTACAATTTCACACATTTTCATATTACGGTATTAATAAATCATTAAAGTAAACTAATTTTGTTTTAAAGCAGTATACAACAAAAACTGGGTACAATATTATCCTGCCAATGTTACACATCTTGGACAAGGATATGAATTCAACATTTAATGTTAAATTTTGAAATTTTCTTTCATACATAGTTAAATATAGTGTATATAAAGCATTATTAATAATATCTTCACACAATACAAAACACTTAATATTCACTTACCACAATTACTGTATTATACTTGTATTGTGCAACTTCTTCAGGCAAGGACAACAGTTGGCACAGGTTCTGTACGCTGGATGTTAAGAACCTGTTGGTAATGATTGTTTCTCCAAACATGCTTCATATGCCTTACCCAGCTGATGAGTACAAAAAGATTAGGAATATTTAAGCAGAAGTAGAAACTGAAAGGAAAATATTATTTATTTAAACTAGTAATCAGTACAGTACTAGAGTATGGAGGCGAGCTAATAGGTGATGGAAACAAAAACAGCCTGACAATGAGACTGGGCTAAAAAAAATAATAACTGCTTACAAATACAAAGTATGAAAAAAGTGAATGCAAGGTTAATTGAAGGCAACTAAATATACAGAGGTTACTTTATTAAAACAAAGGGAAAGAAGGAACACCTTACTGGAGCATGTCCTGACAGCTTAACATAGCAAACTAAATAGGCAGGGAATCTAATTCATGTAAGGTTTTCCTATATTGCTCTTTCTCCGAATGAGGGAAAATAATGAGAATTATAAACTAAGCAAAAAAAAAAAATAAAATAAACATACCTGATTAATATTGGAAGCATTTTAATTACATTAAATCCACTCTTGTACCATCCTTTAATCATTATTAAAGAAAAGGCCTGCATTGGAAAGGGAACTATCTGGAGAAAGCACCAAGCCATTATGAGTATAGCACTTTGAAAGAATCTGGATAAAGATTTGGGATAGAATGGGGGCCCAACCACTTGGTCAATGACTGATCACCCTGCATGAAGCGAGACAGTTGCTCTACCATCCAGCCCAAGTGGTTGCAGGCTTGTATTAGGTAGACTTAAAAATTAGCATGTAACATTAAAAAAATTTCTTACCCTAGGAAAAGGATTGGAAATGTCTTCAAGTAATTATCAAAAGGCACCAAATGTCTTCTCGGATATTAATAAAATTTATGGCATTTAGCTTTATTTTTAACAAGCTTAATTTTTATAAATATCAAAGTAAATAATTTTAATAGTATACTCAACAAAACATTAAATCTTATACAAAAAAAGGTTTAAATAATTACTGTGATGTATTACGATTTACTAGTACTGTATTGGTTTACACAAAATTCAGATTAAGAACTGTAACCAAGGACAGAGAAACACTTTTCCAATCAAAACAAGTTTATTAACTGGATATCCCATAACTGGTAATGACTTTGGAGTAGGGCTCAATCCTCTTGGCTACCTTGGCTGTGGCACGTTTCTTCAGTTTCTGAAGAGAAGCACGCGACAAGATTAAAAATACAGAACTACACCGAAACTGGTATTTTGAACCATTTTCTTGGTCATTATATTCAATTTTAAATAAATCAACATCTGGAAAATTTATGAATAAAAATTTGTAGTGACAACTTTTTTGGTTAGTTATAATACACTTCTAGCTTTTGTGCCATCCTAGACTCAATTTTTAACCAATACTAAACAGCATTTAATACAAGATATCTGCATACTGTATAAATATTGAGTAATTTCAGATCATAACCATTTTTTTTTTTTTTATAAAAGCTAAGGTAATTGAGAACGGGATTGGACCATCGGAGAATGAATGCAAACTGCAAGATGTGAGGCCTCTGCTGTACCTACCAAACCAGGTTGGGAAAATTCATAAAAAGTTAAAACTATTCTTACCATGTCTGTTTTTCTCGCCTTGTAGAGAACAGCAGCCTTCAGTTTCCTACGTGCCTCAAGTGTTGCGACAACATTCTTGTACTTCCATCCCACCTCATGAGAAAGGCGGCCCAAGTAACAGTACTGAGAATGTCAAAAAATTAAAAATTAACTTAAGAATCTGTTAAATATTAGCAGTCACAGGTTCCATAGCAAAAGCTGATGGACTTTCATAACAATTTAGCCTGTCCTAGGGGAAAGGGGGGAGGTTACAATTACCATTAAATACAATGATTGGACAATATGACAAGTGCTCTTATATTTATCCAGGCATGGCAGGCACTGGCATTCCTATAGCACAGCTTTTTAAAATCTAATTTTTATTTTACGAGCTGTCTCATAATTACAATGCTGTACATCTCCAAATAATGATTAAAAAATGCATTTTTCTACATACTGTTAGTAGTAATGAATATGAATTACAATTTTAACAGCTAAACCTTATTAACTCTTAAGACTGTAATTACTTGTAGTCAAAGTCCTACCAATTTTTTTATATGCAGTGTCAACACCTGCTCCTTCCAGCAAAACTACAATGTAAATTATAGCCCCCCCCCCCCAAAATCAAGGCAACACTAGTATAAAATTGTCCGAGTGACGTAAATCCAGTATGCGTGTTCATTACAATTGAGCATTCCTATTAAAAAATTAAGATGCATTTTTCCATACGCCACAGAAATACACACGAGTGTATTTACAACTACTGCATACCGAATTCACCTTTAGGAGAACTTTACGAGTGTGGGCTAAATCCCCAAGGTCCCAGAAACATACCTTCCGGCCAGGCTTAAGCCTTGTAATCCTCATTGCATCAGGAACAACCTTCCGGGCCACTTTGTCATATGGAGGTGGGACACCCTCGTAACTCTTAAGGCGCTTGAGTGCTTGCTGACCACGGGTGGTTTTGTGTGGCAACATTCCTGTGTAACATGCTATTTTAATATCCCAAAGACAATTTTCACGAGATAAAACTTCTAAAACCCAACTAGATACAATTAAATCACAGCCAATTAAAGGGGGCATCCCTGGTCCCTATGCCATAAATCACTATACAATTACCATAATTATGAACATGAGCAGAAAACAAACATGGTTTAAATATATTACAAACATTGAAAAACTTAATGAAAGGTTTGCATAGCTTAAGATATTAAGGAAAATATTTACGACCATGGCACTATATTTTCGAAGTGGCAAAAACAACAGTGGCATTAAATTTGTGTTTTGTATGGATTATGAACTCTAGTTGAGGTGTGGAGATGGGAAGGACTGATTGATGCAAGTTTAGGCCCTATGCCAAATGCTCAAAAGAGGTTTTTGTAAAAAGCAGGAGAAATCAAATGAAAAGGAAAGCACCTTTTATCACCCCTCAAAGATGCATGAAAAAATATACAATTGGGCAAACCAGTTCTGATGAAAGATAAACCAAAAATACTCATAGCTGTTGTAACTATAAATACTAACCCCTAACAGTTCGCTGGAAAATCTTTGATGGAGCCCTGTGATGGAAGGGACCACGCTTGGGATTCACATTACACCTCTTGCGGAGAAAGGCAAGATACTTCAACTTGTTACGGTAGAATGAGCCAGAGATGTTTATTTTCTCACACCTGTAAACATGTTATATATCAGACAAGGCCCTCACCCTTTCAATTAAGGAACCCATATTTTCATATCACAATTACCAAATACTGTAACCCAATATGATCAGGGTGTCACCTCTTAAAAAATGCTGGTAAAAAAAGGGCAGGGCAGGGTTGTTTAGTGCCAGTGTTAAGGAAAGTGAAGTTATCATTGTTTATATAATCCACAGCGTTATGATAAATGTATGCCTGGAATGTATATTTTATTTAAAAACCATCAGTGCACCACTACACTGATGCCTTCCCACCCCAATGAAACAGAAAAAATGGGATAAATTATCAGTGAGCATATGGCATAATTAAGACACCAATACCATTAAGATTATAACTAAATTTATATAAAATTGTACTGAAATGTACACGCATTTCAGGTCTATATACAGTACATGACATTCTTCAAGAATTGAACAATAACCAAAAATTGCTAAATATTAAAAACTACAAGGTTTTAAGCAGATTTCTAATATTCACAGAGCACATGAAGTAAAAAGTTGAAGAATTCAAAATGAAAAAATTCACAAAAAACAAAACATACCTGACTACGACAACACGCTGGCCAGCAAGTGTTGTCTTGGCAACAATGGCCGCCAGGCGGCCCAAAAGATGCCCCGAGGCATTTATCAGTATTGGCTGGGGGAGGAAAAATTAAATTGAGAACATATTGAACCTCCAGCACTTATTGTCAAGGCATAAAAAAACATCAAACAATTTACAACTAGGCTAGGTCAAAACAAATCCATTATACTGAAACAATACAGATCAAACAAAGAGTGTACTAAATCTTTTAAATTACTGCAATCTACTTTCACTAATGACTGTAGAGTAAAAGTGTAATTAGAAAATTCCTTTAAATTATATCCTCCATCTCCACCCACCTTCATCAACCCTCCATCTCCAACCACTCTGGCTTCAAATTGCCTTCACCACCACCTAGTTACGTACTGACCTGCACCCTATTATTTTAGGACAAGCTGCTTATTTGACAAAGCTCTCATGATGGTCAGTCCCTAAAATCTCTCATACTTGTTAAGAAACCTTCGAACTAATATAAAATTAGCACTGTAACCTCAATTTCATGATATTCAAAAATGCCCTAGCCAGGCACTCAAGTCTCTGGGTGCAGGAAACAATGGCTGGGTGCTGTCTACCTCATGCTGTGAATATCGTAACTAGCATTGTGTTCATTGTTATCTGCATGTTATCTTATGTTATGTTATGAGATGATTTCGGGGCCATCCAATCCATGGAAAGGGGAATGAACCGGGACACCCCCTGGATGTGAACCACCAAGTGAGCTATCTTGAGGTTATCTTGAGATGATTTCGGGGCTTAGTGTCCCCGCGGCCCGGTCCTCGACCAGGCCTCCACCCCTAGGAAGCAGCCCGTGACAGCTGACTAACACCCAGGTACCTATTTTACTACTAGGTAACAGGGGCATAGGGTGAAAGAAACTTTGCCCATTGTTTCTCGCCGGTGCCCGGGATCGAACCCAGGACCACAGGATCACAAGTCCAGCGTGCTGTCCGCTCGGCCGACCGGCTCTTATGTTGTACATAATCTTTGTCAATCATCCATGACACCTATTGACAATTGCAATTACATATTATATTCATCATTAAGCAGTGCAGTGCTGCTGCTGCATGTGCCAGCCCAGCCTTGGTCGTGCTTTCAGTACAGGCTCACAGCCAGTACGCATGATAATTTTTTTTCCAAAATGGTCTATTTACTGAGTAGTCCAGGATGAGAGCCCCATGTATCCCCATGAACTTGAAATTCGTGGCCTGAGGCCTACAAAGCAAGAACAAGGCTTTTTTGAACTGGTAGATCTGTACACATCCTGGAGCCCATGTATCAACATTGTAAACGAGCTACAAGATAGAAGGAAGGGGATTCCTTCAATGCTGGATTTGATATTCACCAGGAAAGAAGTTATTTGATATTTAGTATAACCCTTTCCCCTCAGGCAAAAGTGACCATGTCCTTTAGGAAAAAGTATGTAATGCATTATAATCTAGAAGAGAGTGAGGGACTATGGGCAACTCGTTCTTTAATGAATTTAACTGGAAAGACTTGCTGTTAAGAAAGGAAGTAAATGAGACTTAAGTTTTGGTAAATAATATAAAGGAACAAATATTTATTCCAAACAGATGAAGAACTAGAAAACAGGATTGGTTCAACAAACAGTGGGAGACCAAAGACAAGTCCAATCAATATAAGAAGAGGCTAAACCTTCAAACATACCAAAGAAGAATAATACACAGCAGTGTACAAGTCCTGGCAGATATATGGAAAAAGACTAACAGTTCCAATCCACAAAAGTGGCAGCAGGTAAGACCCTCAACCTGTATCATTGACAAGTGCATTGGAAAAAAATTAAAAGCAAATGGATAAAACGCCTAGAGAAAACTTTTAAGACATTATGGTTTTCGATCCAGAAAATCCTGTGTAACAAATCTATCTAAAAAAAAAAATCAATTTTAGAGAGTACAGATTTTACAAGAGATGGTTGGGTTGACCATTTATCTGGACCTAAAAAGACTTTCAACAGTCCCACATATGAGGGTGTTCTGGAAACATACTGCAAGAGTAATAGGGAGGCTTCTAACATGGATTAAATTATCCAACCGACAAAAACAGATCAGAGTAATCGGAGGCAATGTATTGGACTTGAGAAATGTCACGAGTGAGAGGACCACAGGGTTTAGTTTTACCAGTAATGTTCATTGTCTACATAACTACCAGAAGGAATGGACATATGAACATTTCTGCTAATGATGCAGATATACTTGGTAAGATAAACTTGTCTAAGTATCTTCCCCTGAAGGCCACGACAAATGGAGCACCACTTCACAAATGAAGTTTAATGTAAATAAATGCCATGTTATGAAATATGGAATAGGAGAAAATAGACCATGTATAATCTACAAGTAATTATCAAGAGGCACCAAGCTATGGAGACTTTTGGCCCAACCTACAAACTGTGAACACTTAAAAAAAAAATGAACAAAAAAACTAGGGTCTGTTCTAGATAACTCCTGAAGACAACAAAGAACTTTGTGCAAGGAGCCTATGCTACAATTTCCAATTTAAGAATTGCTTTTAAATACAGAGAAACTGTCCACGACGTTTGTGAGACCAAAGTTGGAATATGCAGCGGTTGTAAGGTGGCCACACCTCGAGGCACTAAATGCCACAGCTAGAAAATAGAAGACAAAATGACAATATGATCACCACATACAAAATAGTAACAGGAATCGACAATATTGATAACGGGAAGAAGTCTAGAGACCTGGAACTTCAAGAAGAAAAAGTTAAGATCAAAGCTGCCGAAGAAGTATAAGAAAATTCACTTCCATTGGTGGAGGGATGGAACAAATGAGGCGAGAAGCCACAACCATCACTAGTTTCAAAGCATTATACAAAAAAAGCTGGAAATACGGGACACCACGAGCCTCGCTCATCCTAACTAAACTTTACTAATTACACCCAAGACGATAGCAGTACTGTTGGTTTTCTTAAGACAATCTGGATTCCTGTAGGAATACACCAGATGGTGGTGGTGTGGCTCACTACAAACCACCAACGGTTAACACAGTCTAAGGTGTGAGAAGTAGGAACATGCAGGCGCCATCACCCACACCTCTCCCAGCCCCACACTCTTATAATCACATTTACACCCTATTCCCATTAACCTGGACGCCCTCTGCAGTATATAACGGGTGTAGCCAATAGCAATACTGTGTTTGGAGAGGTAAATGGTAGCTAAAAGACCCGAGAAACGGCGTAAAACCCGGAGATAAGGCACTGACCTTCTCAGTGAAGCCCGGCATGGTGGTGGAAAGGACTGGAGGAACGGTGATGGCGGCCACACGCTCTCCCACGCCTCACTCTCCCTCGGTAAATATCTCCCCACTCTTTTCTTCCATTTTATATCATTATTTTTATTTTTAGTTACATATTAAAATTTATAAAATATTACTATATATTTAAAAAATGTATTTACTGTAAAGTAGGAAAAATGGAAGCATGTGTAATATCCGCGCGGGATTCAAAAGCACTTGGTAACCCAACATGTTGTAATATCAACGGCAGAGACATTACTTATATATTATTTATATATATAACAAGAGTTTAAGAGAAAATAATTTTGAGGTATTGAAGTGGCTTGAACTAACGTTCTGGTAATTCCCAGAACAGTTTAAGAGGTGAAGTATTAATAAGAGCGTTTCTGGCTTTCGTGAATGTAAAAATAACAATGTTATGTAATCTCACTAACCCATTGTACCTTCTTCCAAATAAATTATTATTATTATTAAGAATGTTTTAAGAATGAATGACTGAAAGAAAGAAAAGTTTTGTACATGTTTTACATGTACAGAACAAGGTTTTGTACACATGAGAATGTGTGGAGTGATATATATGTTTAACATGTTTTGGGACTTAAAGAGAGGGGCTGTGTGTTGTCTGAAGGCAGAGTTTGTTATTGTTCTGATATCAGATTTTTGCTGAGTGTTTGAGTTAATTTGCAGTGGTCGAACCAGATACCGTATGTAAGATATGATAGATTAGCGAGTAGTACAATGAGAGGAGAGCAGTGGAGAATATAATATCTCATTTTAGAGATTACACCAACAGTTTTTGAGCTTTTTTGGGGGGGGGCTATGTGTTGTATGTGAATGCTGAAGTTTAGTCTCTTGTCTATGTATAGGCCAAGGAACTTTCCTTCATTTTTATTTACATGGAATCTCATTTACATGGAATCAAGAGAGAATATGAAATGCGAGGCTAGTCGATTAACTACAATGTACCTGTTGTTACTCCTCAAATTTAACTATAATGTACTTACTAATCCTCTTCAAATTTTCTTACAATGTATGTGTTACCATTTTTCAATTGTTCTACAAATTACCTACTTAAAATTATATGTTAGATTAAGGACCTGCCCGAAACGCTATATGCGTGTTAGTGGCTTTACATGATTCAATTTCTTTCTTTATTATGCACCCCATACCCATCCCGTGGGCGGTGGTGTAAAGGATACAGAGGCACATAATCGGTTCAGGAACTGAACCCTCTAGTTCGTTTAGCTAAGCAAATAACAATGTTTGACGCTAGTTACAAAATTATCAATGTTGTATACACATGTACACACCCTCATACATACATGTACATATATATATACGTATACACATATACATACACATACATATCTAATCACCCACACAAATACACACATCAAGAATCTTTGTGTCACAAGTGACACAAAGAGGTGTCACAAGTGACACTACAAGAGGCTCACAACAGTCACTATACAAGGCACTTTACATCTATAGTGAGTCACACAGTTACTAGTCTTGCTGCACACCCACCCAACATGACTGTAAAAACATCAGTGCTATGTACTCTCATAAACCCAATGTACCTTCTTGTATATATATATATATATATCAATATAAAAATAAATAAATTAGACTCGCAATTTATGTTCTCTCCTGATTACATGTTTGACTATATATTTGCCTGAAACGCTGTGCGTATTAGTGGCTTTAGGTATTGTATGTACTAGATTTATTTATAAATCCAACATTATGTTTGTAACTCATCTTCTATGTATGTACTTTTATGTGAATAAACATTTTGATTACACACTCTTTGATTTTTTTATTTTGATTTTGACTAACCCATCCTGTGAGATGGGAATATTAAATGAATTCATAGCTAGTTTCTCGACCTACAGTCTGTAATCCGTCATATATAATAGGGGTAGCAACATATTGCTGTGTACACTTAAGACTGTTATTAAGTTTCTAGTTCTACTTTACTTAGTTTATTATACACCCCATACCCATGCTGTGGGGGGAAATGAAAAGCGTTACAGAGGCACACATCCACAAGGGCTGTGACGAGGATTCGAACCTGCGTCCGGGAGCAATTTGTTCATTTGATGCATCACGTTAGTGTGATCTCTGTGGTTACAGAGGCACATAATGGGCTCAGGGACTGAACCCCACAATTCATTTACCTAATCAAGTTACAGTTTTAATGAGCTAGTTACAACTGTTAATTAAGAAGTAGAATCAGGTAAATATGATTTTTTATTAACAAGCCTAGGTATACACAGCAATGTGCTGCTATACCCTATACTACATGAAAAATTACACAGTGTAGATAAAAAGCTAGCTATAAGTTCATCTAATATTCCCATTTCACAGGATGGTTAGGTTATATTACTGACCAAATATACTCGCTATACAGTCATAATATGCCCGAAACGCTGTGCGTGCTAGTGGCTTTACAAGAATGTAAAATCAACTTAATTTCTGTGTTCTCTGTTAACCCCCAATGTACCTTCTTGTATATAAATAAATAAATAAATAAATAAATAAATAAATAAATAAATAAATAAATAACAAATATGATCCGGTTCCTCCCTCATGGATCACCTATGGCAGCAGACTTAATGCACATATCTTATTAGATACTTTTTATAATATTTACTCCTATATAAATAACCAATGTAATTTTTCACTGCATTATTACACACACAAACAATAATGCGCGAAATTTGCCATACAAACACTATTGTTTGTTTACTGTGCCCAGCTGGCAGAGGGTGTCATGGCCGCCACAAACGTCACTTTCCGATGGCTCGATATACTGGAGAAGGAATTCGACAAGGCCTTCGTTGACCTTGACCTCTTGATAGGTGAGGGCAACCGTGTCAGTTGTTAGTTGTTCCATAGCTCTTGAGACACAAGTGTGATAAAGTCTTAAACTACTCACACGCTGTCGGGAAGGTTGGCCACGTCTGATTTTGAATTTTCCTGAAGGACTTTATCTCTAGTGGCATGGACTGGGGCAGGAAGTCGGCGGCTTGTCTAAGGTCCTCCAATTGTTCTTAATGATTTTTTCCATAACTATTTTTAAGATGAAGCTGTCATGGTATTTACATCTTCGGCGGGTAGTTGATTCTAAGGCTTTATTATTACCTTCTAGGTGAAGAAAACATTTCCAGTTTTCCAGCAGTTTACAGTACAGTACACTACTGTAATAACAGGGAAAACATGGACATGGAGCTGCCAGCATCTCCAGCATTGGATTATACAGGGTTACATTAAGACAGGAGAGACCAAAGTATGCAGAAGTGTTTCCACTACCTCACAGAGAACAACTGTCTGCTAGCCAGAAAGAGACGGTTTATATAACAGGCAGAAAGCAATCATAGACCTGAATTTCAAGCAGTATAAGTCCACTTTAGAAACATGTACTTCATTATGTCAGGAACACTTGCCTTGCCCAGCATGCTTGATGAACAACAAAAAGCTGAAACAAGAGTCTATGGAAAAACCAGACGATTGTATTAAAATAGAGGTAATGCAGTACTGTACCTGTGATGGTAAAGGAATGTGAATTGTACTCGTACAGATATTTACCTGAATATACCTGAGGACCACTAACATTCTAGTGGTCTTGATGAGGACATAAAGGCGGCAGCTTGTTAAAGATCCTCCCATTTGTTCTGATGATGAAGGGCACTTAATCTACATGGCCTGGCGATCCATGTCGTCCTCACGCCTGGCGATATGTGCATCCGAACAGAAGTTCACATTTAGTAATATTAATTTTGTAGAGGGGCCCAAGAAAAACCTAATGCTTTCTAGCTCTAGGAATTTAGTACAAACAAAGATTACTGGTATATATACACAGTACAGTACTAAATTAATCCTAAGATTGATGTTAAACCTCGGATTGTGTAGTTAGGGCTAGGATAGGTTAAGTTAGGTTTATGGTTAGGGCATTTCATTTTTGGTTATGCCCTATAGAATTTATATACTGTACAGTATTTCAGGACATGAACTTTTTTTTTTCTGCCAGGAGGAGGAGAATATGATAGTGGTCTCCTAAATTAACCTCCCATGAAAAGAGGAAGGAAAAAAATACAAAGTTCACTTTTGCACCAGAGTGGTTGATGGTTAGAACATGTTACAAAACTAAATACTGTTCAACACAGTATTCAGCTTCTGTCAAGGTCACAAGTGTCTGTAATAAGTACCTTACCTTGAGGTGCTTCCGGGGCTTAGCGTCCCCGCGGCCCGGTCGTCGACCAGTATGGTATATATATATTCACTTGCAGGTGAAGTTGACCACTATGATGTGGAGGAGCCTGACTTTCAAGCACAAGCTCGATCTAGACTGGAGGCACTCTCGTCATGTTTTGCACAACTTGCTCACAAGGCACAGACAGTCTTCCAGGCCAATGCTAAACTTGAGGTCAGTTAAATATTTCCTTAAAGTAGACTTAGTTGTATGGTTTTATAATTCATGTCTTGATTATGTAACTTAATATTGTTGTATTGTTCACTATTAATACTGTCTTAGCTTTGCAGTAGGTACTGTATAATGAGGAAATACACATAACTGTATTTTCATTGTTATTGAGTAGCAGGTGCCTCAGACTTCTCGGCCAGTCTCTCTTTCTCCTCACCTCCCTCCCTTTGTTCTTTATGCAGTATGCACACTTACAGTATTTTATCATTACTATTGTACAAAATCGAATAAATAAATGGAACTTTATTTATATTTATTCGTTTATATTTAAATTTATATTTATTCATATTTATACCAGGAGCTATAAATAACAGCAAATGTCCACTCTGTGTAACACACTTTATATAATATAAAAATTCAATAATATTTGTGTATACTGTACACTACTTTATGCCTTCAAGATGCATGTAATGTGCTGTACATTGTTATAAGAATAAAAATCTGGAACAAAGAGAAAAATTTTGATACCTGCTGCACTGTATCATAATGCTTGTAAATCAATGTGTGTAATTTTATATACAGTATATCAGGTTTCAATAGTGCAATGCTGAAGGCACCATAACTTCAGTAGAAACAAGTTCCTTTATTAATTGGATAATTATAACAAAATATGCTGCTGAGCAGAAATGGATGGTGGCATTGAGAGCAGAATTTTGAGGTGTTACCACAAGATAACTACATATCCCTGGAAGTTTGTTGGTTTGTAAGGTCGTGAGATTATTGTATATTATACCTACTCTGCAGGTAAATATATTAAATTTTCTGCAGCACATGTAGCCGAGTAGATGCAAATTAGAACACATACGATGGGTTGTGTGACCAAATAGTACTTGGGCCCAATGCAGCACTGCTTGCAGCTTTATTACATATGATGAGTGTTTTTAATTTGTAGTTTACCTTGATATTGTAATGTGTAATACACAAGTTTAATTATCAGTGTAATAACATTAATTAAATTTATGACAGTATTAATGAAATACTAATAAAATGTTAAACATGTTAGGCAGAGTTGGTGCACCTTCGCCACGAGTGTGCAGAGGGTCGAGCCTTCCGCCAGGTAGCTGAGGCAGAGAGCAGAGAGCTCTTAATGAAACTTCACTCCAGCCAGCTACAGTTACACTCCACTGGTGGAACAGCTCACACACAAGACTCGGAGAAGATCAGAGAGCGGCTAGTACTGTATCTATTTTAATTCGTTATGTTAAGATGCAATGTTTTCCAAGTGTTGAATTCTGGTTCCATTAAACCTTAGCAAATTCACCAGACCTTGGGGACCTATCTTTCACCTACCAGAAGACAAGACTAGAGTCTGGCTCACTGTGAGGCACGGAACTTTTAAGTAGTTTTGTGTTGCAAGTCCACAGGCCCTAACTGATGCAGTGCTGGCTGAGGCAGCATATTATCCTCCGTTATTATGGTAGTGTGCCCGAGCTTCAGGTTCAGCTATTTCCTGTTTATTGTTGAGGATTTCCTCTGGTTTTTGGAGCCATGGACTCTTTTTTTGGGTCACTGTGCCAAGTTTATTCTGATCTGTTGGTTTCGTGGCATCCTTCTGGGTCTTTTGGCCAGCACTTTTTGGTCCTTTTTACTTTGCGCTTTGTGACTCCTGGTCTTCTGCTTAGATTCTGGCCTGGTTCTGGTCACATTTTCTGTCCTTGTTTAATTCTGTATTGAAAATGCTAGTGTCCTCTGATGAGGCACCATTGTGAGATAGCTTTGGGTATCTACTGAGGGCTTCCCTCCAAGAAATCAAATATTGAATTTAATGAATTTATTTTCTGGTGGGGACCTCAGTAGCTCCCCATCTACACCCTGTTCTCTTCTTTCCCATGAAATGGGGGTCTTTTGCTGAGATGGGCCATAAGAAAGGGTGCTAATCTTTTGCTTGGATAGGTTGTGTGTGATGGTGCGGGGTGGCGGGACCCACCTGGGCACCTGGACTACCACTTAAGTGTTTGGTGGGCACGACAGCATCAGTATTTACGTCATGGTAATGGTTGCTTTGTGTTGTTAACCTTTTGGGGCCTTAATTTTTGTTAAGCAATTGCCTGTTTTGCTGCACTATGCTTCATAGCTCTTGAAAGTTTCTTATGGAACACATTTCTTGTGCTATTCAAGGGTCTACTGTATATAGTATAATTGTAATAAAGGTCTATGGTTAGTGCTTGCTCCTGTTTTGTTTTTTGTTTTTGTGCAAGAGGCTGGCTGGTGTTGTAGGTCAAGTAGAGGAGGAAGTGTTACTGGGTGTAGCTGATTGGTCACTTGGGTTTGTCTGTTGCTAGTTGTAGCCGAGGTCTAAAGCGATTCATTTTTGCTGCATTTTTGGGTAGGTTGCTTGAAATTATTGGACTTGGATACAGTCCTAGGATTTGTATATTTAGGCTTTTCTTCTAACTTGGTTGTATTGACATTGTGTGCATTTGGTACAGTAATGTTTGGATTTTGTAGTTGGTAGATTTGTTGATGACAAATGAAGTCTCTGTCTGGGATATATACGTCTAATTGTGTACAGCTGTCTATTGGAGAGAGCATAAAGTCATTGTTTCAAGAGTATTCAAGTCACAAAGTTCAATATTGGATACTACATTCAGTTGCTCTTTTTCAATTCATTTATAGAGATGTTGGAATTGAAACGATGCCACTTTTCGCTCTTTGCTTTTAGCTGTGTGTTGGTTTTCATGGCAAATGCTAGCAGGAAGCATGGGTACTATTGTGCTGGCCTGATGGTCATTTTGTAAATATGTCAGATTGTATGCCCTGGAACTTTTTTAATCTGTATAATTTACTAATGTAACCTTTAGCCTTGTATGCTCTTTTTCATTCATGTTTACTGGAATTTATCAAAATTCGATTTTTTGTATCCTAGGCAGGTGTTCAGGTTTTAGTTGTGGGAGCCCTTCAGCTACTGATTATCACTCGTATTTAAAAATAAGTCGGATGAATGGTAGACAACATGACATTATTTGCTCATTCTATCTTGTGCTAATAATAATTGTTTATTATTCACAGGCTGAGTCAGTTACTTCTATGTCACTGATCATCTGAAATGTGTGTGATGTTTTCCTGCTGCACACACACACTCATGGTTCATGTAGTAGCTTATTATGTATGCTTCCTTCTCTGTTGCTTCATTACAAATTATCTGTAGAGTAACATGATTATAAAGTAATGATTGATTTCTGTATGTTTTGTAGAGTATTTAAATCTTATTATTTATCATTTTTGTTAATAANAAGAAACTGTTTACAACATATGCATAATAGAAATTAGAAAATGCAGATGTGTGGTGTCCGTATCTCAGCAGCATACAGGTAAGAATAGGTTCAAAGACAGGGTACTAAATGGCTCCTAACCTTGACACAAAAGAGCTACAAAGAAAAGGTTAAGGCATTAAACATACCATAGCTAGTAAGAGAAAAAAAAGAATATGATCGTCACATAAAATGTTATGACAATTGACAATGTTATGAAGACTTTTTTTAAATCCACAACCAAGAACCAGAGGTCATAGATTTAGATTCAAGCCAAGAAAACAAAGGGCCCCCAATAAAGTATGAAAAACTTCTTTTGCCAACATTATGGTAGACAAAAACTAAAATGTGAGGGTAATGAAGCTCATCAAAACTGTATAAAGCTATAAAACTCTTCCTACATAAATTATAAGGAAGATGGACCACTAAGGGGGTATAGCTCTTATCCTAGAACAACATTTAGGTAACTTAAAAACAATCTGGTAAATCAATAATTGAACAAAAAACTAAAAATATAAACCTTTATCTCAACTTTCATATCTGAGTTGTTGTTGTTATCATTGATGTTGCTATTGGTGGCTTGCATTTCAGACGCCACACACTTCACCTTCTTGGCACGAACTTTTCCTGTAATCTCCACCTTTCTCTTTGGCTGCTTCAAGTCCATGACCACAATTTCTTGAGTAGTCTTTGCATCTACTTGCATTTCATCTGTTCTTACTGAAGGTTGACCAATTTTCTTGTCTTTGCTTATTCCTATCCCATCTCTCTTTTTACAGCATTCATTTTCTTTTCCGGAGTAACAGTGGATACTTTCTTGGCTCTACCGACATTGTCTGCAATACGAGTAAGTGTTCTTGGCGACCCCCCAGATTTGAAACCCCGGCCATTTGTTGACAAGTTACGTTTGCGTGACCCTGAACCTTCTTGTTGAGCCAGACGTCTGTTCCTTGCTGGAATGGACTCCAGCACATAACTTTGACGACTTTGTGTACCTTAAAAGATACAAAAGAATTTCATTTCACTTTACACTAAATTTGTCATCAAACAAATATTATCTATTCACTGTAAAAAAAATATATTTAAATGAGAATACTGTATTGTGATCTGGTTATTGTGATTATATATATATATATATATATATATATATATATATATATATATATATATATATATATATATATATATATATATATATATATATATATATATATATATATATATATATGTCGTACCTAGTAGCCAGAACTCACTTTTTGGCCTACTATGCAAGGCCAGATTTGCCTAATAAGCCAAGTTTTCCTGAATTAATATATTTTCTCTAATTTTTTTCTTATGAAATGATAAAGCTACCCATTTCCTTATGTATGAGGTCAATTTTTTTTATTGGAGTTAAAATTAACGTTGATATATGACCGAACCTAACCAACCCTACCTAACCTAACCTATCCTATCTATATAGGTTAGGTTAGGTTAGGTAGCCGAAAAAGTTAGGTTAGGTTAGGTAGGTTAGGTAGTCGAAAAACAATTAATTCATGAAAACTTGGCCTATTAGGCAAATCGGGCCTTGCATAGTAGGCTGAGAAGTGCGTTCTGGCTACTAGGTACGACATATATATATATATATATATATATATATATATATATATATATATATATATATATATATATATATATATATATATATATATATATATATATTTAATAAAAAAGTAGCAGAAAAAAAGCACTTACTTTTATGAACATCCATAAGACTTTTAAGATGGACTTGAAGGTGAGACTTCATGCCTGCTCGTGCCTTGTGCTCACTACCAAAGCTTTGGAAATACTTTGAGCAAGCAGCAGGAAGCATGCCACATGTGTATGTAAATCTTTTCCACATTTCATTGGACTCAAATTCAGCAAATAGTTTAACAAGCAAGTTGTCCGTCATGCCTGCTACGTGCTCTAAGGTTAACAACTCATAGTCACTTGGCTTGCGGCTTGTTGCACTACTGGCCTGTATAGAAACAATAATGGTTATACATTTACAAATAAAATTAACTACTGTAGTACAAACAATACAAATAATTTACACAAAATGTAATTAAGATTTTCATGCTAAAGCATAGCTGCTAGTCTCACCGCCATTAAAATAAAGATAATGGCATTAATTTAATAAGTACAGTCCAAAATACATGCATCTTCAATACATACAGTAGTTATGAAAACAGGTTTTCAACATATTGGCAATAAAAACTTGCATTGATGTAATAGGGTTCTAGATACTGTACTTAATCATCAATTTAGGTACAACTTGAGTGCAAGTCCAAGACACTAATATTTGTATTAGGGACCTAAATAAGAGAATAAATGTGACAAATTGCAGTTGGAGATGGGACCAACCAACCAGATTTACTCCAAGCCTTGGCAAGGTTAGTGAACTCTATCTTTACTATCAAGTGTACACATACAAAAAACTAGATATAGTAAACTACAGCCACAGAAATACTGTAGAATATCATCCCTAACACAAAATTGTAATTGTTTAAGAGCCTACATGTACAGTATTTATTTTCTGAACTAATAAATCTTTCACCGTTAACAAAAATAGTTAAGTTATGCTGTGCACAATATATTTCATGCCTTTTACCAACCTATGAGGAAAAATGTATTAAAAAATCCACCCAACACACTTTTATGCCTGTCAATATCAAAGAAACCAAAGATATTAACGGAGAAATGGTTACCAAAAGAAGTTCTAAAATAAATTACCTTTGATTTGTATATAGAATTTGTGTCTGTTACAGATGGGTCAGTATGAAGAGTTACAGATGCAACTTCAGCCAACATATTGAGCATTGAGAGTGCATCTGGACCAGCACAAGTCACACCCCCCGTGCGCACACCTTTTGCAGGCGAGCGTGTGCGTGGTGTGGACACGGGGGATTCTTCTGGACGGGGTGCCATACTTTTATCAACTGTAAATAACAATAAAAATTAAATACTGACTAATATAAAAAGATGTGTACCATATTTTTATTTATATACAAGAAGGTACAATGGGTTATATTAGAAGTCTGGGTAACAATTGGGATATACATTATCACATAAGTAAACATTTAAGTTGTATTATTCCTTTAAAATCTTGATAGTAAAAAATCAACGTTTATATATTTTATTATGCGAGTGTGTAAACTTGAAAAAATACATACACTTATCATATCTGGTAAAATAAATCTCCACCAAGTAACAAATAAAAATACGCATTTCATGAATTCCAGATTTTGCAAAATACCTAAAGGGGTCCCTAGTGATAATAACTCAGGTTTCCAAGGTCGCACTGTACTATACAAGTACCATACATTCATAAAGACTTCATACAATGAGCACTTACCAGCTGGATTATCATTAGATCACAATCACCAAATTAAAAACATAGTTGATATGATACTTATACATTTTTTGAATGTAGCTTTTTTAGTCATTCTGTACTATGACCAAGTGCAGAACTTAACTTATTCATTTAACAATACTGGAACAGTCTTGCCTAACAAAATTAAATCACTAGAGCAAGATGACCATCCCATCAGAGTAATGAAAAGTAATGCAATACCAGCCAATTAATGTTCCTAAGACAGTACTGGGGTATATTTCAGGTATTATTATTATTATTAATTAGATTTTCTCTTTAAAATTATACAGTACAGTACTTCTAAAATAAAAAGGGCGAGTTACTTGTTTATAAAACTTTTTTTTGTGGGGGGGGGGAGATATACAGTACTGAACAAAAAAACTAAAAACATTGTTCTTTCACATTTTATATAGAAATATGGTCTGAGTATCTCAATACTAGGTAATAAATGTTCCCAATGTATTGAACATAAATACAAAAATAAGCCTACTCAATGTAATTTTATACATCTGAGTCAAATTAAAATTACAAACAATAATTTCCTATTTTTCTCTACATTGATTTGTGTAGTTGCCTCTTACAATGCTCCTGACAAATTTAGATCTACTGCACTGGGTTATGTTTCCCTCTTATTCCAAAATGGCTGCATTTATAGTGCCCAAACCTCCATTCTGAAGGCTGGACTAAAATGTTCCCGAATATTGAAAGTATCATTTTGAGGCAATTGAAGTAACTTGCCTATCACAGTGAACACAAGTGTTCTCGCTAATCACAGAGAAATTGTTAAATTATCATCAATAAAGTTTATAATTTGAAATTGGAATTGTAAACTAGATGTAGGAATGATGTCATTTGTAGCAAGACAGCTCACAGCCAAGATAACACTGGATAATATACTTAAATTTTAAAATAAAAAATATACTACCTAGTACTGGCAACTCCTAGAAAATATTAACTTCTTGTTTTATCATGGAATAATGGCTCCTAAATCTGATCAAAACAAGTGTGCACCTGCTAAATTAAATTAGCAAACCTACAGTAGAAACCAGGCTGTAAATCATTTAAATAGCACAATGTATTTAATTAAGGATCATTATGCCTCCCATTACCTGTGAATTGTGTGTAATCTATAAATTAGCCAAGTGCCAAAATTAATAAATTAGCCAAAATAGCTTTACTATTTATCAAGTTGTGGCTGCTATACAACTATTACTGGCTTCCCACAACAATGACAGGACCAGCGAGTCCTCTTTAGAATGGCCCCCTCGTCAGCCTCTAATTTAACAATTACCTTTTATAAACGGTCAGCAGAACTTGAGTAGTAAACCTTAGGCGAGAGAGAGATGCAAGAGGTGTGAGGGAGGTGTGAGGACCTGACTCAGGCCACACACTCGCGCCAAATACATCACACTTCCACAGGGACGTAACCCCCAGCCACCTACTTCTCTCATCACCTCTTGTTTAACTTAGTAACTGCTGCGAAACGGTCGTCAAAGAGCACACAAATATTGTAATATTCCTTAAAGTTGTATAGTGGAGCTGGTGATGGAGAGCGGTGGGGCGGGGAGGTGAGATATGTGTGTGTGAAGGTCTATCGTCTGCTGGTGAGGGAAGTGTTAGGACGTGTTGTTTACCTCGCAGCCTCTCAACAGGTCCCTCTACCGCCTCTATTATGGCCTCCTCCTCCCTCTACACGGCCTGTGTAGAGCCTCACGCTCCACCACAGTCTCCCTACACACCGCCGCCACGCTGCCCACGTCTACCCAGCATCGCCTTAACACGCCACACCAATAATCTCTAAAGTTTGGAGCGTGACCCCAGTTCGCGCGTCCCGTACAAAGCAGACGCCATTGTTGGCCGCCTAGCAGCCGACGCTAACTTGACAGATTGTCAAACTTTCTCTGTGCGGCGCGGAGCTCTCCCTCTTGCTGAATCCTCCCCCACTGCCCAGATCTGAGATGCTCGTGCCACAATGGTTGCTCCGTGTCACTTACCTCTGAGCATCTCCTCCGTTTCCGTGGCTTTCCGACGAGTTTTCATTCTGCGAGTTTGTTTGACACTTTGTCGCCTGGCGAGGGAAGGTGGCGCCACGTGCAGCTGCCTCCTCCCTCACCCGTACCTCCTCTCCCACACTCACGCCTCTCTATTTCCTCGTATTAATGTGCCAATACACTTTATTCTACTCTAATTCTGATATTCAAATGTCATATAAGGTATACATTGAGGGGATATAATGAGGTTGTCGCGACTGTGGCGCCCCCACCAAGCACGGCGGGGTCCACCTACTTGTTGCTTCATGGCTCCCACACCTCCACCACCATCGCACACACACATCACTGCTATTAATTTAATTCCTAACGTTGTGTAAATAGTTTAAGGTAGAATGTATTTAGTATTAGGGACCATCTGGCGAGAGATATTACGAGAGGTAATATGCGTCGCTGCCAACTCGACCACAAGGAAGAGGAAAGCGCGGGAAGGTCACTATGGTGGCAGACGATTTCTTTGTTCATAGTTATAGTGACCGTAGGCAGTAGTCGACATACCTTCCATTTTACTTATGCTTCTTGTTTATAATGTATTCGCCAGTATTATGTATTATAATTAGCTCTATTGATAACATATTATAGCATATATATACACACAGCTGGTTTTATTGGAATGCTCAAGTCATATGTTAAAATTTAGTAATGTTTTATCACTTTCCAAAACTTAAAATCTATATTAATAGTTAAGAAACGTGGTGCAACTTATTAATAACATGAATTCGGACATGATAACGTTGCACAGATTGCTGAGGCAAGCAAATCATTGTTTTTTCAGGTGGGGGCGTGAGGCAGGGGGAGGATCCACTCACCACTGGCAACACTTGGGTGCACTATACTCGCCAGGTAATCAGTGCCACTGAGAAAAAAACATATGTTACTTCTACACGAGCGTCTGATAAGTGCGAGCATTATCATTTTTACATCGTTACTTTAAAGAAGGTTTATTTTGCCTGGTAAAAAAAGACACAAGAATAAACAAGTTGTTATACATGCAACATGGCATCTGTTTAAATAGCGAAACCCTTCACATCAGCGGTCAAGTACCCTTTTACAACACTTCCTTCATATTATATTAAAGATATTTAGTTTTATATGCATTGATACACATGAATATTGTTGGTGCAGTCCTATATTTCTATTATTAAACATTCAATTTGCAAATGATTGATTCACTGATTGTATATATTCTTCAATTTATTTACAGATCGAGTTGGACACGATATATACACGTATATAGGTTATCGTTACAATTTTAGCTCATACACTCAAGTCTGTTCAAAGTTGGAGGCCAAACGCTTAGGGCTAGCCTCACCCAAATTCTTCCCAGAGTTTCTTTCACCCTATGCTCCTGTTACCTAGCAGTAAAATAGGTACCTGGGTGTTAGTCAGCTGTCACGGGCTGTTTCCTGCGGGTGGAGGCCTGGTCGAGGACCGGGCCGCGGGGGCACTAAAGCCCCGAAATCATCTCATGATAACTTCAAGATAGATCTTGTGAGTGGACATACCGCCATAGCAGCATATACAACACCAGAATTAAAAAAGGAAGAGTGTGCCAGGGTCACATTCAGACTCCCACGACGATTTTCCAAGCAAACATTTGAAACAAAAATTGTCTTTTTTAGTAATATACACCATTCTTCACTGATATTTGAAAAATTAACAGAAATGTCTTGCTATCTATAATTTGCCCATAGTTGCATAAAACTAACGATCTTCACACAGTTCCAATGGTTTCTAAGTAAATCCGGTAAGTATTCCCATTTTTTAACATTTTACACCGTTAAGCTCCTCTTTCCAGCAACCATCCACACACCTATGGTAAAAATTATATTTTTTATATGAGAGAGTGACGGAGACAGAGACACAAACAGAAATAGAGGCAGAAAGTAAGAAAGAGGCAGTGNGACTTGTGAACCTCTTGTTGAATCACTTGTCAAATAAAAATATAATAGATATGTTTATGCATTTGTGTACATGATTGTATATATGTACATGTGTATGTAACGTTAATAATCGTGTAACTAGCTTCAAAAGATTGTCACTTTCTTAGCTAAATGAACTACGGGGTTCAGTTCCTGAATCGATTATGTGCCTCTGTAACCCTTTTCGCCACGGGATGGGTATAGGGTGCATAATAAAGAAAGAAATTGAAATTGTTTAGTTGTTTGACCATTCATGCATATCTGGGAATCTATATACTATGTATATATATTAATAAAATCGATAATTTTGAAGACTGTACAGCATTTCTCACGTGAAAGTGTGCCAACACTGATCACACTACACGAGCAGAGTCGACTCTACCAGGGGTGCCGCAGCCTGCACACCGTCGACTCTACCAGGAGTGCCGCAGCCTGCACACCGTCGACTCTACCAGGGGTGCCGCAGCCTGCACACCGTCGACTCTACCAGGAGTGCCGCAGCCTGCACACCGTCGACTCTACCAGGGGTGCCGCAGCCTGCACACCGTCGACTCTACCAGGAGTGCCGCAGCCTGCACACCGTCGACTCTACCAGGGGTGCCGCAGCCTGCACACCGTCGACTCTACCAGGGTGCCGCAGCCTGCACACCGTCGACTCTACCAGGGGTGCCGCAGCCTGCACACCGTCGACTCTACCAGGGGTGCCGCAGCCTGCACACCGTCGACTCTACCAGGGGTGCCGCAGCCTGCACACCGTCGACTCTACCAGGGGTGCCGCAGCCTGCACACCGTCGACTCTACCAGGGGTGCCGCAGCCTGCACACCGTCGACTCTACCAGGGGTGCCGCAGCCTGCACACCGTCGACTCTACCAGGAGTGCCGCAGCCTGCACACCGTCGACTCTACCAGGGGTGCCGCAGCCTGCACACCGTCGACTCTACCAGGGGTGCCGCAGCCTGCACACCGTCGACTCTACCAGGGGTGCCGCAGCCTGCACACCGTCGACTCTACCAGGGGTGCCGCAGCCTGCACACCGTCGACTCTACCAGGGGTGCCGCAGCCTGCACACCGTCGACTCTACCAGGGGTGCCGCAGCCTACACACCGTCGACTCTACCAGGGGTGCCGCAGCCTACACACCGTCGACTCTACCAGGGTGCCGCAGCCTACACACCGTCGACTCTACCAGGGGTGCCGCAGCCTACACACCGTCGACTCTACCAGGGGTGCCGCAGCCTGCACACCGTCGACTCTACCAGGGGTGCCGCAGCCTACACACCGTCGACTCTACCAGGGGTGCCGCAGCCTACACACCGTCGACTCTACCAGGGGTGCCGCAGCCTACACACCGTCGACTCTACCAGGGGTGCCGCAGCCTACACACCGTCGACTCTACCAGGGGTGCCGCAGCCTGCACACCGTCGACTCTACCAGGGGTGCCGCAGCCTACACACCGTCGACTCTACCAGGGGTGCCGCAGCCTACACACCGTCGACTCTACCAGGGGTGCCGCAGCCATCAGAGTGGCGAGATGTCACCAGTGGAGTTCCACAGGGCTCTGTACTTGGACTCATCCTGTTTCTAATATATGTAAACGATCTTCCTGAGGGTATAGACTCATTCCTCTCAATGTTTGCTGATGATGGAAAAATTATAAGAAGAATCAAAACAGATAAAGATAGACAGAGACTACAGAATGACCTGGACAAACTGGAGGAGTGGTCTAGAAAATATTATTATTTTTTTTTGTTAGCAAAGCCATGTTGCGTTTATTGCAGAAATTATGCGCTGTGAGTCAAGAACGTGAAGAAATGTTTTTTAATTAAACATAACCACTCTACACTACATTCAGAAATCACAATAGCGTGATATATCAAATGAACTAGGCAGGATTTGACGAGGGTTCGAACCCACGCAGGGAATGTTCCCAGAATAGCCATAGTCAATTGTACCAAGACAGGTACTTTGTGGTTCCGTTCATTTAACCACTCTGCTACCGAGACCCTCAAATGAAAAAAGATGATGAGGACTTTAGAAAACAGTTTAAAATTATATTGTATTCAGGAACTCACACAATATATTATGCTTCATAATTTATTATGTAATGTAACAGCTAAATAAATTAAAAAATAAATGAATTAGAAATTCATTATGCCTCAAGACACATTATCCAGGCACAATATTATTGGAACCGTTTATGTTTTGGTGGTGGATCATATGGCGGAGGAACTGAACCTTCAGAGAGTTGCCGCAAGGTTTTTGAGACTATGTATGAAGGTCATACACATAATACGGTAAGTTGCAGTCAAATATCTGAGAATGTATTAAGATCTTCCTGTATAACACGTGTCAAATACAAACGTTTAATCAGGGAGTGAAATTCTGAGTTTGACTTTGAAATTTTTACTTGCCAAAGGACATCTCTCACCATTCATTAATGATAAGAGCCACGGGAGGAGGAGGAGGAGTAGCGGTGCTGAAGGGAAGGGAACTATCAGGTGGAAAGCGCCAAGTCATTACGACTATATAGCACTGGGAAGGGATTAGGATAAGGGTTTGGGATAGGACGGGGGGTAGGAATGGTGCCCAACCACTTGGACGGTCGGGGATTGAACGCCGACCTGCATGAAGCGAGACCGTCGCTCTACCGTCCAGCCCTAGTAGTTGGACGTAGCGGTGCTGAGTGCCGCAGAGCTAGTAACACCCTAGTGCCAAGTGTGCCCAACATGGCACAGTTAGAGGCCAAAGTACTCACCTAGTTGTGCTTGTGGGGGTTGAGCTCTGGCTCTTTGGTCCCACCTCTCAACCGTCAATCAACAGGTGTACAGTTTCCTGAGCCTATTGGGCTCTATCATATCTACACTTGAAACTGTGTATGGAGTCAGCCTCCACCACATCACTGCCTAATGCATTCCATTTTTCAACCATTGACGCTAAAAAAGTTCTTTCTAATATCTCTGTGGCTCATTTGGGCACTCAGTTTCCACCTGTGTCCCCTAGTGCTTGTGCCCCTTGTGTTAAACAGGCTGTCTTTATCAACCCTGTCGATTCCCCTGAGATATAATAACATAAAGGTAAAGATATAATAAAGTATAACACCAGTAGTGGGTGTGTGGTGAGGGAGGCATCACCAGGTACAGAGTCTCCACCAATGTCAGGACACTAGATTTAGATTTTTTATTCAGGTAAAGGTACATTCATTGAAGATGAGTTACAAACATAATGTTGGAATTTAAAGATAGAGCTAGTACATACAATACCTAAAGCTACTAGTACGCACAGCGTTTCGGGCAAACTAGTAGTGTGTGTGTGTGTGTGAGAGAGAGAGATGGCATTATTGATTTAAAGTCATGTCATACTTTTTACATGAACAAAAGATGAGATACGGTTTGGATATTTTGTAGCATTCACGATAGTCTGCCAGTATAGCTTAGTGAAGCAAACATCAATTTCTGGTCCACCTAGACATTGTCTTTTGGCTAGTTTTTTTTTTTTAGTTTTTCTCACCAAGGATTCTGATCCTTGATGAGACTAAGGATCAAGCATCCTTCTGATCCTTGATGAGACTAAGGATCAAGCATCCTTCTGATCCAAGGAGACCAAAACATCAATCAAGGCCTAAAGCAATGCTTGGCCTTGCTTGATGTTTTCAGAGGTTAGAGTGCCCTTGATATGACGAGAAGCAGGACAGGTTGCAGCATTATGAGACTTGTTAAGTAAGGTTTTCTGTTAATATATAAAAACTGTACAACTTGGAGAGCCACTAATGTAAGCTAAAATAACTGTGTATGGCACCATTCCTCAGGCTAGAGTGACCTACAGTGTGTTTATACACACTGGCTACTAGCCAGATCACAAGTGTGCATAGGAGATTCATTGACCCAGTACTGTATGACTAGTAGGGGTGTTGCTAGGCATTGCTGAGGTCAGACAATGAATTTGCAAAATTTGATTTTGGACCTCACTGAACTGTCTGCCAATGTGACTGTGTTTGTGGTATTTTATATTTTTAAGGGTATTGTATGTTTGCATATAATTAATTTTTGTATTCTTAAAACTATTCATAATAATGTTTATAAGATTACTAGGGATAGGGGACTTGGGATAACTTCCTCGTGTATCTACTAGTTTTAATAGTTTTAAATTAATGGTTCTAATTTTTAGGACATTCAATGTAACAGTTTAGAGCATCAAATCTTTTATTAATTATTATATCCTTAAAATAATGAACAAAAATATCTGAATTAGATTTTGAATTCTTATTTGCTTGAAATTTAGAACCTATGTGATTTTATATTTAAGATGTAAAAATAAGTATTAGAACAGTAACTGGTTTGCCAGTCTTTGATATACCAGTGTACAATACATTTATTTACTTATTTCTGTACTACTTTATTTAGCACTTGTATTTGTGCTATCCAAAACACCTATGCTTTCAGTCTAATGATTTAGGTTGTGGCATCAAATTTTAAAATTGATAGAAAATATTTTTTGTCATGTTCCTTAAAATCTTTGGATTGAGCTCTAGACAGCTGAGGGTTATAAGCTTAGCTTAGCTTCCCGTCATTCTGTGCAAAATAAACAACAGGTGCATTTGGCACAACACCTGCCATTGCAGGTCAGGTTGTTTGAGGAAGTGTAAGTACTAGGTTCCAAAATCTTTATGGTAATAACTTTATTATCAGTGAGCACACTCTTTGCATGGTATGATTGAACACACTTTTACAAACATTTTAATGCACAAAATATAAAATGTGACAATAAACAGATACGAATATAAGAGTATTATGTTGCAGACATTTACTCTTTTTCTTTCTCCATCTACCAACAGGATCATTGTGTGGACTGGTATCTTGCCAGGGACATAAGTATACAATATTTAAGAGTATGTTAGGTTTACTGATATGCATGTGCACTAAAATATTCATGATACAATTTCTTCGTGCAGTATATAAAAACCAGGCGTCCGGACTAGCCAGGATGTGAATGATTGAGATGTACCTCAAGAAGGGTACCCCATACTTCTCTGGACCAAGCCATTGTTTTAATATTGCTAACTGCACTCGTCTGCTCTGTTCCTGGCTCTGGAAGTTGTTACCTGAAATACTGGGGTAAGTCTATAAGTGTTTCTGTAAGTAAAGATACTGTATAGTAATAGCTTTCCACTGGCATGTTTAAATATATAAAAATACTGTAGTAATTTTATTTGAGTTTTGTTTATTTTTCAACAAATCATATTATTCTGGCTGACAAATGATCTGAATACTTTGTAACTTGATCTAAAAATCCTTTATTAATTACATAAAAAACTTTGACCAAGTTAGATACTAAGAATTAGTAGCAGTGGTTCTTAGCTTAATTAAATGTTTGCTCTCTAAACCAACAGATATATATATGGACACTATGATCAATACTCCAACACGAAGAATGTCACTGCGACGTAAGCGAAACACTAAAGGCACTGATGGCACAGGTACATTTTTTATATACTACAATGTAATTTTGAGAAATGCAAGATAGAAAGTATTTGTAGGTATAGATTTTATACAAAGACATAGAAAACTAAACAAAAAAATTGGTTTGTATGTATAAATTATGTAGTACACTGTATTATATTTTAATGGTGGGGAAGGGGGGTAAATTATTCAAGCAGAGCTTGTACAATTGTAAATTGAATTTGGGAGCAAATTTAGAAACTACAATAGGATTAGGTCATTGACCCTTGGCCACTTCTAAGTGAGTTTTTCTTTTAAGGGAATACAAATATCTTATTTAACTTTTTGGAAAATCCTGTCATGAATCAAATGAAGAGATATTTTTCATCTGACATCACAGTCTAGTATGTGCATGCAGTACTTACTGAAACATCAACCAAAATACTGTACAGTATTGTATATCATTGGCAAAGTTTCTATGCATTTTTAAATCCTAGACTGGATATCATAAAATTGTTAGCGTGCTCACACGAAATACTGTATTTGTTTTTCTTGTGAAATAGAAAATCTGTATGAAACAGTTTGAAAACAAAAATCATAAGTACAGCACTATACTGTACTGTATATCCTTATTGTGGCCTGGTCATTGGTCAGCATTCTGTCTGGCATGGGTCAGCATCTCAAGATGATGAGAGCTTGAACCAAACATATATTAATTATGTACAGTGGAACCTCGATTAACGAGTGGCTCTATTAACGAGTTTTTCCAGTAACGAGCAAGCCACTCGCAGCAAATTTGTCTCTATTGACGAGCTCGCCTCTATTAACGAGCGAAACCACATGGTGCTTCCTAGCGTCTCGCGGGTTCTCGCAAATTCTCGGACGCCTCCAACGCCAGTGTTGTTGTTTTATCTCACACGACAAGCATCCCTCTGGATTTATTTGCTCTTTTCTTTGGGTTTTTAGTGGTTTTGCGACTACAATTTGTAACACACGATGTCTCCAAAGAAGCTGCTTGCTAAAGATAGTGTTGTCAAGAGGAAGAAAGATACAATTACTGTGGATTTGAAGAAGGAAATTATAGCGAAGCATGAGTGTGGTGTCTGTGTGACTGATCTCACAAGGGAGTATGGCAGGTCCTCATCAACAATTTACACCATTAGTAAGGGAATGAGGAGGTAAGGGAGGATGCTGCCTCTTCCACTGACATCACCCTGGTCAAGCAGTGACAACCCAGTGTGTGAACATGTTTAATGACAATTTGCTGTCTCATTTTATGGATATCCTAAAACAAAGACAAAAGCAATTGTCAATATAAAAGTTCTTTCCAAAAGTAGAGAAAAGAAGAGCCAGTGATAGGGAACCACAACCTGGTCCCAGTGGGGTGAAAATCCCAAGAAGAGAGAGCCCGCCTGACTCAGAGGTGGATTCTCCTTCCACACCATAACCCCCTCTCCTCCATCCCACCTCCCCATCATCTCCCTCAAGCCAGCAACGACTCTTCATAAGGTAAAGTAAACATTATAACAGTGCAACAAAAAATTTATAATTACATGTGCAGTATTATATTTACATTAAAAAATGTCATACAAGTATGGATGTTTTTGGGAGTGGAACGGATTAAATTTATTTCCTTTATTTTAAATGGGGAAATTTGCTTCCAAAGACGAGTTTTCCAGGTAACGAGCTCGGTGCCAGAACGGATTAAACTCGTTAATAGAGGTTCTACTGTATAGTGTATACTGTGTATATATTTGTGAAATACAGCATATTTATGTGTATATGGAAATGAAAAATGTATATGTAAAAGAAATAATTTTGTACATAAACAGCATTGATCTTTGTGTTGATCTGGCAATTGCAGTTTTTCATTTAATAATATACAAATAAATGAAACTGCAGAAAGCTTACTGGACCATACAAGCTAGCTCCTATTTTTAATTTGTGAGATTAACATTGTCATACTTTTCTGTACTGATTACAATGAATTTGCCTATTCTTTAATTCAGTGACCACAACTAAACGACGTAATCTCAGTGTGCCTTAAGAAAGGCAAGATAAAACTGAAGAATACCATAAGATGCCTTTTTGTTAATGCTTCTAGATATGAATCCCAGTATCCTATTGGTCTTGGTCTGTACATTTATACATTTGTTTTTTTACGTTATCGGAATGTGAAAGTTTTAATATAGATGTAGGTTGACCTTAAATCCTTAATAGTAATAATATATATATTTCAGTGTCTGTACATTTTTTAAATTTCCATATTCCTCTTACTTTAATGGGGTTGTTTGTATAAAACAGTTGTATATATGCCATCTTATGTTTCTATGGAGTACAGTGTAATTACTGTACAGTACTTATTATATTAATGGGTTTCAGAATCACCTGTATCAAAGAAGAGCTCCCCATTAATGGAAAGTAGGGATGAGGAAGCTTCAGCCAATACCAGTACTCCAAAATCCCAAGTTATAATTCTCGTCGAATTCGAGGCCAGACAGCTGTATCTCCTTGTCTGCCATCAGGGACATTAAAGGTATTGGCTGATGATTTTTATGTTTGTTGTGCATGGCATTTTTTTATATCCTCTACTCTTCTGACAACATGTGTCTATGCTGTTTGTTTTATAAACACTAAATGAAGTACAGTACTCTACAGTATACATTGGTATACATATCTTTTCCTACACTGTTGCTCTCAAAGTTTGCTTCTCCATACTTTGAGATTTTCATTACCCTTTATATGTTGAATGTTATTAGTGTAAGTGAAGTAGAGAGTAAAATGAGCCAGGGAAGGGTATTGCCCAGTGCAATAAAAGTCCCAATAAGAGAAAATACAATAGGTAAAGAGAGAGCCAGAGGGCTGCAATGAGAAGCGGTGGGATGTTGGTGTGGCATGGATATAAAATATCACAAATTAGAGCAGTAGAAATGAAGAAGCTGAGAGGTTGTGCGATGTCAGAAGAATATAGTGTAAGAAATGAAAATGGCACAATGTTATGGAGAGCAAAAATTTGGTGAATAGCAAAACTGTGGAGAGTTTACAGAGATTTCCTGTACATTTCCTTTACATATCCTGTACCCCATTACTTATTCCCTTAGAATTCAACATTTCTCAAGTTTTAATAATTTTTTCCTTCAGAATAATGAGCAAGTTTTCACACACCTAATAAAAGGCAGCAGCATCATACAATTGAACATCGGCAACAACATTCACCCGACACACCACTCATTTGTAGTCAGCTGTGTGGGACTCAGGAGTGTGAGGTGGTGTGGGACTGTAACTCCCGGTTACTCCAAAGATGATCTAAAACGCAGTGAGTACTTTTTCTCTGAGATCACGCTGACATTTTTTGTATGTACTATATTACTGTGTACATAAATTGTATTATTCGTGTTAAAATGGACATTATGCTAAACATACATATATATGTTAATTTAAAAGAGTTTTTATAACATATGGTTCAGAACAAAATGTGTTACCATGTACTGTAAATTATTTGTACATTTAAGTTGAAAATGGAATTCTCTTTATGACAGGCTTCAAATGTAAAAGGAAACATAAAACTTTGTTGCTTTACAGAATGAGTGGGCTTTTACATTGAAGGCAAATTTGGTTCTGTATTGTCTTGAGAGGTAACGGTTCCATTTATGTTTTATGGAGAGTGTTAAAGAAATAAATTGGGAGGTTAAAGAATGGGACGCATGAAGTGGTAACTAATTGATCAGAACAATACATTGGTGATAGTAAATTATATATATTTCTTGAATTTTGTACAAGATGGCACCTACTCATAAGAATTATTATTTTTTAGTTATTGTAATAAGAAGAGATTATTTATAACAGTAATTATTTTCTTACAGTGCCAGGCGGTGATACCGGAGAGAGGGATTCAGAGGAGAGCCCGGTGGTGTTTGTTGCACCGGCATTTCATCGCCTGTTTCCCCGAGCTCGGGGCCGCCCACCACCACCAACAATAATTACAAATACCACTGCACAGTTAGATGAACTATTGGATCAGCTCAGCAGTAGACGTACGTTTTCACACTTGTCATGTGAGATAATTGTAGTACAGTACATAATACATACTGTACAGTACATAATACATACTGTACAGTACATAATACATACTCTACAGTACATAATACATACTGTACAGCACATAATACATACTGTACAGTACATAATACATACTGTACAGTACATAATACATACTCTACAGTACAAGTTTGTATTTATTTGTGCATAGATGTAGATTTAAGTATCAAGTTATTTTACTGTATATACAGTACCATTCATTTTAGGTAAATTCTTAAATTGCAATAAAAAATTTTATAACCAGCATTTTTCTTATTTTAGAGGATAATTTCTTTCCTGAAATTAGGGTTATTTGACACACTGCCTCCTCAGCAGGAATTAAACTTTGGTCTCTTTGACTGTGTGGGTGATATGATAACCACACTGCCAACTATTTTCATTAAACTACCCTGGAAGCATGGGGATATGTTGATCTAGGGTTGCTTTTGTCGATTGCAATTTCTAGTAAAAGCTGT
This sequence comes from Procambarus virginalis, assembly GCA_020271785.1. NCBI lineage: Eukaryota > Metazoa > Arthropoda > Malacostraca > Decapoda > Cambaridae > Procambarus > Procambarus virginalis. The sequence continues at coordinate 19,735,403 of WNGS01003388.1, read as the reverse complement.
TTAGTCTCAAAAGTGTCACATTTACATATCTTCACTTGCTGCAGAAAATAAAGCTGTTTAACTATTCTTGGCAGCTAGGGTAAGTGCTAATGTGATGGGGGTTCCTCAGTAGGCTCTTGAACTGGTTAATTATCTTTAGAAGTGAAGAATCAGTTTATTTTCTACTGTACTTTGGCTGAGTTCAGAATGTGAAATTAGTGATTCATGTTCTTTGCTTTAGTTCCCTAAGCACCCAGCATTGTTTCCAATAAAATTGCAGTTTGATTTTAGACTAATTAATCAGAGTCAACTGGTGGGTGGGGGAGGGGTTTAATGAATATCACAACCCTTTTAAAATGGTGATTAAAATTAAAAGGCATCACCAGTAAAGAGCTGTCGGAGGATTTCCTTTGTCTCCATATCTATGTCCAGTCTTTGAGTTACATTTATGAAAGGATATTTTTAAATTTTTTCCTGGTCTTTTGTCAAATTAAATTTATTCTAATAAGTCTATCATTTTTGCAGGAAATTCACCAGTGGAAACTAGAGTTCATTCCTTGACTACTACACTACCGGCATTAGACTTTAGACAAAGAAGAGCACTTGCTGAAGATGAATGTGATGCAACTTTAGAAGAGGACACGAGCCCCAGTACTTCATCAACTCCAGGGTTGTTACAGGATGCCTTGTCACAACCTTTTGATATAAGAGATGAAAATATTCAAAATGAGCAACAGCTTACAGTTTCTGCAACAAAGAACATGAACCTAACAATTTGCCCAGATGATTCACTGTGGGGTGATGATCTCAATATGGGTATCTGTGATATTAGTGAAGTGTGTGATACAGACACCAGACATTTTGAGAGAGAAAAAGTGAGTGCTACAGTTGATGGGAGTAGAGTGAATATAGATGATCAGGTGAAAGATGTTTCTAATATGTCATCTGATATATTTGATGATGATCTGTTTAATGAATCTGTGATACGTACTACACAAGCCATGGAAGAAGCCATGAATGACAATGTCAGTGGAAATTATTTTACAAATGTAGCTCAAAAGAAGGATTTGGAAGAATTGGAGCGAAAGAAGAACAACAGACTTTCAAAATATGATAACTCGAGTGAACATTCTTTAAAGTCTGATACGGATAATGGAGGTATTAAAATTAGCCAGAAAAATGTAAAGCCCAACAACAGTTATAGAAATTTGAGTCACACAGTCGGTGATAAACGTAGTAGTAGTAGTAGTAGGCATGTCAGCAGTGTTACCAACACTCTTCATAGCAGTACAAGTGTAAACCAGAATGCTAGAGTGGTTCAGAATTCTCCTCATTCTGCCACTACTGCTTACCAAAATTTAAATGATAATACTAAAGATAAAATAACTAGCGTTAATAGTCTGAGTAAATCCAGTGCTTCCAATGTTTATAGCAAAACAATAACTAAGAGCCATATAAATCTTGCTGATGAAGATAGCTGTAGCCCTGTCCTTGGCAAAACTCATGTATCCCCCACAAATAATCCTGTACGGAAAGTTAGGAATTCATTTAGATTAAACGTGTCTAGCCCTAGAAAAAATCGCCAAATTAATGCTCAGGATAATTGCTCTTTTGTGCAAAGTGCTAACTCCAGTAAATTGCTAAACAGTGTGTCTGTAAATGAGAGTTGTTCAACAGGTAGTGGTAGTGTAAATAGCAATTCTGAGAGTAATTTGGTAGTTACAGCTGAAACAAGAAGTCTTGAATCAGTAAGTGCACAAAAAATATCTGTGATACATCCTGTAGTTGGGAATGAGTCGTATCAGGCCAACACGGCTCCTCCTCATAAAATGAAAAGCACAGTTAAATCTAACTATGGTTCTACTTACACTAGTATATCATCAAAAAAGTCATTTAATAATTGTAGTAGTCAAGTAGGAAATGTGACAAATACAGGCCAGACAATGAGAGGACCTTTATTGCGCTCACATTCCACTGATAATCCAAAGTCTGTTGTTGGTAATTTGCCATCAGTCACACAGCGGAGCAAAAGTTCAGTGGAAGGAGACACTTCCCGAGAATTTGGAGAGGATGATGAATTTTTCAGGTCATTACTGTCGGTTCTTCCTGAAGACGAGAACCTACTTGAAAACCCTCCTTTCCAATCAGAAATTAGTGTACTGAAAGGTAAAGAGGTAGCCTTACCTCAAGGCAATAAATGTTCCGTGAATACTGTGAGATTTCTTGAAAACTTTAATACCAATAGCAAGCATTTACCTAATGAAGTCCATTCAGATAGTTACGCATGCAGAAAAGATGACACCAAGAAGCCTCATACAAAACCAGTAGCACCGGCTTGCACAACGTTGAAGGATTTGCCCAATCAACCACAGACTTTAACTACCAGAAGTAGGGCTCAAAGGAGTCTTATCCAAGCCATACCAACAACAACTGCTTACCCTCATAATTCAAGACTAGGCCCTAGTATGGTGTCTTGTGTAATTGTGGATAATTTACGTGGTAAGTAGTTACATTAAGCTTATTATTGTAGTTAAAATTAATAGATACATTATTACCCTGTTCCCCATTTTGATTGCATGTGGAGATATGAGCCTGAAGAGAAAAGTGAGTAATATAGTAAAAGACGGTTTCATATATTAAATAATGAAATACTACAAATATCATTCGTCCAGTCACAATACATTACAGTGTATTGCATCAAAGATAAACAAGCACTACCAGGTACTGCACTCAGCAGTCTTCATTCTTCAACAGAAGCACCCAACTGATTAAATTAATAAGACCAGGTGAATGGTTATCTTGAGTTATCTTGAGATGATTTCGGGGCTTTTAGTGTCCTCGCGGCTCGGTCCTCGACCAGTCCACCCCCAGGAAGCAGCCCGTGACAGCTGACTAACACCCAGGTACCTATTTTACTGCTAGGTAACAGGGGCATAGGATGAAAGAAACTCTGCCCATTGTTTCTCGCCGGCGCCTGTGATCAAACCCAGGACCACAGGATCACAAGTCCAGCGTGCTGTCCACTCGGCCGACCGGTGCTCCCTGTGAATTCTCAAATAAGTCACTTATACCTGGACAGTTGGCAGAAAGTGGACAGTCGTGCCAACAGAAGCATAGTGCAGGTGTGGTTACATTCTTGCAAATGTTCTGCAAATCAAAACCTGTATAAATCAAACTTTAAGGAATAAGGAAGAAATGGGGTAGGTTCCAGAGATCTCTAAAATTCTACTGTTTCACACTTGAAAAAACACATTTAATGTAACATTATTTACTGAAACGGTTAGTATGTTTTTCTCCAAAAAGTCAGGAAACAAGCACTGCTAAATGTGTAACATTTCCCCATTTTTTCCCCTCACATTAATGACCACACTATTTCTTCCATATCTTATATTATTATGTACAGATAATGAAGAGAGAATAGGCGAGAGAGGCAGCTGGTGTGATTTTCTACTGCTGTGTGACACCAAACGGCATGGAATTTATACGCAATAACTCACAGGAGAAATATGAAAAATTGCAGATGTTTGCAACAAGGATATTACAGTACTGTACCTGAATTAAGAACTAGTTAAGTAAATACTGATGGAAACAGTAACAAGCACAGCCTTTTTTTAAAGTGCATTGTATTTACATTTCTCATTATAGTTATATAGCTATATATAGTTATACTATTCTCATTATAGTTATATGAGAAATGGGACAAGAAGACATAGGGTGAATCTAAAAATGCAGATAAAAGAAATGTAAGGAAATATTCATATCCATTATAGATGCCCAAGACATAGCTAAATTAGAGAAAGTTCACTAGGCATGCAACAAAATGAATCATGGAACTCGGACATGTTACATATAAAGAGAAGCGAGAGTTCTTGAAGCTACCCCAAACAGGAAGCTGTAAGAAACTGGTGGGATGTAATTACCACACAAAATAATGATAAGATTTGAGAAAGTTGATAAATTAGATTTCTACAACCTATCTCAAACAGAATGAGAAGACATCAGTGTTTCTTAATCTTTTACCAAAGTAGAAAGAATATAAAAATATTTCTTCAGTGATATTTAATGAATGATTCGAAGGATAGAACACTATAGGAGAGTTGTATATGCCAAAACTATCATTAAATTTGATAAAATATTTTTAACAAGATGGAGCATCACGAATATGGCTCTTAAAATTATGTAAATACTGGAAAAAAAGTGTTTGACGCTATCTCCACATACAACTTTAAGGCCACATATGGCAAAAACTTGAATATCAAGGAAGTTCATTCAGAATACAAGAGGTATAACATGGCTTGTAGGCTGGATATACAAAACTAGACTTAAGTCATATGTAGCCATTGTTTGTTTAGCACATTACTTTTTTGTTGTCTGTATCCCTTAGACCAGCCTGTTTATATCAGAGATAAGACAGTCCAGGGGTACTTTTCTTATTACCCTTCATTCTATTAAATCATATTTACTGCTTCTGTTTTTATTAAATTAAGGAAGGCACATAGCAATATAGTTTAAATAGTCTGGGAATCTTCGTTGATGTTTCTTACTTTGCCAACTAAAGCGAGCCCATTACATGTCATACATCCTAATTATATTTACAGATGCTGTGCAAAGTGTTGGACAGGTAGATACCTTAACCAGCCAGCCTGCCTTTCCTACACCTCCTCAGCAAGATATCACCACTAGTGATATCTTGGATGATGATCTCTTTGAGGATGAAGTTTTAACATTATTAGATGAAGTGGAATGTGAGTACAGTAAAGTTCCAGTAAGTCAGTACAGGTAATAAAGTAAAATGTTTAATATTGTAGTTCCTAGGATGTACTACATGTATATTTCTAGAAGAAACATTTCCATGTAGTGTGAACATTGTTAACTGACCCTCTCTGACATAGAAATATATGATTCAAGAGGTTATTGATATCCTCTTGTCTTATCCGCTTTCAATTTAAATAGGCTACCTTTGTCTGTTCCACTTAATATCGTGTCCACAGTGATCATATCCCATTTCTTTTCTCTTTGTTTGTGAGGGTGAGTTCCCTCAACCTGTCCTCATAGCCAAATATTCTCAATTCTGGCACAAATATAATTGCAGTGCTCTGTAATATTCTGCCAGTGCTGCATACTTCATTAGTGTTGTTACATAGGCACTGTGTATAAACTTTATGTATAGTTTTTTAATGCTGTTTTTATGTTTGGCAACTTCCCATATCCCGCTGACATTATCCTTCACACACGAGCTTCTGGTTAGTGTTAGGATTATATACACTCCAAGGTCTTTTTCTCTTATTGTGTCTTGCAGTTGCCTTCCTCTTATGGTGTCATTTTCTACAGGTCTTCTATCTCCCTTTCCCAACATCTTTATTGCCTTACACATTACTGTACTAACATAGATATAGTGAGTTTAAATATAGTAGAGGTAAGTGATGTTACAAAGCATAAGAGACTGGATATTGTTGCGTCCTTAAAATACAACTCGAGATAGTACTAAATGAGAGAAAAGGTGCTGATGAAGAACCCTTGACCATGTCTATTTTCAGAGATTTTAATTTTCCTGCAAAATATGGCACTGGCAACAGTAGTAACTGATATAAATAACTTATACTTTTTTTTTTTAGCAAGAGGAAAAGATATACTGGGCCGGGCACACATTAGCTCCCTCATCAGAGCTACATTTATTAACAAACTTTAAACACAATAACATCACTCATATTTGCTAAAATGATCTCAAAATTGCAGAGGTCTTAACAAAGTTCATTTCATAGTAATACTGTTTACCAAGGCAAATGGAGTGTGTAGCCTTCATAGAAATTCACACTTAAGGGTATCTCATTAAATTCCTGGTAATGCCTTTTTTTTAACATAAAAGGCCTAGCCCTGTGAAAATGCTCAAGTTTAATTGAATTAAATTTGTCAGTGATATACATATATTTTTAAAGTTATTTGGAAAGTATATAAAGCCCTTTGATGAGAATGGTGGGCCAGTGTCGTGGCTGGTATTCATACTGTTTAATTTGTCCAGTTCCTTTAATATCATAACACAAAATACCCAGAATTATATATAACTATAATGAGAGACTAGGCTATATCAGTTATGACCATTTCCGATAGTTGGAGTAGGCGAAGTTAGTTGTGGGAAAGCCAGGAAGTGGAGGTAATGGCTCTCCTAAGAGAAGGTAGTTGTTGAGGATGAGGAAGGAATGAGTGGTGCTTTGGGAATATAGAAGCACGATGAGTGCAGCATTGTTGGATGGGGAGCTAGAGGAATTAGGAGCAGAGAAATTCTGAGAAATATGTGGAAGAGTTTAAAGTAGGTGAAACCTTTGGATATGGGGAGTCGGATTTCAGAAACATGGTAAATTGGGGTGACTTGGAAGTGTATGGAGACGGGAATGAATGAGTGCAACTTCAGTTTTAGGGAGGCGAGTCAGATTACATAAAAGTTTGGTGTGGGGGCAGGTGTAGGTGCGAGAATAATAATAATAAGCATACAAGATTCGGTGAAGGGTTCAGAGAACAAGAGTAGAGCAAGTGAAAAAGGTAAGGATTTTGACAGGAATGAGTGAGGTAGGGGCGAAGTTTGGTTTGTGTACAAGTACTGTACTTTGAGTTAGGTAAAGAAATGACTTAACTGGTGCTCCTAGGCATGTTATGCTGTATTTACTTGCTTTTCTTAAATTATATTTTATTCAGCCATCTTTTGAACGTGGAAAGTTAAGCTGGTACAGATGGAACTGACCAATTTTTTTTTCATCAGCACTGTATGGTAGCCAGCAAGCACAGTCTGATGCATCCAACTCTCAACTATCACTCTCTCAGCCACTCAGATGCACGCAAGATGAGATTGCCCGTAAGAAGGAAGCAGCTCAGCGCTTACGTGAAGAGAAACAGAAACTGAGAAATCAGTTGGTACAGCATCAAAATTGTTAATTTGTATTAGTAGCCCCCAGAAATTTTAGAAAATATATTGTAATTTTTATGTTTGTTAAATAATTCATACATTTGTATTTTACCATGCAATAAATGTATGCATCGCACAGTTGGTAACCTCTAATACCTTTTTAATTTAGCACGACTTTTTCCAAGGTATGGGAAGAGGTGCATAGTGAAATAATATTCTTATTTTACCATAAAATGTAGTAATATCTGGTGGTGGCTTATAGAAAATTACCCAAATACCTTTTAAATCATATGCATTAGTTACAGGTGTGCTGCATTTACATTAAACGCACCATGTGAGGAATACCCAACTTATTTAGTAAGTTAAAATCACTCCAAGGTGAGAAGAGCGAGCACAACAATGGGGAGCTGGTCAGATTGGTTGACGGAAGACTATCATCAAGGGGGTAGTGTCAAGTCTTGGTCAAACACAAGCAGCCGTGGGGCTATCAGGGATTCTCCATACAATAAGCAGATACTGGAACCCAGGAGCCATATGATAACACCTTTAGTGGCAGAAAGAGGTGGAGGATTTGCAAGGATACCAAATGCTACCAGAACTTCCCCAATTTTACTGAAGGGTACTAAAACAAAGAGTTCACTCCAGTGCAAAGACCTCTTCCTGGACACCCATTCCATCTACACAAGTGGCCCCCCTTGAATGGCTCAGAGGGAAGTACAGTAATTATAAAAAAAGGCAACAAGCCAAGAAGACTATGTAGCGGCTCAAATGGAAATTCAAAGACTGCAATCTGCTCCAGCAGAAACCACCATCAATTGCCTGGAATACATTTTGCAAATATCTACCTTGCCACACAACAGCCATTCCTGTAAGGAAGATCTATTTTCATTAAAAAAAAAATCCAATTTTAGCTGTAAACTAACGTATAGTAATTGTACCTTGAAGGGAAAAATAACTGCCAAATATATTTTATTTAAATTTTATTAAAGTATAAAATATAAGTTTAAATATGATAGCACATTTAGTATCTATTATTGCTATATGACAGGTTTAGCTACTAACCTTAATTAATCTACATCCTTTTAAATAGTTAAAGTAATCAGTAGCTCAATGAAATAAGAAAAACAATCTAGTATATTTGTAATTAACACTGTACTTGAGACTATAATGAAAAGTTCAACATAACGGCTGTGGGAAGCACAGTATGCCACCTGAACTTGCTAGCAGTTAACTTGGGTAAACTTTATCCATTTCTATTTCTTTTAATTAACTTCAAGATACTCTGCACACAGTGAAATATGCTCACTATACCAAGGTTTTACAGAAATGTGAATCATATTGGGTTTTGCCAATTAATTATACTAATCACCACGCCATTTTACAATGCATTCTTAAATGTGTATACATATAGAAAAATCTATGTAACTATTCCATTAATGTCTTATCAAATGCAAATACAGAGTGAATTTTTACCTATGAAGCTTCACCACTATACATCTCATTCTTATAAATAGGTTTAGAGTACTGAATTTGTTAAGGCTTGTTGTACACACAATATTTGTTTACATATAAAGTGATGTACACTATATGTACTCATTACAGTAATGATGTCAAAAGTGAAAAATAGCTTATTTTATCCAGGTAGTTAACACAGGGAAATGAACCAAGAACTGCTATTGATAGCACTAAGTGCTGACAGCTATGTATAAATTGAACAAAAAATAAGTACAATTCTTTGGCACCGAAAATGACAAACAAACTTAAGTACCCGAATGTTTACCAACTGTATTGTTTATGCTACTTTTGGACCTGAATTTGGCGACCTTACTACTACTACTAATGTTTTACTTATTTATCCCTCTATATGATACATGAATAGTGGAGAATTCATAGGCAAGACATGTACAATACATAAAGCCACTAATATACACAGCATTTTGGGCACACTTCATTGCTCAAGTCCCTATTTTCCTTTTTATTATCTACTTGTTAAGAAATTTAAGCAGAGGCCAAGTACTGGAACTGTTGTTAGAGTGAAGTATTTATCACCTGGGGATGCATCAGTGAGAGATTTGAATTTGCTCTTCACAAATGTAAAAAGTCTTCTCCTCAGTCACTCTTTTTAAACTTCATAAACTTCTATTGGCATATCATCAACTAAAAGATGTAGATTCATCTAAGTGTTATGGATAGATCTTTACTACCCAATTTTTAATAGTTATATTTTGCCTTTTTATAAAGTGTATCTTCTCCCTAAATATTACAGTACAAAACACCAATAACATTTTTAATTTCAGCACGTTTCAAGTTACAGTACTCTGCTTACCATGTAAAACTTTTAAACCACCGTCGAATATTTTTAACTGATGGTATCACGGATTAGTTAGGGGGTGGGCAGAGTGCTAACACACTGCCTATCTGTTATTATAAGTACTTGGAAATACTTTTCAGTACACAAGGAAGATAGACAATACCTCTTCAAAATACGTGTATTTTTTAATAACATTTATTTGTGAACAAAATTAGCCCATCCTTCTTTCCTCAATACAACCTACGAACCTAAAGGAATACGTTTTTAATCTTTAAAAAGTTTTAAAAAACATTTATTTTTAAATATGGTTACCCTGACTTTGATTACAATTTCTACATTTCAGGTGTTGAGCGTAAATTGTTGACATGATTAAACATCAGTGACAATACTTGTTTGAACTAACACATTATACTGATAGCATACTTGTGTACAATACTGATCATAATGGCTTGCCACTTTCTCCTGATAATTCCCTTACCTTCCTGATAATTACTTTAGTGTACAATGTCTTTGACATTTGTAAATATGAGTTATACAAGTTCATGAATTATGATGCAATTGAATAATGAATTGCATACACTATATTTTACTTATTAATGTATATAATTCTAAATACTGTATATTGTATAGATTTTAATTAAAATGAATTTTAAATTTAAAAAACTATAAATATGAGTAATATCAAAGTGTATAAGAATTTGTATTGTCAATATAAATCTCAAACCTTTTCAAGCAACTGCAGCTCAAATGGTTTTTAGACCACCTGAAATAGATATTAACTATCTGGAACTTCAAACATCCTTCAAAACTGAGTTCAAATTATATACACCCCCACACAGAACCATCTGTTTAATCCCAAAGGTACAGCTTCCATACAAACCTCAGGTTGATCATTTGTTTTGATAAGTGTGGGTTGGTATGCAATAGGCAGTTGAGGTACATATTCTATTTAAAAATAGATGTTATGAATAACATTACTTCAAAGAAAGCAACAATCAGTGAGTGCACTCGATTAAAGCCAGATTTCCATATAGCCGATCACTACATTAGGGACCAAGCATATGCCTCGTCAAAGCAGATTTGTTGTATTACAAAAAATAAAGTCCAATAGTGACAAAAGCCATCGTGAAGTACGAGATATGAAATTATTTTCCAGTATTTTTGTTTCTTTTTAATACTAAATATTTTTTTTTTTTTACCTTTAACAAATGTTTCATTGTGCTTGTACTACATGTAAACTGTGCCAAAAAGCTTGTTCTTGTGAATTTTCTGTAGCATCCATAGACCTACTTTTCATGCACACACTACCCACGAGTATTCCCAGTGCACACATGCAGTCTAACTTTTCGTTGCTCAAGCATCTTCATTCACAGTATCACCACTGACAAGTTGAAATCATGTCGTTAGCAAGGTAAGGCCACAAGAAACTTCCTTACCCTGGATAAGGCAAATTTATTAGAGAAATTAGACAGTAACGGGGCAGACAAACTGCTGGCAGAGGAGTATTGCATTGCCACATATGAAAAAGCTATGGAAGGAAATTGTGGTGCTTGCGAGTAAAAGGTAAACAAGTGGAGGTAAGAGCAGTGACAAGGAAATCTCGAGGCCATCAAAATCCAAGCAGTTAGATGTGTCTGCTTATTAGTGGTTTATATATGGCAGGAATAGCTATTGGTGACCTGCTAATTCAGTTTGAAGCAGAATATATGGTACAAACCATAGGCATTAAGGAACTCAAGGTTAGTGCAGGGAGGCCCTAAAATTAACATATCAAAATGTAAAATGCTTTTGTTATGGCCTAAACTGATAGAACACCTTGGACAAAGACAACAAAATGCTAAACAATGTACAGTATTTTAATTACAGTATACTGCATTGGAAGGTAAAACATTGTTAGAAAATATAATTATAATTTAAGGCGATAAAACTGTACTTACCTTTGAGAAGAGCTGATTAATTACCACGCTCAATGGGCAAATATTACTGAACAAAAATATTGATTTCAACTTGTCATGAACAAACTTGACTGTACAAAGATTTAACCATCATGCTATTTTTTCATCATGAAAATGGTGAAAAACAGCTTCTAAACTATATTTTTCCAGTCATACCTTGATGAATGGCAAATGAAAATGCCTACAACTCAAAATGGAAACCAACCATAGAATTTTGTAGTTATGCTCAAAGGATTATGCTGCATTTTTTTTTTTTTTTTTACAGTATCTTCACTTAACTTTCTCCCAAATTCCTCATTTCTCTTTTTAGGCACAATCATTTTCCTTAATCTTTGAACAACTTATATTTCATCTTTCCTTTGTAAAATCACTTGGCATAACTTTCCATGCATCCCTTCCTTTTTAAAAGCCCGATACTTTCACAGAAAAGGCAGTATCTCCCCTATTCCCTTTTTGACAAAGTTAAAATCACACATTTTCTATGGTTTTGGTTCTTTCCCAATAAACCCCTTTTGCATTCACCTTCCCATAGTGACTCCTTACATCAAATATTTTACTTAATATTTCTCGATAATGTACTGTGTATACAGTTTTCTACTGTCTTGCTATACACCACACTGATCATAACATTCATCTCCCACTAATCCTACATTTTGCACATCATAAAAATAATTTTTTATACATTAAAAAGAGTAGACAAATATTATTTAAAATACAAATTAAATAAAATTTCATTTGTAATACAGTATTAACATTTGGTTGAGATTGCAGAGCTTTTCAGTTGCCCCACAAGCACAGCTGCATTACCTCAATATATGAAGCTTCACTGATCTGAATATTACATTATATAGGAATCATTATAAGATGTGCAGATTTCCCAAGATTTATATACAGTATAAACATAACTGCACTTTAACCACCTATTTAAAGGAAAATGAAGCACACATGTAGAAATATTTGACTTAATTTATGTTACTGGCATAAAATGTTATATTGAGAGTTTATGCACATTCCATCACCAATAACCACATTGACAAGATTTCTTATACAGTACTGGATAAAAATATATATTTTCCATTAGTTTCTTGTATTTTATTACATGCTAAAATTAAAGTAAACCTCCACTAAGCATAAACTGAGTAAAGGCACTTGTATTGCGTACTTGTGCACATAATGGTATACGTTAATGGAAGGGAAGAGGGATGTGATAAGGCACTTACATTTTGATAGCACTATTTACACACCACTAACTCTACAACCACACCGCACTAAAATGCCTTGCAATAAATAGAAGAATGCATCAGAGAAATACATTTCTTTAAATATTATATTTCTGTGCAATTTATAACATCAATTATTTGTTTTCATGCATTGTGACCCACCAAAGGCTTGCATAACATAAACTTTCAACTGTTAATAAATGTTTACCTGCAGCAATTATATATAATGCTACTGGCAACTCAGGTACTACACGGCTCCAATAATGGCATCACTTTCAGACATGGGGAAGCCTCCACAAGATAAATGCCATCGGCACAATGACAGTTATTATAAAGGATAATCCCTCTTATAACCCCATCATATTATATTACCAACTACATGTACTTGGGTCAACCAGTAGTACAGTAGTAGTAAACATGCCCATGTCATTTGTCCATGATTAAGCAAGCAAGTACACTCACTGTACTTGTAGTTTTCTTATCTCAATTTTATATCCATATCAGTACATCTAACATTCAATTGTTTTTTAATATTCATCTCTAAGTTTAGAAAAAATTACTTTATTCCTTCTTGCATCTATATTCTTCTGATTTCTAATACAATTATCAAAAAATTTAATGCTGCATTAGTCAACATAATACAGTATTCCTATACAAAATATATACATCAAAGAAAGCTACTTTTTGTCAAGCAAATTATAAGCATCTAACTTTTGTACTTTCAGCTTCAACATTTAACCCCTAGGCTGCTAACACTTTCTGTAGTTAAATACATTGCATTCTTCTAAGCACATATAGAAATTTAGCAATCATAGTAATGAGTTAAATTGATATCTGTTTAGGAATTCTTAAAAACCAATAAGATCTGATTTCTGGAATTATAACCCCCTTAAAGGACATGCTCATTTACCTGAGAAAAGTAAGGGACAATTTAATTTACCAGTTTGAGCTAATTATCCAAACTTTTTTAACATTTTCCTGATAATTTTTAATTACCACTACTTCACTGACATTCTTTTGATAATAATTACTTTGGTTTTAATTTTTTTTTACATTTGAACATCCTAAATACCTCACTAATAGCTTTACCTACACAATACATAACTATTTTTATCAATGTATTCACATGCAACCTACGTAAAATTACTCTTGGAAAAGCATTACAGTTTTGTCTGGAAACAATCTTAAGAAAATATTAAATTACAAAAGACTTTCCTGAGTACATCAACAGTGAAAAGTGAAAATTTCTTTTCCCCTTTTTAACAAATATTATTAAGTGTCAAACATTAGTATCCTAAAACAATATAACAAAGATGCTCTGTAATATCACATTCTTGATTGTCACATCATATCTTGGCTGAAAGTGTTGCAATTCTATTATTACGCATTTAATCAAACAAATTATCTGACCGAGACCAGTACAGCAACATGCACACATGTACAATTATTACACAATAATTCAGTGCTAAGCTAGCATATTATAAACATTCTCCATGTTGATTTTTGTGTCTTACAACTGTAAGTACATAAATAAACTTACATTCTCTTCAGTATAAAATAGGGAGCATTGTTCTACACGGCTGATAGGGTAGCTTCACAACTGAATAAAAAACTGCAATTTAAAAAAATATAAAAACATGACTTGCCAATATTATGGCAAGATTCAGGCCTAAGCCCTAGTATTAAACACATTACTGTACTTGTAAGACCAATCCAAGTGAAACTTATTTCAAATAAAATATTTTGAGCTCCATTCCACATTACCCATCAAAACATTCGTGCAACTTTTTGTGAAATGTCAAGAGATATGTCATCATCTGATTGACCTGTTTTTGCTGTCCTTACAAGCACTGTATTGAAAATTATTGAATTTTTTTTTTAATTAGGAAAATGTGGGGGGAGGCAAGTGACTCTGCAGTACATACTACGTTCTGGCAAGCTCCATACTACAGTTCTGTCATTATAATAAATTATTTACACAAAGTAATTAGAGTGGGAAAGACAGAAAAACCAGAGGAACAGTAAAGACTGCCAAGATATAATGACATCAGGAAATGGAAAAACCTAGGAGATATCACCCCATAGTCTTACACCAGAAAAACAATGTATGCAGAAGATGCACCCAAAAGAACAGCCTTCTCAATCCTGAACATTTAATAATTCAAAATACTACCCATACCTTACATAAAGCCAGTCCTGAAGCAAGCAACAACAGGGAATGTTATTGGAAACGCAAAATCCATAAAGCCAACTTGTTTTCACATGAACAAGGAGACATGGTCATAAACAAGATACAGAGATAGGAGGAAAGGATCGAATGTCATAACAAGAGGAAATAAATGAATTGACGTGTGGAAACTGGAAAAAAAATGAGTCACTAGAGATACAAGTACTCCTTCAGCAGTTGCACAGCGAACAAGTGGAATAAGCTAGAGAAAATAGATAGATGCCAACTTGTATGACAGCATCAAAAAAGACATTATTGTCATAGTGTATTTCAAGGAATGGCTGCACCAGATGCCTGAAAGGGAAGCAGGGCAAAAACTAAGGCTAATCCTCCCTACCTGCAAACACATGTGCATACATCCAAATGAAGCCTCTCAACCTGCCAATATTACATTTTAGAAGCACATCCATGGAATTGGAAAGTAAATAATGCAGTAATGATTTTTAACAGTCCAATCATGTTGTTAACTCAAGACAATATCAAGTAAAAAAGAAAACATTTGTAAAGTTTTACTTTGTAAGGAATGGTCATTGAGGAAGCAAAGAATTTCATCTGTTTGCAAATTCTACAAACATTGGCAGGTAGAGTTACAAGTGTTATTTTGAGCATGTTTTCCTGTCTTCATAGCTAATTTTAAAGTTATTACTCTAACACTTTCATGCGGGGATGACGCAGTATGGCGTCAAAAATTTATTTGACGAATATGTGGGAATGACGCAGCATGGCGTCAAAAATGAAAAAATTTGCTAAAATTCAGGTTTTCACCCGATTTTTGGGGACTGGTTTTAAAATTGGCGCAATGTCTTCCCATTTTCCGTGATGGCCCATGTAGCAAGACCCAGGAGGCATTTGAGAGCTGGATATGGGTGTGTAGCGGGTAGGCCAATGGGTGTACACTCTCGGGTAATACATGGTCTGCCTTGGCTTGGCTGCAGGTGGAGCGTGCCATGGTTTTGGACATTATATGCATATACTCCTGTAGGGAATTCTATTGTGAACACATTGATACAAAATGAAGACCTAGGACAAGAACTGAGGTGACCAAAGTGAAAAAGAGTATTCACATTTCATTGCTTTTGCACGCTCACGGATAACGTGCGACCACTTTCACAGTTTGTTGCGGGTGGTACGACGGGCTTTTGGACTTTATATGCATATATTCCTGTAGGGAAATTTATTGCAAACACATTGATACCAAAATAAAAAATAGAGGACAAGAATTGAGGTCACAAAACTGAAGAGTATTTTCACTTCTCAGTATTACCGCCCGCTCCCTTGGAATGCCTGACCAACCTTGGGATGGGCATGCGTTCGCCCAAAGCGCGAAGGTGTTGAACAATAGTTATCATTTAAATTCCTGGCCTACAAGAAGTTGCTCGATTTTTGTGAATGCAGATTGCTGGCTGCTTTGAACCACCATAGGTATTTCTGTATAGGGTGGGCAACTAGGGTACTCTCAAGCACAGACCACATTGGCTCGGAAAATCCAGTGTTTATATAGCATTAGCAATAAACTTTTTATTATTCATGAAATAGCTGGGATGGATTTGTTAAACATCTATGGAGGGTATGACTGCCATTTGTTAGTGATTCAGATACCGTTATCATGCATCCAACTCTAATCTCCTTGCAATTTTAATCAAATAACTGATGCATTTTAACAAAGAAGTATTTTTTTATATACTCATTAAATAAGATTTGTGCTTAAAACTGTATAACACATTTCAAACAATGTGTGTGTGTGTGTACACACACACACACATATACCTTGTATGGGTTTAATGTTACAGGTCTTAAATTAAGAAGACATGTAACATTATACCCATACAAGGCCAACAATGCTGGTAAACACTAAAAGCCAGAAAATAAACAAATCTGGAAATTTGCTTGACCACAACCATTCTTCAATGCATTACTAAATATAGATATACAGGTATACTTTATGTGCACACACAACATTAAAGTTACTTAGAAGGGGGGACAATTCATACCAACAAATATTTTCTTAGTCTATGCAAAAAAATTTGAAGGAAATGTCCAGAGAATTGATAGAATTTGAAGACCATGGTAATAACTTTCACAATAGTACCAATTTTCCTCACAAGTTCATATTAAGCAGTTCCAAAAATGTTCCAACTATATAACCATTATGATAAAACATTATGCATGATATAGAACTATCCCAAAGAGAGAAAAGGTGTTTGGCAGTCTTACATTAATAAAATTTTCCACCTTGAATTTTGTTTATTATATTAGTAAACAATGCATTTAGAAATACATGATTTTATAATGCCAAATGCCATTTATGAGTCACATTCCTCACAAATACATATTTCACCAGTGATTAAATATATAAACACTCCCTGTACAAAATTACTTTCCAATATGGAGAATATAAGCAACAGCGTTACATCACGCTTAAGACCCCTTCACATTTGCCCTAATGAGTGAGCAAAACTCAACAGTTGTAAAATTAACGCAGTATATCACATTTGTATGGTACACATCAAATACTGAATTTTGGGTATGACCACCTCATATGTCCTTAAGAACTATTAGAGAGACTATACAACAGCTGCATAAACACCCCCCCCCCCCAGCTTAAAGTTCAACTTTTCTCCCATAATGTCACCATTCTAGTTACTTTGAACTAAATGTTTGATGGGGACAAAATTCACAGATTTCAAGAGTCTACCCAATCTGCATTAACACATGTCAGGCTAGTCATCTCTATTTAAGGCCTCAGTTCATCATAGACCAAATCTTTTTACACACACACACACATACAATATATATATTTAGCATTTTTACAGTACTCGTGACTGCACTATGTCATATATCTATAAAAGAAGGTCTAAATATGGAAGCCTTGGCAGCAATTTGGATTTCTTTTCACAGAACAAGGACAATTTAAATGTGCAAGTCTCCCAAATTTAGATAGCTCCAGTTTATTAATTTACACATGATCATCAAGTGGTGTTCTACATGTATGACTCAAATCATGAGAACGATCTTTCCAATTTATATGATTTAGTCAACAGTTTTCAACAATATACTATCATAAATATGGTAACAAATGTGACCCTATTATACAAAAAAAGAAATGGTATGGCCAGCATGATTAAATTTGCAGTACAGGTGCTAGAAGAGATGAGGTTATGGTTTGGACAGTGTTGGCATTATAGTTAGTGGATGCATGCTGGGTTAAGGACTTAGAAGGTAGAATGTGAAGTGCCTGTGTGGCTGCTGAACATACAGTTGGTGGCAACACATCTGATGCAGTGTAATCATTTTGACTTTCATGTTTGTGAAGGAGCTGGTCTGGGTATTCAGAGATAGCTTCAAGAGGCCTCACCTCTTCTACCTTAACCTTGGAATTAGAAGGAACTAAGCATTCTAAACTTTTCTGAGGATGTTCTACTGGCATATTAATATACACATCTTTTTCTCCATGCCGATCATTCTTACCCTCTTCAATTATCCCCGCTACCGACAACACACTATTACCTACATCCAAATGGTCAATAATCTCAACATTTTTTAATAATAAATTGTTTTTAATTGTAACCGACTGTTCTACCTCATGTTTAACTGCTGGATAGGTAACCTGATTTTTAATATGTGTAACAGTACCTTTCTTCAACCCCTTCTTACTACTAGTTACAGAGATGGGCGACAACCGTCTGCTGCTGTTTATGGTCTGCGAGGACCAAGGTTGGTTGTCTTGACTAATGGAGACACTTCTGGAGTCTGTTATACAAGGCACAGAAGTAACAACAACCGGTGGTGATGGATTCATGGCCAGTGAAGTTCGCTGTAGGTCTCCAGAACTTATACTTACAAGACTACCATTCTTAACAATATGATTGTTAAGAACAACATTGTTTACAACCTGTTTGTTTATGAGTGCCTTGTCATGATTAGAGTAAGGTCCATTAACAATACTCATGGTTCTGGATGGAGCAATAGTAGAAGCTCCTGTATTATACATATTACCTACAGTCTGTAACTTCATGCAATCCCTGGCTGCAGCTCTAACAACCAACTTAGAACTGTTCACTGAGGAAGTGAACGAGTTACAAGCAGCAGTGCTAGGTACAGTAGTCACTGGCATGGTCATGTTTTTATTAACAGAACTGCCAGCTAAAGTGTTTGCATTAGTTATGGTGCCTGTCTGAGTAGATATCTGTTGATTATTCCTATTTACAAGTGAAGCATTAGCATGATAAACTTTGGCCAACCGTCCATCCCGGCCCTGAATATACTCAACGACATACACCCCATGACCATCATTAGAATTAATGTTGGTATCTGGATGGGCACCTTGAGTAATTGCCATGGTCTCTGAGCTAATGCTGGCACCAGATTCCCCCATGCTATATCCTGGTCTTCCATAACACTTCTGGGGTTTCTTGACTGTAAACCAGTCATTCTTACCTGACCCAGAATGATGCCTGGTCACAGGTGACATTATTGCTTCCTCATTTATGCTTTCCACTCCAGCACAAATTGTTATCACTTCCTCTGGGGAAATCTGATCACCCACAAACTCTGAGGAACCATCAACCATTTGTGCTGTTACTTCTGCCACTTGACCAATAATATCGCCCTTCACATCTTCCATACAATCACCTCTTTTACTGTTACCTTCTACAACAGGTTCTGTGGCCTTTTCTAAACTTTTAAGGTCAATGTTAATGGTATTCCAAGAAGATCTTATATTTACCTTGGGCAATGAGTTATGCTCTGGAGGTGGCTGGAAGACATAGGTGCGCAAGTCATCCATGGCAACTTCCTCTGTTATAACCTCTTCCTCGACCCTCTCCTCCAAAAATATATCTTCAGCTTTCTTTTCTAGAGCTAATGGATTTTCCCAGTCATTTCCTTCTCCTACATGGCTAGATCTAATATTATCCTTGGACGTACTTAATTTATTAGACCTGACATGCAAGCCTGTTTTACCATTGGCAATTTGTTGGACTCCTACTGCTTTTACTAAAGTACTTGACAGCAGCTGACAACCTCCTAAATCTGTATGATCACCTGATTGAAGAGACTCGTCAGTATGTGAGCCTTCTTCCTCCTCTTCCTCCTCCTCTTCATCATCATCTTCATCTTCATCCTCTTCCTCACGATCACATTCCTCAAAATCAGTCCATATCTGTTCTTCCTCCATTTGAGCAGCAGTTTCAGGACTAATAATCTTGAGAGGCTGACGAGGCCTTCGAGGTTTACGTCCTTGTGTCTTCTTCATGCGGTCAGCCTCCTCTTGTGAAAGGATAATGATAGCCCCCTGGGTAGTTAACAGTTTCCCATGTCGTGTTCTAAGATGTCGCTTATATGTATTTCGAGTTTTAAACCTGCAAAAATGTTATTAATTTTTATAATTAAATTTCCTTAAGGAAAACAAAATACTGTACGTTAATTCCTTTCATGGTGGCAGGGAGGAACTCTCCTCGGAAAGAAGGCAAACTAGGAAAAGAATAAAAGATAGTCCACCACCCACTTGCCACAATTTCCTCACAAAACATAACTGCATCCTAACACTGCCACAATTTATCCACAGCAACACATTAATGCTTCACAAGAATAGGTGGGGTTGAATAACGGCCTGGTTTAATATTTTATCTTATGGTAGATCTAAATTTAAACTCTACCATCACTTACAAGAATAATCGTACAGGGCTCAGAAACCATCCATCCTATTCGAGCAGAAAGTAACTATACTAAATTTTCCTCGAAAAGCTTCTTAAATTACTAAAGCAAGAGCAATAAATTAAGGGTACTACATTCCTACTGCACTTTCCGATTCAGTTTCTTAATTCAAGTCTTAAATTAACGATCTTCCATTCTTTTTCTCTTATTCTTGAATTTACATTATATTTTAGTGTATATTTAATTGTTGTACTCTTAACTCAGTTCAGAAACCTTCACAAGTGAATGATAAAACTATGAACCATATTTGTCAAAAGTGTCCAAGACTCATGCAAGATTCAAAAGGAATATACAGTATATAAAATCATACAAGTTTATTTTTTTCTTAATTACATACCAGTCTCAGTTAAATAAAATTATAACCCATTTCTTCTCATTTTTGACAACCATACATACTATCTCTTCAAAAAAATACTTAACATACCTCATAAGACAATCCGAGCATTCATAAGGAGACTCGCCAGTGTGACGGCGTCGGTGTTCTTTGAAGTGTGATGGATGGCGAAACTTGCGTCCACAGTCTACACAAGTAAATCGTGTTGGTTGGTGTGGATGAGCATGTGGTAATTCAAGGAGTGTTGTCGCGTGAACACCGCTTCACAGATTCGACATTCATATGGCCGAATGCCTAAAGAAAAAAAGCAAATTAATTCCTTCCAACCCAAATCACCTGCTCAAGCTTAAACTAATGATTCCAGAAAGCCCTAATGCAATGACTATAAAATATAGATCAGGTAATTATGAACAAAATTCTCAAGCAGAAATGGACAAACCTGTCCTGACACATTTTAAATAATGAGCATATCAAGTCTCAATCATTTCCAACAATTTGAATAACAATTTTTATTAAACTAAAATTAGTTATATACATTAAACAAGCAACTTTCCTATGAAAATATTGTAAGCCTTCCAACTATTTAATGGTACAAGAGCGTAAGTTGAAATTAAAATATATGAAATATATTTGCACATTTTTAGTAAAGCAGGCACTAATTTTTCAGTAGTGCTAGTAAGAAATGCAGATTGACAGGCCAGGTACTACTGAAAAGCAGTTAACTAACTTTACCTTCAATTTTCCCCATCACAAGAAAGTGGTGGGTAGAGAAGATAAATGTCAAGGTAACATTTTTAGTCATGCCTATCAAATGATATTTAGGTTTGACTCCACGAGAGCTCAGTTATGTACCCCTTATTTACATTTTTTAGACATGAAAAGCTGACCTGAATTACCTACCTGCATGACTGCGGTAATGGGACAACAGAGTGGACGGAGCAGTGAATAGGCGAGGTGGATGACATATCTTGCATTCAAGTGTGTCCAATGCCATAACAGACTGTGACCTTATTTCTGTAATAAGCTTCAAAGCCATCTCTTTTTCAGCCTGAATAATGAAGGTAAGCATTTAAATTTAAATAAAAATTAATAACAAATCAAACTTCACATCTCACAATGCTTAGTGAACCATTTCTTTAAAGCATTACCTTGGAAAAAGCAAGTTATATTTACAGTCAGACCTTGCTATTCACAAGTTTTGAAATTCACTATAATCACTATTCAAGAAGTTGACATTTGCTACAACTTCACTAAACACCACTGCTGGGGTTCAGAAACATCAAACTGGCAAGGATTTTATGTGGCTTATGCACATTCTGACTGTTCTAACTTGTGACACTTATAAAAATGCTCCCTGTATAGCCTTCTGCACAGAAAGATACCCACAAAAAGAAATAAAAAAGTAATGCTTACTTTAATCTATATCATATGTAATTGAACAAATCTACTTTATACATTACCACCTACATGTTTCTGGCTGGAAAGTGGTGGAAGTACTGTACTTGGTACAAGCTGCCATTGATTTGCACGATATTAAGAATGTAGGTAATTTTTGATGAGGCACAGGTTGAGCACTTGTTAACAAGTAATCTACAATAATCTGCAAGATCTTCACTACTAGTCTTGCATTTCAAATCTTTTGGAGAAATTGTACCCCAAACATCACTGCACATCTCATGCATTTTACATTTCATTATATGCTACATTAAATGAACAAATCCACAATGGCATTGATGAGGGTTCGAACCTATGCGCTGAACGTTCCCAGACGTGCTCTAGTCAAATGTACCACGACATTTGTAGAATTGTAACCTGGAGCGCTGCTGCCCTCACGAGTATCCCGAGGCTTCCATTGAAGCAGAAGCCCTTGTGGAGTTTATTTGATATGTCACGTTATTGTGATTTGTGTGTGTATGCTGCATTAATGACTGGAAAATAGAGTAGCATGATATGTTATTGAAAAAATGGACTTTTAGAAGTCTCTGAAGCCTAACTTTTTCTCATATATATATATATATAATACTTAGTTTGAGTTTTTTTATTTACATTGTAATACAGGAATGTAATCCCTGCATTAATCAAGGACCATTTTCAATTATGCTCAGGCAGGTGTTTTATTGACATGTGGAAAAATGTATACTTTGGGAAGTCTCTGGAATGCATCTGTATTTTTCCCATACTGTAATAACCTAAAGTTTGCAATTAGCCAAATCACACATGCCAAGTTTTTCTGGAACGCATCACTCGCGAATAGCGAGAGCTGACTGTACATCACTTCAGTTATGTCAGTGCCATAAATTTAAAGCTAGAGAAAAAAAAGTATTGCTAAAATACAATAAAGTACAACTAAACTGCCATCTAACTTCACAAACGTTTGTATTTATAATAATTCTTGAAACTTGCCTTGCTTTGACCGATGAACTTGGCTCGGCCTTTGGGTTTTTTTCGCACCTTATATTCATCCCTTTCTATTACCTTGGACACAGTCTCTACACTGTCAGAGGGATTATTGTGGTCATACACAACTGGCAAATCTGCTGTTAAAGAAAAACAAGAGTTGAATATAATGAAATGGTGGGACTTCAGTCGCTTCAGTACCCAAGATAAGCAAAGTGCTGATACAGTTGTACCTTAGCAAGGTGCTCCAGGCATCAGAGACCCATCCTTGCCTACCAGCATGTGGCTCCCTCTACGAGGGCAGGGAAGCTTGTTTTAGATGCACTTATGCTTTTTGGTGGTTTATCTTAATTTTGAGTTCATTTCTGACCTCCAAGTAAGATTCTGGGCCTGACTCCTGGTAGGTAAGGGTGGGTGCTGGAGGTCTGTTGCATCTTCCAGAGGCATGGTGGTGTAAGTGCTCAGTTTAGCTCAGGGGGGATATTAAGGGGATCCTTCCAGAACTAAAAGAATGCCAAAAACTATTTTAAATCACAATAAAAAACACTATTTTTAGACTTCTCGGTTTATACTTCATCAGTTTTGAATTGTCAGCAAACATTGACATGTATGAAAACTCTTCTTTGGGCATGATGTACACAGACTAGATAATGGTAATAATGATTGTAATGGTGGAAGTGATGATTTATAGGGAAGCAATTATGGTTCGTAGTGCCTGCCCTTTAGCGACTACAGAAGTGAAATCAACTTTTTTATGCCCTACTACCAAGCCTTTTATACCCAATACACAAGTGATTGTAATGTTTGTGGCAGAAGTAATGATAATCATGATAGAATGAGAGTGGGGATAGTATTCAGAATATAATATAGCATGTATTAAGGAAAAGTTGAAGGAGATGCTAACTTCAGTATCATATTCCAAAATGGATTAGTCTGACCAGAAGGCTCAAAATGAATTTAACCATCAAATTAATATGCTGTAAAAATATATATATATATATATATATATATATATATATATATATATATATATATATATATATATATATATATATATATATATCATAATATAACTGACATTGTGAAGAATTTCAACTTTAAGCCTATTTTAGTAATGATATATTTAGTGTCATGGTTTAAGAAGTACATTTCCAACTTTAAAATCAAACTTTTTATAGCAAAAATATATAAATTACTTTTGTTATCAACTAATTAGTCATTGCCTAATCTATGTAATTAGCTAATCCATTGCAAAATGTCCTAGATAATAATAACTTTTAACAACTTTTGAATTATCCACATGCATCACTGAAAATGTGTAAAAATTGTAGAGCATACACGTATATTTCACATATTGCTCACAGTCCTCCACCTCTCCTCTGATGACCTATAAAGTAGTTATGAAACTTGCTATATTGTCAAAAAACAATAAAGGCCATATTTTGCAACATCATAACACAAGACCAAATATGTGATGGCATTTTACATATATAGCACTCTTAGGAGAGATGACGCCATGTTGGGAGAGTCACTCCATGTTTATCTTTTAAGGTTATTGTAAACAGTTACCTGTTGGATGCAAGAACTCCTAAGCATAACACAATTTCACTTAACTACTGCATGGCTTATAAGTACAAATAGCAACTTCACCAAACTACTGTTGAATGCTTATATTTTGAGCATTGTTAGCAACTCCAGGATCAAGAACTAAAGGTACCAATACTAAAAAAAGTGAGAACTAAAGGTGCTCCTATGCGAGACACCTATTTACTGGCGACGTTCCCAAGATAAATCACATAATTATACTTTTCAAACTCCTATTATGCACTAAACTTTTTTTTTTTACTAGTAATATGCAGTAATTCACTCTTTTGAAAACTAGGTACAGGAGCCAATTTCATTAACAACGCACCTGAGCGCACAATCTTGTACTGTTGATCAGGAGTGAATTCCACCTCACAACCCACAACTGGCAGAGGTGTTCCACTGCTTCCAGAGTCTTGTGCCATCTGAAAAAAACAACTAAAGTCAATAAATTTGTATTTATAATTATTTAATTGAATAATGAACACTCTTCAAGATTTATTCTCTTTAGAGACTACTACATCTAATATAATCTAGAGATGCCATTGTACACATTTCCTGTGAATTTATATCCAATCTGCATAAAGTGCAGATTGGATATAAAGTGCAGAAGAGTGCATAAAACTAAACTTCATAATCTAATAGCACTAAAGAGGGCAAGATAAAGCTGGAGCATCACACAAGAGGCCTTATTGCTAATGCTTCTAGATATGAATCTCGGTACTGTATCCTATTTGCCATATTTTGAACATGTATATATATCGATATTTGACTTTTGATTCCTTCTAATTATGACTCCAAAATCCTTGTTCCCATTCAGATTTGGTAATTTCCAACATTGTCTAGCTGACATCCTGCAACTATTACCATTACTTAGGCTACATACCCTCAATTAAACTGCATCTACTACCCTTTTGTGAGATTTTCAAAGCTTCTCTAAATTATTTTTTATCGATTTCAAATACTGTATTCTTAATTTATTATCTACATTATTTACAGTGTCTGGAAATTTGCTAATGATTCTACTGTTCAACCATGTCTAAATCATTTATGTAAATAATAAAATAAATGAATAAAATAAATAATTAATAAAATGTTTTTAAAAAATAAATATATATATGTATATCTATATCTATATATCTATCTATCCAGGGGGAGGAGTCATGGGGCATTCCATTGTCAATATTATTCAAATCTGAATTCACTACTGTTTAATTTACAATAATACAGTAGACCAATATTCAATGGCAGTACATTGTATGCTACATTTAACTAATGGAGTAAAAAGAATGGCAACATCTTAATTTTGGTTAAACGAGTAACAAATATACCGGAACAACTTTTACCGTTATAACAAATTCCCGAAGGATCTACTTACTATGCCTCCACACAATTCTTGATTCATGTGCTGGTGAAGCAGAGTTGACCGATCCTCTGAAGGACATTCCTTAATATACACATTGCCAACAGAACCATTAATGCAGCCTCCTGAGCTCCATGATATCTGAAATTATAAATTTCTAAGTGTTGGGGGCAAAAAGTATTCACCAGTAAATAGGTGTGGGGAAGAGCATGTACATGTGGGTGAAATAATTAGAGGAGTGCACATGAATGGGTGGAGAGCATGGATGACAAGTATGGTATTTAGATGTACTGTATTGTGCATGGGCAGGGTAGATATTATATGAGAATGGGTGCATTGCAGGTAGTTAACTGGGCAAGTGCTGTGTAGTGGGAAGGAGTGGGAGTATATGGTGTATGTGTGTGGGTGAGCACTGTACTGTATACTGTAAATACCATAAGAGTGGGTTCCAGATGTTTTCCATGTATGTGTGTGGGTGCCGGGAATGCCATAAATGGAGGCCGTGCTTGAGGATAGCACGTGGAGGAGAAAGTGGAGGAGAAAGAAGAGGAGAGACAAAAAGCGTAAGAAAAGGAAATGGGTGGTGGTGGTATTTTGAGTGGGAGGTAAGTAAAAAGAAAAGGGAAAGATAAGGAAATTTGTATATAACCTGGTACTATATGACCAGAAGCTAAATATATAACCTTAAAGTAATCCCAAACCAATTCTGAACTTTGAAAGAATGAGAAATCATCCTGAGAACTTGTGTAAAAGAACTCTGCAATGCAGAATGAGATGCTTGACATACACCAGCATAATTGAATAATGGCACAATTATGAAAAATGGATCAATGAAAATTTATATACTGAATAACATAGCCCAAAGATATACAGACTGCTATTCAGTATATAACATACTGATCCATTTATATACAGTATATAAATGGTTCCAAATTTGAAATTTATTATCTAATGCAAAATAATTCCCAAGGGTTGCAACTGTGATAGGCCTACTGGAAACTTCCCCGGCATCAGGGAGTGTACAGAATAGTTTTATTGCAGCTGTGATTATTAATTATGGCTATATCACTCAAATTCTTCCTTTTCTGCACCCTACCTATCAGACGATATGTCTAAAATGTGCCACCACGGGACTATGGTCCAATAACAACGTGAACCTTCCTCATACTATACTTTAATTAGAAACGTGTAACAATTAAATCTATATGCAAGCTTGAGAAGGAAATTTGGTAGTACAATGAAAGCCCTGGTCAGGAAGGATAATATAGGATGAACTGAAGTTATGGATCTGAACACTTCACAATTTTCATCACATAAATACTTACAGGAATTAAATAAATAAAATACAACCAAAACATTTAGATAGATTCTCAAAAGTGTCTAATAACTTGGTGGCATTATGAGACATTGCACATTAGTTATTTGGTCACAGCCAATGGCAGAAAAAGAAAAAAAGTTAAAAGGTGAATTAATGAACTAGTAATTCATAAAAAGTTAAGCAATGGGAGGCATATAACCATATTTTCTTGGTAAAGTATCCTACGAAAACAGAATACATGATTAATCAATACCTGACAAGGTTCCTGACCAGTGAACCTGTGAGGGCCATCAGTAGTGAAGACAGCTCCCGCACCCACATCTACCTGCTCTTTATTTTCGTAATTGATGGACGGTGCAGCTTTCAGGTACACATGATCATGTGACACCACTTGCTGAATTGGTGGGCTTTCATCCTCCTTTTTTTCCTGCTAAAATAAAATTGCAATCAATTGGGAGGTATTCCTGTATCCTCTTCCCTATTGTAATAGGTGTGATAAAGAGCCTAGACTGGATACTTTAAAACTAAAGGTTGTAAAAGCAAAATACAGCACCTGAATACTCAATTAGTGTTTTGTGGCTGCTTATGTGTGTAATAAATGAGAATAATATTGATGTTTTAGTGCATGATGAATTTTGACCAGTTATTAAAAAATGAGTTTGAGAGAAACCTCGACTTACTGATATTGCACAGCAAACCTGCACATAAAAGAATTGCACAACCAATAGCTATATGGTGCTTAAAAACTGTGTAATTTCCTTAAAACTATACTCAATAGTTCTAATGAACAAACTAGACCCTCAATGACTTGCAACCTTATAAGAGTTACTTATTATGGAGGTGGCATCCACTGCAAACATTTCTCCATAAGGCTGTATCACCACCACAAACAATTCAAGCTGTATAACCCAACCCTTTCTTTTGTATAATGTTATACTTTCCTCTTCCAAGATACTTTTCATGAAGACCATATATAGAAGAGATTATGAAGCACTTGACAATTTCAGAATAGTTTTTAATTCATGCAGAAGAAATGCCAAAGAAACTGTTTACAACATATGCATAATACAAATTAGAAAATGCAGATGTGTGGTGTCCGTATCTCAGCAGCATACAGATAAGAATAGGTTCAAAGACAGGGTACTAAATGGCTCCTAACCTTGACACAAAAGAGCTACAAAGAAAAGGTTAAGGCATTAAACATACCATAGCTAGTAAGAGAAAAAAAAAGAATATGATCGTCACATAAAATGTTATGACAATTGACAATGTTATGAAGACATTTTTTTAAATCCACAACCAAGAACCAGAGGTCATAGATTTAGATTCAAGCCAAGAAAACAAAGGGCCCCCAATAAAGTATGAAAAACTTCTTTGCCAACATTATGGTAGACAAAACTAAAATGTGAGGGTAATGAAGCTCATCAAAACTGAATAAAGCTATAAAACTCTTCCTACATAAATTATAAGGAAGATGGACCACTAAGGGGTATAGCTCTATCCTAGAACAACATTTAGGTAACTTAAAAACAATCTGGTAAATCAATACTTGAACAAAAAAACTAAAATATAAACCTTTATCTCAACTTTCATATCTGAGTGTTGTTGTTATCATTGATGTTGCTATTGGTGGCTTGCATTTCAGACGCCACACACTTCACCTTCTTGGCACGAACTTTTCCTGTAATCTCCACCTTCTCTTTGGCTGCTTCAAGTCCATGACCACAATTTCTTGAGTAGTCTTTGCATCTACTTGCATTTCATCTGTTCTTACTGAAGGTTGACCAATTTCTTGTCTTTGCTTATTCCTATCCCATCTCTCTTTTTACAGCATTCATTTTCTTTTTCCGGAGTAACAGTGGATACTTTCTTGGCTCTACCGACATTGTCTGCAATACGAGTAAGTGTTCTTGGTGACCCCCCAGATTTGAAAACCCGGCCATTGTTGACAAGTTACGTTTGCGTGACCCTGAACCTTCTGTTGAGCCAGACGTCTGTTCCTGCTGGAATGGACTCCAGCACATAACTTTGACGACTTTGTGTACCTTAAAAGATACAAAAGAATTTCATTCACTTTACACTAAATTTGTCATCAAACAAATATTATCTATTCACTGTAAAAAAAATATATTTAAATGAGAATACTGTATTGTGATCTGGTTATTGTGATTATATATATATATATATATATATATATATATATATATATATAATATATATATATATATATATATATATATATATATATATATATATATATATTTAATAAAAAAGTAGCAGAAAAAAAGCACTTACTTTTATGAACATCCATAAGACTTTTAAGATGGACTTGAAGGTGAGACTTCATGCCTGCTCGTGCCTTGTGCTCACTACCAAAGCTTTGGAAATACTTTGAGCAAGCAGCAGGAAGCATGCCACATGTGTATGTAATCTTTTCCACATTTCATTGGACTCAAATTCAGCAAATAGTTTAACAAGCAAGTTGTCCGTCATGCCTGCTACGTGCTCTAAGGTTAACAACTCATAGTCACTTGGCTTGCGGCTTGTTGCACTACTGGCCTGTATAGAAACAATAATGGTTATACATTTACAAATAAAATTAACTACTGTAGTACAAACAATACAAATAATTTACACAAAATGTAATTAAGATTTTCATGCTAAAGCATAGCTGCTAGTCTCACCGCCATTAAAATAAAGATAATGGCATTAAGTTAATAAGTACAGTCCAAAATACATGCATCTTCAATACATACAGTAGTTATGAAAACAGGTTTTCAACATATTGGCAATAAAACTTGCATTGATGTAATAGGGTTCTAGATACTGTACTTAATCATCATTTTAGGTACAACTTGAGTGCAAGTCCAAGACACTAATATTTGTATTAGGGACCTAAATAAGAGAATAAATGTGACAAATTGCAGTTGGAGATGGGACCAACCAACCAGATTTACTCCAAGCCTTGGCAAGGTTAGTGAACTCTATCTTTACTATCAAGTGTACACATACAAAAAACTAGATATAGTAAACTACAGCCACAGAAATACTGTAGAATATCATCCCTAACACAAAATTGTAATTGTTTAAGAGCCTACATGTACAGTATTATTTTCTGAACTAATAAATCTTTCACTGTTAACAAAAAATAGTTAAGTTATGCTGTGCACAATATATTTCATGCCCTTACCAACCTATGAGGAAAAATGTATTAAAAAATCCACCCAACACACTTTTATGCCTGTCAATATCAAAGAAACCAAAGATATTAACGGAGAAATGGTTACCAAAAGAAGTTCTAAAATAAATTACCTTGATTTGTATATAGAATTTGTGTCTGTTACAGATGGGTCAGTATGAAGAGTTACAGATGCAACTTCAGCTAACATATTGAGCATTGAGAGTGCATCTGGACCAGCACAAGTCACACCCCCCGTGCGCACACCTTTTGCAGGCGAGCGTGTGCGTGGTGTGGACACGGGGGATTCTTCTGGACGGGGTGCCATACTTTATCAACTGTAAATAAATAACAATAAAAATTAAATACTGACTAATATAAAAAGATGTGTACCATATTTTTATTTATATACAAGAAGGTACAATGGGTTATATTAGAAGTCTGGGTAACAATTGGGATATACATTATCACATAAGTACACATTTAAGTTGTATTATTCCTTTAAAATCTTGATAGTAAAAAATCAACGTTATATATTTTATTATGCGAGTGTGTAAACTTGAAAAATACATACACTTATCATATCTGGTAAAATAAATCTCCACCAAGTAACAACAAATAAAATACGCATTTCATGAATTCCAGATTTTGCAAAATACCTAAAGGGGTCCCAAGTGATAATAACTTCTAATAATTCTTTATTCTTTATGCTCATTAGTATTAAGTTCTAGATATTAATGTTCTTTCTGCCCGAAACACATTGCGTAATAGTGGCTTTAGGCATTGTATGTACTAGCTTTATCTATAATTCGATCCATTAATGTAACCTCACTTGTATGTATATACCTTACCTGAATAAACATATTTATTTATTTATTTATTTATAACTCAGGTTTCCAAGGTCGCACTGTACTATACAAGTACCATACATTCATAAAGACTTCATACAATGAGCACTTACCAGCTGGATTATCATTAGATCACAATCACCAAATTAAAAACATAGTTGATATGATACTTATACATTTTTTGAATGTAGCTTTTTTAGTCATTCTGTACTATGACCAAGTGCAGAACTTAACTTATTCATTTAACAATACTGGAACAGTCTTGCCTAACAAAATTAAATCACTAGAGCAAGATGACCATCATCAGAGTAATGAAAAGTAATGCAATACCAGCCAATTAATGTTCCTAAGACAGTACTGGGNAAATACCATGCTCTCACTCACCAAAACTGAGTTTTACAAGCTGTACAATTAACTCTTTTTGCTCTGCATTCTTAGCTTGAACAACAATATTACAGTTGGGACCCGGACAGAACCGTAACTGGGGATGACTTCTAACATAGTCAGCAAATGCATACTGTTGATAGTTTTCTTTCAGTCGTGGACGTTTTAGCAATGGGACTACAAAGTCTTCTGGAGCGAGAACTTGACAGCTATTGCCCATACACTCAATACCTAAGGATGGTAATATTATCAGTTATTCTAGCACAAAAATTATTCCTTATACAGCACAGCAATGTCTCATTATATTACAGTTACTAATATTCACTTGAACACTTCCCTACACTTCTCTGAACTGAGAACAATAACATACCATTATATACACATTTGGGTGGTAGTGTTAATGTCTTACTAGATTGAGCCTTATCCAAACAAGTTCAGCAAACAACCCACTCTTAATCAGATGTAGAAGTGAATATATAATTTACCTGTGGACATTCCCTGCATAATTTGAACTTCAAAGTGCATGCTCCAGCAATCCCTACAGAATGTGTGACCACAGGAGAGGTGACTGGTATAATCTGGGGACATTGGAGCAAGACACACAGGACAAGTGATTTCGCCCTCTCCTTGCTGGCCGACACAGTCAGCTGTTGAGGTGGTGTGACTGGTTTAATGTGTACCGAGGGAGCAGCTTGTGACAATCTGGCGATAACCCGCAACAATCTCCATTTGATTCCAGTTTACATGTGAAGGAGCAACTTTGCTAGAGATGGAGTTGCCTGAAAAACAGATGTACAACTTAAGAGAGCACCATCTGGAATCATGTGAGATTCAAGGACAAATAAATACTGTTGTGGTATTTCCATTATATTAGAGAATATCTTTAACAATCAGTAGATACAGTAGATAGTACACATAAACTATCACAATTTGAAATGAAGGCTGAAATATGTATGTGGTTAATTGTACATCAAGAAAAACCTAAATTAAAGCAATTCTGAATGGGAGATTTTTAGATGTTGACCAAAGACCCACAATTTTTTTTTCATTGAAGATAAGAAAAACAAAACTTTAAAACTACCGTATTAGTGTTATGATAATAACAATTTATATAATAAGCTTGAATCAGTTACTGTATACTGTATTTAACTGTTCACATGCAATACAACAGCACAACACAAAATTACTTTAATTTTAAACTTCCTTGAGCATCAGGGCATACCTGGAGAGGGTTCCAGAGATTTTCTACTCCCGAGCCTGGCCCAAATGTATATGCAGCACAAAGAAATTTTGGTACAGCAATGCATATTAATTTTAAATACTGTACGGCCAAAACCTTCCCCAACGATGTGTTCAAGTAATAGTTCTAAATTTATAATGCTAAAAAATATTGACTGCTTTCCTTGCACCCTGCCATACATAAATGTTAGAAGTTTGACACATTTTCCAGTGTTTTCCAGTTATACTAAAACACTTCAAAAAATATTGAATCATGTGAAAATCATAAATTATCCCTACCAGGTATATTAGTAGCTGTGCTGTGTTACTGTAATCCTGAGCTCATCCCTTACCTGTATACTATTTGAGAGTTGCTCTACTGATTCATTAAGAAGCCTCTCAACCTCTGTGTCAGTGAGACAAGCAACATCAAAATACTCGGGATCATTCTTCTGGGGATCGACATGGTCAACATCACCATCATATTCTTGATCATAGTAGCCATCATAATCATCATCACTAAATTCCATTTCCTCGTCAGACATCTGCAAATTACAAATATGATAAAAAAAAATTCTATGATAAAATTCTTAATGATTATCATAAGTTGGGGTCAAGTCCTGAAGCCATTATGTGCCTCCGTAATATTTTTCACTACCTCACACAGGATGGGTATGTGAGTGCAAAATAAATAGACAAAATTAAATCATAACAAATAAAGTAAACTCTTTACATTATAAGCAAAAACAAAAATGATCCAAGTTTCAGAACACCCCCATGTGGATTGCATAGATTTTGCAACAGAGAAAAACAGGGGTTCAGACCATTAAGACTGTTATGACTATTAGAAACCTAATAGAATTCTATGATACAGTTATCACTAAATACAAAATAAAAATACTGTAAGTAAATATTTTGGGTGAGTACCCCACCCCCCAGTGAAGGATAAGCCAGCTGATCATAGCAAACAGCGGACTCACAGCAAGAAAACTATTACTGTACAATATATCAATAAAAAAAAAAAAAAATACACTAATGTATATATCATTCTGCTAAGGAAATAAGACAATTTAAAGTAGCACTGATGACAATAAGTTATGATAAATGTAGCCATTGAAATTGTGAAATAGGAAGACAATGTTATGAATCAAATGTGAGAGTTGCAACATGATATACCACTGTACTTGTCTGGAGATCTCC
Organism: Procambarus virginalis; assembly: GCA_020271785.1. NCBI lineage: Eukaryota > Metazoa > Arthropoda > Malacostraca > Decapoda > Cambaridae > Procambarus > Procambarus virginalis. Next base: position 19,701,274 of record WNGS01003388.1, on the reverse strand, counting down.
GACATCTTATGCATGTATACAACAACGAGGAAACTGAAGACAATGGCCTCTTTCACTTTAAATGCATTAACTATACTGACAAACTCAGTAAACGTATGGAGAATAATGATGAAACAATTGATGAGAATAATGATGGAAATACATGGAATCATAGAGAAAATAATGTATGAGAATAAAGACAAAATAATTGATGAAAAAATAATAAAGAAATGCAGGAGGGTCACAAAGCAATAAAAAAGAGCTACAGAAGGAACAGAAGATACAGTATTGATGAAACAAAGCTTCACGGGCTTTAAACAGTAGATAATACTCGTATAGGCATGTTCCCCGTGGTCAATCGGGAAGGACCCAGAGAGACATCAGTCACTCGGCAGAACACAGTGAATACAGTACAAGCAGAGTATAGGATAGTGATGCAGATGCCGAGGAGAGGGACGCTTAGGAAATCATTAAAGCAATGATAAGAGAAACTGATAGGCAAGGAGGAGGATCTAAGTATTTCCTACCACTGCAAATTTTGAACATGGAAGAACAATACTCAACAGTGCACACAAACTAAAAGATCATGACAGGTATAACAAAGTTTACATCTTGCCAGACCTCACAATAGAGCAGCAACCGAAATGACAGGGTAGTAGGAGGCAAACTAAAGGCATTAAAAAAATACAGACCAATACAAAGATTCAAAGCTAAAGATCAGGAGAGGTAGGTGATCATGACAGGAGGAGGAGAGAACATAATATCACCCGGCCAGACAGAACTGACCCTATATATATCTCCGACGAAAAACAGGCACAAAACCAGAGTGACAATGAATGGAACAGTAATACAGTAGTGGAAGGGTTAAAGTAAAAATCCGAGTCAGGCATTTCCAGTATTTTTGGAGATCGAACGCCGACCTGCAAGAAGCGAGGTTGTCACTGTACCGACCACACCAAGTGGAGTGGAAAATAAAGCACCTTCTAAAAACACGAAGCTGGGACCAAGGCTCAATAACACACTTCAGACACCGTGGAGTAACTATAGTGCATGCACAAGTGTAGCAAGAAAACTTTGCTGCCTCATCGTTAAAGTTGTATCTGTCTGCCATTTTTGCAACCAGATCTAAACATTCTAGCTGCAGCTATACAAGTAATTTAGCTTCCCAACTGGATATTGATATACAAGTCATACAAGACGTACACAGAACTACACCTCAGTTCTAGTAGAGGGCAGAGACCCTAAACTTAAAAGTTTAGTGCAGCATCTTCCAATGACTTTTGGAACAAAAACAATGCAAGGATCTCTTGTGAAATCTCACCTTGAAAACTAAAATAACAAATCACTCCCTAATTGACATGTGATCTAGTAAATATCATGAACATTCACATATTATACCCCAGTAACTGCAGAAAAACCACTAACGTCTTGCACTGAAAAATGCTCAGGAAATAAGGTTGAATCACCATGCACTTGCTCCTACCAATACTTCATCAATATCCGCCATTTAAAACACAAAATAAGATATCGACTGGCCACCAGGAATGTGTATCTACAACTTATTCTGAAATGGGAAAATAAAAATGGCAATAAAGGTTAAATACATAGGTGTTTGGACATTAAAACCTCCTACTTAGAGAAGAATTGTACCACCATTCCTGGCCCGTGATTTACCCTCATACATCCCTTGTGTGGCTCGTTGGGTATCTCTAACTTGTCAAAGTTACATTAGGGCAATGCCTTACCTTGGGCACGCTATACAAAGTTAGGACCCTTGACTTATTTCTGAGGTGCGTAATATGTATTGATATTTTTCCAGCTGCTTAGTTTACTATTTCCCAGTCGGCCGTTCCAATACTATTTGCTGTAGCCCGTTCATCGCTTGTATTCATCAATAACTTCAACCATAACCATGGAACACTTCTTACGTCGACAGTTAATGAAGAACCTGTTTTCCCCCCTCTGAAGCAGGTCAATTAAAACAATCATACGGATTTATTAAATCATTTTAAAAGGCTGGAGACTAGAGGGGGTGAGCGTGAGGCTGCCGTTTTCTACAGTGTTGGATCCCATACAATATTTCCACCAACTTTAACTCACTTACACAATTTATCTCCACTCTTTCTTATAATAATTTAGTATTATTGGCATTATTATTATTATAACTCCATTCTTGTAGCTACCACTGCCACGAACTGTTCAATACATTTTATATGTATTGTTTAGTTTAGTTCATTTATTATGCACCCCATACCCATCTTGTGGGCGGTAGTGGAAAGGGGACAAAACACTTTAGCAAGCTCTTTATGGGACGTGACGAAGGTTTTACTATTGGTATAGAACAACTTTTTTTTTTGGTTTACGTGACAAGTGCAGATGACAGCAGAGGGGTAAAGATGTTGACTAAGCGAGACTACATGTATCTTGAGTCCTGTATACATTGTGTCCTGAATGTGTACCTTGCATATGCATGGGCAGGAACGGATTTATAAGGGGGGCATTTGCCTCGGGCCGCTCCCCTGCAAGAGGGGGTCCCCTAGACTCTATTCACAAACAATTGTAATAATTATAAAATTAGTTTTACTATTAAAAATTAACAAATATGTGTGGGGGGCGTAAGAAAATAGAAAGACAGGGGGCGCCAAAATTCCGTCTGGGGGTTTGTACTGCTGGGAATCTTAGCGAAGTATCCAAAGTTAACTTGCTATAGGTGCAGCCTGCACATGACTGTAAAGCTGTCGCCCAGTTGGGTGGGTGTGGAGCACATGGTTGTAAAGCTGCCACCCAGTTGGGTGGGTGTGGAGCAAGACTAGTAACTGTGTGACTCACCATAGATGTAAAGTGACTTGTGAACCTCTTGTTGAATCACTTGTCAAATAAAAATATAATACATATGTTTATGTATTTGTGTACATGATTGTATATATGTACATGTGTATGTAACGTTATAATCGTGTAACTAGCTTCAAAAGATTGTCACTTTCTTAGCTAAATGAACTACGGGGTTCAGTTCCTGAATCGATTATGTGCCTCTGTAACCCTTTTCGCCACGGGATGGGTATAGGGTGCATAATAAAGAAAGAAATTGAAATTGTTTAGTTGTTTGACCATTCATGCATATCTGGGAATCTATATACTATGTATATATATAATAAAATCGATAATTTTGAAGACTGTACAGCATTTCTCACGTGAAAGTGTGCCAACACTGATCACACTACACGAGCAGAGTCGACTCTACCAGGGGTGCCGCAGCCTGCACACCGTCGACTCTACCAGGGGTGCCGCAGCCTGCACACCGTCGACTCTACAGGGGTGCCGCAGCCTGGTCGTAGGGGTGCCGAGCTGCACACCGTCGACTCTACCAGGGGTGCCGCAGCCTGCACACCGTCGACTCTACCAGGGGTGCCGCAGCCTGCACACCGTCGACTCTACCAGGGGTGCCGCAGCCTGCACACCGTCGACTCTACCAGGGTGCCGCAGCCTGCACACCGTCGACTCTACCAGGGGTGCCGCAGCCTGCACACCGTCGACTCTACCAGGGGTGCCGCAGCCTGCACACCGTCGACTCTACCAGGGGTGCCGCAGCCTGCACACCGTCGACTCTACCAGGGGTGCCGCAGCCTGCACACCGTCGACTCTACCAGGGGTGCCGCAGCCTGCACACCGTCGACTCTACCAGGGTGCCGCAGCCTGCACACCGTCGACTCTACCAGGGGTGCCGCAGCCTGCACACCGTCGACTCTACCAGGGGTGCCGCAGCCTGCACACCGTCGACTCTACCAGGGGTGCCGCAGCCTGCACACTACCACCGCAGCCTGCACACCTGCACACCGTCGACTCTACCAGGAGTGCCGCAGCCTGCACACCGTCGACTCTACCAGGGGTGCCGCAGCCTGCACACCGTCGACTCTACCAGGGGTGCCGCAGCCTGCACACCGTCGACTCTACCAGGGGTGCCGCAGCCTGCACACCGTCGACTCTACCAGGGGTGCCGCAGCCTGCACACCGTCGACTCTACCAGGGGTGCCGCAGCCTGCACACCGTCGACTCTACCAGGGGTGCCGCAGCCTACACACCGTCGACTCTACCAGGGGTGCCGCAGCCTACACACCGTCGACTCTACCAGGGGTGCCGCAGCCTACACACCGTCGACTCTACCAGGGGTGCCGCAGCCTACACACCGTCGACTCTACCAGGGGTGCCGCAGCCTGCACACCGTCGACTCTACCAGGGGTGCCGCAGCCTACACACCGTCGACTCTACCAGGGGTGCCGCAGCCTACACACCGTCGACTCTACCAGGGGTGCCGCAGCCTACACACCGTCGACTCTACCAGGGGTGCCGCAGCCTACACACGTCGACTCTACCAGGGGTGCCGCAGCCTGCACACCGTCGACTCTACCAGGGGTGCCGCAGCCTACACACCGTCGACTCTACCAGGGTGCCGCAGCCTACACACCGTCGACTCTACCAGGGGTGCCGCAGCCATCAGAGTGGCGAGATGTCACCAGTGGAGTTCCACAGGGCTCTGTACTTGGACTCATCCTGTTTCTAATATATGTAAACGATCTTCCTGAGGGTATAGACTCATTCCTCTCAATGTTTGCTGATGATGGAAAAATTATAAGAAGAATCAAAACAGATAAAGATAGACAGAGACTACAGAATGACCTGGACAAACTGGAGGAGTGGTCTAGAAAATATTATTATTTTTTTTGTTAGCAAAGCCATGTTGCGTTTATTGCAGAAATTTATGCGCTGTGAGTCAAGAACGTGAAGAAATGTTTTTTAATTAAACATAACCACTCTACACTACATTCAGAAATCACAATAGCGTGATATATCAAATGAACTAGGCAGGATTTGACGAGGGTTCGAACCCACGCAGGGAATGTTCCAGAATAGCCATAGTCAATTGTACCAAGACAGGTACTTTGTGGTTCCGTTCATTTAACCACTCTGCTACCGAGACCCTCAAATGAAAAAAAGATGATGAGGACTTTAGAAAACAGTTTAAAATTATATTGTATTCAGGAACTCACACAATATATTATGCTTCATAATTTATTATGTAATGTAACAGCTAAATAAATTAAAAAATAAATGAATTAGAAATTCATTATGCCTCAAGACACATTATCCAGGCACAATATTATTGGAACCGTTTATGTTTGGTGGTGGATCATATGGCGGAGGAACTGAACCTTCAGAGAGTTGCCGCAAGGTTTTTGAGACTATGTATGAAGGTCATACACATAATACGGTAAGTTGCAGTCAATTATCTGAGAATGTATTAAGATCTTCCTGTATAACACGTGTCAAATACAAATGTTTAATCAGGGAGTGAAATTCTGAGTTTGACTTTGAAATTTTTACTTGCCAAAGGACGTCTCTCACCATTCATTAATGATAAGAGCCACGGGAGGAGGAGGAGTAGCGGTGCTGAAGGGAAGGGAACTATCAGGTGGAAAGCGCCAAGTCATTACGACTATATAGCACTGGGAAGGGATTAGGATAAGGGTTGGGATAGGACGGGGGGTAGGAATGGTGCCCAACCACTTGGACGGTCGGGGATTGAACGCCGACCTGCATGAAGCGAGACCGTCGCTCTACCGTCCAGCCCTAGTAGTTGGACGTAGCGGTGCTGAGTGCCGCAGAGCTATTAACACCCTAGTGCCAAGTGTGCCCAACATGGCACAGTTAGAGGCCAAAGTACTCACCTAGTTGTGCTTGTGGGGGTTGAGCTCTGGCTCTTTGGTCCCACCTCTCAACCGTCAATCAACAGGTGTACAGTTTCCTGAGCCTATTGGGCTCTATCATATCTACACTTGAAACTGTGTATGGAGTCAGCCTCCACCACATCACTGCCTAATGCATTCCATTTTTCAACCATTGACGCTAAAAAAGTTCTTTCTAATATCTCTGTGGCTCATTTGGGCACTCAGTTTCCACCTGTGTCCCCTAGTGCTTGTGCCCCTTGTGTTAAACAGGCTGTCTTTATCAACCCTGTCGATTCCCCTGAGATATAATAACATAAAGGTAAAGATATAATAAAGTATAACACCAGTAGTGGGTGTGTGGTGAGGGAGGCATCACCAGGTACATAGTCTCCACTAATGTCAGGACACTAGATTTAGATTTTTATTCAGGTAAAGGTACATTCATTGAAGATGAGTTACAAACATAATGTTGGAATTTAAAGATAGAGCTAGTACATACAATACCTAAAGCTACTAGTACGCACAGCGTTTCGGGCAAACTAGTAGTGTGTGTGTGTGTGAGAGAGAGAGATGGCATTATTGATTTAAAGTCATGTCATACTTTTTACATGAACAAGAGATAGATACGGTTTGGATATTTTGTAGCATTCACGATAGTCTGCCAGTATAGCTTAGTGAAGCAAACATCAATTTCTGGTCCACCTAGACATTGTCTTTTGGCTAGTTTTTTTTTTTTAGTTTTTCTCACCAAGGATTCTGATCCTTGATGAGACTAAGGATCAAGCATCCTTCTGATCCTTGATGAGACTAAGGATCAAGCATCCTTCTGATCAAGGAGACCAAAACATCAATCAAGGCCTAAAGCAATGCTTGGCCTTGCTTGATGTTTTCAGAGGTTAGAGTGCCCTTGATATGACGAGAAGCAGGACAGGTTGCAGCATTATGAGACTTGTTAAGTAAGGTTTTCTGTTAATATATAAAAACTGTACAACTTGGAGAGCCACTAATGTAAGCTAAAATAACTGTGTATGGCACCATTCCTCAGGCTAGAGTGACCTACAGTGTGTTTATACACACTGGCTACTAGCCAGATCACAAGTGTGCATAGGAGATTCATTGACCCAGTACTGTATGACTAGTAGGGGTGTTGCTAGGCATTGCTGAGGTCAGACAATGAATTTGCAAAATTTGATTTTGGACCTCACTGAACTGTCTGCCAATGTGACTGTGTTTGTGGTATTTTATATTTTAAGGGTATTGTATGTTTGCATATAATTAATTTTTGTATTCTTAAAACTATTCATAATAATGTTTATAAGATTACTAGGGATAGGGGACTTGGGATAACTTCCTCGTGTATCTACTAGTTTTAATAGTTTTAAATTAATGGTTCTAATTTTTAGGACATTCAATGTAACAGTTTAGAGCATCAAATCTTTTATTAATTATTATATCCTTAAAATAATGAACAAAAATATCTGAATTAGATTTTGAATTCTTATTTGCTTGAAATTTAGAACCTATGTGATTTTATATTAAGATGTAAAAATAAGTATTAGAACAGTAACTGGTTTGCCAGTCTTTGATATACCAGTGTACAATACATTTATTTACTTATTTCTGTACTACTTTATTTAGCACTTGTATTTGTGCTATCCAAAACACTATGCTTTCAGTCTAATGATTTAGGTTGTGGCATCAAATTTTAAAATTGATAGAAAATATTTTTTGTCATGTTCCTTAAAATCTTTGGATTGAGCTCTAGACAGCTGAGGGTTATAAGCTTAGCTTAGCTTCCCGTCATTCTGTGCAAAATAAACAACAGGTGCATTTGGCACAACACCTGCCATTGCAGGTCAGGTTGTTTGAGGAAGTGTAAGTACTAGGTTCCAAAATCTTTATGGTAATAACTTTATTATCAGTGAGCACACTCTTTGCATGGTATGATTGAACACACTTTTACAAACATTTTAATGCACAAAATATAAAATGTGACAATAAACAGATACGAATATAAGAGTATTATGTTGCAGACATTTACTCTTTTTCTTTCTCCATCTACCAACAGGATCATTGTGTGGACTGGTATCTTGCCAGGGACATAAGTATACAATATTTAAGAGTATGTTAGGTTTACTGATATGCATGTGCACTAAAATATTCATGATACAATTTCTTCGTGCAGTATATAAAAAACCAGGCGTCCGGACTAGCCAGGATGTGAATGATTGAGATGTACCTCAAGAAGGGTACCCCATACTTCTCTGGACCAAGCCATTGTTTTAATATTGCTAACTGCACTCGTCTGCTCTGTTCCTGGCTCTGGAAGTTGTTACCTGAAATACTGGGGTAAGTCTATAAGTGTTCTGTAAGTAAAGATACTGTATAGTAATAGCTTTCCACTGGCATGTTTAAATATATAAAATACTGTAGTAATTTTATTTGAGTTTTGTTTATTTTTCAAACAAATCATATTATTCTGGCTGACAAATGATCTGAATACTTTGTAACTTGATCTAAAAATCCTTTATTAATTACATAAAAAACTTTGACCAAAGATACTAAGAATTAGTAGCAGTGGTTCTTAGCTTAATTAAATGTTTGCTCTCTAAACCAACAGATATATATATGGACACTATGATCAATACTCCAACACGAAGAATGTCACTGCGACGTAAGCGAAACACTAAAGGCACTGATGGCACAGGTACAATTTTTTATATACTACAATGTAATTTTGAGAAATGCAAGATAGAAAGTATTTGTAGGTATAGATTTTATACAAAGACATAGAAAACTAAACAAAAAATTGGTTGTATGTATAAATTATGTAGTACACTGTATTATATTTTAATGGTGGGGAAGGGGGGTTAAATTATTCAAGCAGAGCTTGTACAATTGTAAATTGAATTTGGGAGCAAATTTAGAAAACAATAGGATTAGGTCATTGACCTTGGCCACTTCTAAGTGAGTTTTTTCTTTTAAGGGAATACAAATATCTTATTTAACTTTTTGGAAAATCCTGTCATGAATCAAATGAAGAGATATTTTCATCTGACATCACAGTCTAGTATGTGCATGCAGTACTTACTGAAACATCAACCAAAATACTGTACAGTATTGTATATCATTGGCAAAGTTTCTATGCATTTTTAAATCCTAGACTGGATATCAAAATTGTTAGCGTGCTCACACGAAATACTGTATTTGTTTTTCTTGTGAAATAGAAAATCGGTATGAAACAGTTTGAAAACAAAAATCATAAGTACAGNGTGCCACCTTTTGGCTGGCTTGATCTTCATCAATCAATCAATCTCCGACCATACTAGCCTTGCCCAAGAAGCATCCCACAATTTACAATTGCCTTGTGATATACAAAGTATGAATATGCAAAATGTGTGCTCTTGGAGTCCTTGCTCCAGCTATATAAAATTTATACCAGAAATGCTACTAATATTCCTGTGGCCTCGACGAGGACATGAAGCGGCAGCTTGTCAAAGGTTCCCCAATTGTCCTGATAATTTTTCAAGCTGTATATTAACATTCAACAGAGTTTTAGCAGTTACGGCTTCAGCGGGTAGGCGGTTTCATGGGTTTATAACCCTATGGTGAAACAACATATCCTGTTTTCAGTCCTACATTGTGGCTTGATTGCTTTACTTTTCAATAAATATGTTGCGTCTCAAACTTTTCCTGTTATACTGAACAAAAAGAGTACCTACATTACATAAAGGAGGTAAAATTAAATATTTTTTATAATATTGGTTGGTTTGATATTGGTCTGTAATTGTTTGTCAGTTGTATCACCTCCTTTATGTATTCACCACAACTAGGTGAAAACATAAAGGAAGTGATACAGCCCTTGATAGAAATGAGATAACAATATGCTTGTTTGATAACTGCTGAGGGCATAGAGGGGAATTGTCTTACTGTGGATGAAATGCTAAGTGATCATTTTGCATTACAAATACAGCTTAAACTAGATATAAAAGAATGCCTGCCTTCAGAGGAAAAGGTTAGAGTTTAGTGAGGGAGAATTAAGAGGTCTTGTTGGCCATATTAAGTCTTGGTATGATACTTATAATGCTTTCGGCAGAAACATTTTATGAAGATCTAATTAAGGAGGTAGATGTATTTAATGCGACATTGAACAGAAGAACATTTAGTATAAAAAAGCATCCCCCCAGAAAAGAAAATTATACACAGGACAAGATGTTTAAGGGGTGGACATTACTGAGGAGAGCTCACAGTGATTAGAATATGAATGGTAGTACTGAGGAAGAAAAGATTTAATGCTTTACTGGCAGTTGCTAGGCTGTGTGAGAAGAGAAAGGAAATTAGGGGTAAATATTGGCAGGAGTTTGCAAAGAAAGTTGAGAGTAACAGAAACTTGAAGGAATTATGGCAAAATGTAAATAAAGTAAGGGGTAAAAAAAGCATAATTTTGTTGCACATCCTGATCCGCAAGGAATCGCGAATGGTGTCTTAGATAAATGGGAGGAAGCTGCTAAACTTAGTTCATTGCTCGCTATAACGAGAGAGTCATTATCTTAGATGTTGTTGTTGTTTTAGATTCAGCTACTAAGAGCAAAAAGTTCCAAGTAGCACGGGCTATGGTGAGCCCGTAGTGGACGGGCAGTTACAGCGGTGCTGTAACTGCCTCTATCTTAGATCATTAGCCCGTAGTGGATTTACCTGGCACAGGAGCGATGTTGTAACTGCACCTATCTTAGATCATTAGAAAGTCCTTATCTTAGATCTTGGAAGATCTAAGAAAGGATTTTATACTTACAGCAGGTAATGGTGGTGATGTTACTTTCACAGGTATTACCAGAGATGAACTAATAATGGCGATTAAAGTTGGGAAATCTACCGCCCCTGGGGAGGATGGAGTAACTTATGAAATAGTTAATGAACTTGCCATTATGACGAAAAGCCCACTGTTAGACCTCTTTAATATTAGTTATAGAGGGCAGTATTCCTAGTAAAGGGAATAAAGCTATGATCAACCCTATCCCTAAAGCCAATGGAGAGTACAGACCTGTGTCCTTAACCTCGTGTTTTTGTAGAATGATGGAGAGAATAATTTAAATAGACTTTTATATATGATAGGTGATCAGCTGTCTAGTAATTTGTTCGGGTTCCTCAGAGGCAAAAGTACCTCTGACTGTATTGTTAAATATGTCTAGCTAATGATAATGATTACTGTAGAATAATTATTGATTTACAAGCTTTTGATAAAGCCAACAAAGAGGTTATCTTTTATGAACTAGCTGGTCTTTGTGTTAAAGGGAGATTATTGCGCTGCAGCGCAATAGTGTACCACTATTTAAATATTAATTAAATATAAATTAATATATTAATATAATATAAAATATATTATATATTAATTTAATATAAATTAATTAAAGTGTACCACATCAAATTGTTTGGATGTGTGATAATGGTATGATAGACAGTATACTTAGGAGCTACAAGAATTTTGCCCCAAGAATGTAACAATTATATGCTGTACTTACTATATTAACCTGCAATGCTAAATGGGATTCTTGTAATGTTATTTGTCTATTTGCACTCACTGAATTTGTGCGCCCCTTGAGGGACTTGAATTAGAGGGGGGTAGAAATAGCCTAAGCTACTCTATCCCTTTGAGATGTATTTCTTGCTTATCTCAATAAACATACTTGAACTTGAACTTGCGCTGGATAGGGGATTATCTTCACGAAAGGAAGGCTCAGGTGTGGTATCAAGGTTGTATGTCAGGTGTGAGATCCTTTGAACTCGGCACACCTCAGGGAGGAGTGTTGAGTCCCACCCTGTTTAATGTACTGATGAATAAGGTAGCATCTGAGAGATACTCAAATGGGGTAACTCCGATCATATATGCCGATTATATTTTGTTTCAGGGCAGATATTTCAAAGGTTCAAACGGTGTTGAATAATTTCGGAAATCTGTATCACTACATGGGACTGGTGGTTAATGAAGACTTAGATATTAATGACATAATCTCTCCCACTCTACCATTAACCACCGGAGTGCGTGCAGCATCTTAATTAAAACCTCTCCTATTTCTTATATACATCAGTGACTATCTCTCTAGTAGCTTCGAAAAGGACAGGAAGCCAGCGGCTTATTAAAAGTACCCCCCCCCCATTTGTCCTCATGATTTTACCAAGCTGGATTTTGAAAGTCAGCAGTTTTGACATTTACGGCTTCGGCGGGTAGGCGGTTCCATAAGTTTATAACCCTATGGCAGAAAAAGCATCCGTTGTCTGTCCAACATTGTGACTGGTTGAGCCTATACCTGAAAGTTTAGCCAATATCTACAGTTTGCTAACTGCAGGTAGTAAATGTGGATGATTGTAACCCCTCCACCGCTCCCCACTGGTGGTGTGCAAGATAAATATTATCGATTATGAAACAAACTCCGAAACAAGGTTGGTACATAGGAGGGCCAGGTTAGGCCTAAGTTAAATTCTTTAAGAAATATTAACATTTATAGAGGAATCCCCCTGTGATTTTCATAGTCATGTGTGAAATATATGTCGCATTTCCCCTAGAGATTTGGTGAGAGTAATAATATTTTCAGAGACCCATAGGTAGGTTTCTTTGTCTCTTAATAGATTTTCTGAGAGAAGAGGGAAAAGGGGAAATCACGGGGAGAAGAAGGGGGAGGACGAAGGAGGGACGATGGGGGAAAGAGACCCGGGTGCTGCTGGATACCCCCTTCCATGTTATATATATGTATGTATGTGTGTGTGTGTGTGTGTTAAAGTTTACAGAAAACACACACACACACACACATATAACAATCACTGTTCCAAGACCTCATCCAGCTCTTTGGAGGTGGCGTGCGTGCCCGAGATACAGCAAGAATTTCCTCTCTGGATCGTGACACTGAAGTGTTGGAACAGAAAAGTAGCCGCACTTGAGCCTCTAGTTTGATTAATGAGTTTCTCGCCCACCTCCAATAAAAACTTTAGTGCACATTTACCCCAGGCGCCCAGGGTCTCAGAGGCTATCGCCACGAACCTGTAACAACGTTCTAGGTCCCTGTACTTATTAATTTTCTGGATCTCCCTGAAGGTGGCTGCCCTGCCTCCCTCAGCTGTGCTGTGAGGTAGATCGGTATCAGCCAATGTAGACGCACATGTGTAGTCCCATACGACCTGTCTACTATCCCTCCATGGCTGCAGGGTGACTCCATCTGGGCGATGATGACTGTTGTCAGGTCTGCACAACAGAGATTCCCTTTGTGCTGGACACCCAGCTGTAGCCAAACTTCTCTTGTTGTCATTGACTGCTTCATGTCTGACAATATTTCTCTGTGACGTATGACAGACGAGATCATGGCTGCCATATTGGTTGCCCGCGCATAGCCGCAAATACACCGGTGTTCGGTGGAGATAGGGACGGCAAGGTGCAGGACAACACCAATACTTAAGGCCCATGGTCTAGGCAGGTGCCCAAGGCTGAATTAGGGACAGCCAACAGAAAATCCCTGGCATGGGGAGCTTGCACAGCTAGGAGGCACACTTTGTCCTTCCCAGCTGCTGCCTCCAGCAATGCTCTCCACTATGGGGCTATCTTATATATATATATATATATTACACAGTACTGTATGTATATATATAATTTTGAATGATATTTTTACATCTAGTTCTTAAAAGTAATTATTATAAGGAAGTGCTAAGCCAGTACGGTTATATAGTACAGTACCATGCAATTTACAAATAGAACCACCTATACGTCACTCAAGAGAGCAAAATGATATTAATTACATAAAAGAGTCAGATTTACTTTTTTTTTCTCTCATGCAAACATATCCTGGTGGTCTATCAGTCACTGGAAAATATTAATGAAATATTTATATCTTTTGTAAGATTATTCACCTATTCAAGCTATATGAAAACTTTACTATGCAAAATAAATTACATACAATAAATGAAACACAGTAAGATGCATTGTATTATAGGCTGAATACTTCTTGGAGATCCTTGGATGTCAGGCAGGAACCATGAATGTAGCAGAGACTTTCCCTTTGTATCACTATGTTTTGGCTTGGAAAAAAGAAGCTGGCCGCCCTTGGCTCGCTTATTGTTTTGACGAGTCTGGAACCCAAAACCTTCAGGAAACTCTTGGCATTTTTTTACCATGGACTCAGGTTCTATCGATTTAAATTTGAATTGGTGGGACAATCCCTGTACTTGCTTGACTTGGCAATTTCCATGGTGTACAATGTGTATGCATTATATTTAATATACTGGACAATTGTTTTTTTATAATATATATAGTGAATAAATAAATAATATATATATATATATATATATATATATATATATAATATATACTATATATATATATATATATATTATATATATGCAAACAGCCTGAATGGTCCCCAGGACTTCGAGTCACTTCTGGGGTGCGAGTTTCAGATATATATATATATAATATATATAATGTGTGTGTGTGTGTACCACCTCTGGTGCAATTGTAGGGACCCATAACCTCAGAGAAGAAAATAAAGAGTACTCGGAGAAGACCTTGTGGATCCTCACTGAGCACTTTGATATTTTCTCTTCTCTTACCACCTCTATTCTTTTTGTATATTTATATAAATATCTCACTTTATTTTAAAATTTCATTACACAAAAAGGGTTACAACATTGGTTACATGCAGGTACAAGGCTACCTGTCACAGGTTGTAGAGTTCTTCCAGCTCCTCAGATGGCTGGCAGGAACCACGGATACAGTAAGCATTACCTCTCTGGATCACCACACTAAGGCGCTGAAAGAGGAATCTGGCGACTCACCTCTCAATTGTCAATCAACTGGTGTACAGATTCCTGAACTTACAGGGCTCTATCATATCTACATGTGAAACTGTATATGGAGCCTGCCTTCACCACATCACTGCTTAATGCATTCCATTTAACTACTCTGATACCAAAAAAAGTTCTTTCTAACGTTCCTGTGGCTCATTTGGGTATTCAGTTTCCACTTGTGTCCCCTTGTTCGCATAACAAGAGGACACAAGTGGACACTTACTCAACCACTTGGGCTGGGTGGTAGAGTGACGGTCTCGCTTCATGCAGGTCGGCGTTCAATCCCCGACCGTCCAAGTAGTTGGGCACCATTAATTTCCCCCGTCCCATCCCAAATCCTTATCCTGACCCCATCCAAGTGCTATATAGTCGTAATGGCTTGGCGCTTTCCCCCTGATAACTCCCTCCCTCGCGTAACACCCCCTCCATGTTAAACATCTTTATCTACCCTGTCAATTCCTCTGAGAATTTTGTAGGTAGTGATCATATCTTCCCTTACTCTTCTGTCTTCCAATGTCGTGAGTTGCATTTCATGCCCGTACCTTGTGCTTGACACGGTACGGGCTCCATGCTGGGGCTGCGCACTCCAGGATTGGCCTTACATATGTGGTATACAAGGTTCTCAATGATTCCTTGCACAGGTTCCTGAAGGCAGTTCCGATGTTAGCCAGTCTTGTATATGCCGCAGATGGTATTCTTTTTATGTGGGCTGCAGGAGATAGGTTTGGTGTGATATCAACTCTTAGATCTTTCTCTGTTTCATGAAGGACTTCATCTCCCATTCGGTATCCTGTGTCTGGCCTTCTGTTTCCAGGGTTCTGTTTCCTTCTGTGTGCATGTGGCATGTTTAACACTCAGAACTGCACTTCTTGGGCTTGTATGCAAGGTCTAATGTGCCTAACAGGCAGAATGATTTTTGTTACTTTCAAATATTTCTTTCCAAATTGGCTCTTTTCTCACAATAACAACTTATTATATTAGGAATATGAATTGGTGACAGTTATATTGGGTTATGTTAGGTTAGGTTTGATCAAATTTCTATGTTAGTTTTGACTCAAATAACATAAAATGGCAATCATATATAATACAAAGAAAATTTTATTTCATTATAATTTTTTGTTTGAAAAATTAAATATTTCATGAAAATTCAGCTCATTAGCAACACTAGCTATTAGCAATGATATACATACATACATACATACATACATATACCTGTATATATATATTTCAATATATTATATAAATTCAATAGTTATAAATTTATCTGTACAGTTATGCTTTTTAGTTTTCAAGGTCATCCCCTAATGCTATGGTTAATGATTCAAAGAAGTTTCCACCAGTATAAATATGAACCTTTCTAATTCCATCATAAATAAAGTATGATAAACACAGTGGAAAAATAATTATGTGAAAACTACAGAGTATTCCTACCAGGGATAACAATGATATTCCACTTGTTAAATAACATGTAGTACTCCAAATAGATACATATCTATGTAATTAAACTATAGTACAAGTAAAAAGCTCAAGGCTGTGCTTCTAAAGGATTCTTTTAGAAACTTGTAGCCCATAGGACCTGACCCTGAACTATCAACAATCAACTCTGAGCATTTTATTCCAGCCATCATATAATGATTTGCGGATGATGACGATTTTAAGTACCGAATATTATTGCAGAAAATATTTTGCCACCTCGTTTCATGTGTAGAAAACATTTAGCATAATTCTCGTTGCTGATAAATTTAATGGTTTTGCATGTAAAGTACTGTACAAGATTTTAGATACTAAACAGCAAACTGCATACAATACTCTGCCCAAGCAATATCTTCATGATAATTCAAATATAGAGATTTATCTTAATTTTCACATAAAGTTTTGCACATTAAATATCAATAATTAAATATACCTTTTAATTTGATTGTGCTTGTGTGGTAAGCATGCTTTGTAGCACAATTAACACAAGACTCAAATATATCAAATGCAGGAAATGACAACTTGCAGCAAAATGGTAATTACGCTTGACCAATTTTTCTCTATTGATATGGACATGGATTAAAGTCTTTACCTGGAGTTTTGCTGATAAAACTTCAAGGATGCTTATGGTGCTAGGAGAAAAAGCATATGCAAAGCGAGATTTGATATGGAAGATAGGTTTACATATTGTAATAATATTTTGGTGTGGTTTACTTGCAAGGTAGCAGATAAACAAAAAATAGACCTGTGTTTTAAACAAGAGTTGGGTAGGGAAAAGCTATCTACAAACAAGTTGGTAAAGCACAAAAAAGGAAATCACATTCAGGTAGGAGAAAAATAAAGCCAGCTAAAGAGAAATGTTTCAGTAAGTGCAACCAAGAGGGCTTCCTGTTGTCACCACCCTCCCAAACTCTTTCTTTAAAATTTGGAAACGAACAGAAATTTTGTATGCCATTTTTTACCCCCCACTAAATTTAAGATACAAAATGTGAACAATTCTTGCATATTGTTCAGTGAGAAATGTATTATAGTACTTCTTTACTCTACAACTTGCTATAAAGGAAACTTATCAATTCTTAGCACAAGATATGCTAGTGATAATAATAATGATATTATTTAAATAAACATGAAATATACTTCTAATAAACAATATGTTCGCCCAGTTTTGCATCACACAATTATACTGTAAGCAAAACTGACCACAACTTGAGTTAAATTGGTGGTTTGTCAATATGATTTTCTAAATGTTTAACAAATAGTTGATTTACACCACCCTCTGTTCAAAGGTCCTTCAATGCAAATGAACACTGGAGAGTTTATTATAATTCAAGATGTCAGGGAATACCAAATTAAAGGTTTATATAAACTAAAGTAAACTCCTGCTCTTTTTATTATCACAATGGTGGTAAAAAATTAAATGCCCTGCAATTGACTCTGGAAAGAACTTATTTAATCATCACCAATAGAAATGTATATTGGTGATAAGTTAGTTTAAACCTTACAGCAAAGTCAGATATGTAAGTAAAAAAAAGGATGAAATATTTGCTCTTATCAAATCTTTTTTTATAATTATCTAATATTGATGAATGAGTTATATGTTAAATTTTGGCTCGAATGAAAAAATAATGCACATAATTACATTACATACAGCATTTATTCTCTTATTTTAACTTTGGCAACTATATGAAACGCAAAAAAAATTTAAGGAAAACACTTAATACACTAAAGATTTTCCATTCTACTGTACATGTATAATTGTTCAAGCCAAATTTTAATCTACATGTATTCCCCAATAATTCCAATTCTTGAAGAGCACAAACGTTTTTGATAACTTAATACCCAATGAAGAAAACAAAAAATCACTTGCACAAAGCCAGTTAGCAGCAACCATTATCATTCACCAAGTAAAGAAGACACATACACGAAAAGCCAACAATGAACTACTGAGTAAAAGGCAAAGATGACTGCATGTCATTGATATATTACCACACTCCAGTAAGATGCAAACTATTTTCTTGTAATAAAACTGCAAATAATCAAATTAGACGAGTTGATGCATACAAATTTGCCTAGTCATTGCACATGCACGTTTGTCTACCAGTTTGGGATACATTCATGACCCTAAAGGTAGACAACACCAATATGTTCCTGATAACAAACACACACTCATGCTAGTGTTTGTTACGATAGATACAAGGTAAAGTCATGTTTAAAAATAAACATTTAAATTATCTGCTATAAAGCAGTACATATCACCACTGGCAAATTAGGTGGCCTAACTGCTGTTTAAAGCAAGATTTACATCGCCTTGCCCTTAAACTTGCATAAAAAAATTGTCGTTCTTCTTGACAAAGGACTGAATGTACTGTACAGCCACTAGCCAGCTGAAGCTGACTATATAACACCACAGGCTATAGTTGTATTTATATATATATAGATATATATACAGTGATCCAGATACAGTTGCATAAAAATCCACAACCTGCATGGTATGATACATAACTACTGTACTTACTTAACAACAATTTATAAATAACTGCCCATAAAACCTGGATGAAATGTGTAACTCTCCCAAAGTGACTAACCATCCTGGAGCTGCATTGTAACGATAAGGCCCCAATTCTGGAACGGCACCTTTCAAAGAACTTGGATGACAAGGATGAAAATAATGTCAATAAAAAACTTATTAAACAAGAAAAGGATAGGTACTCTAAATACCTGATTGTATTTGGCATTCATATCCTATTAACAAATAATGTTCTAAAACAAATATTAACACCAGCCAGACCAAACACAAATATTCAATCACACTAAAGCTCCAAACTATAGTCTAATGAGATACAGATAATTTAAGTCACAGAAAACACTTGCCCAATTATTCCACTTATGGAGCAAAATAACACTGATTATAACTTGCATTTTGCGCTCACTGAGTGCGTTCTCTGGTATGGAAAGTGTATTTCTGTTACTGGGAGCCAGGACAGGCAGACTGGTTAGCTACATCCATAGGCCCCATCATACTTGCAGGAAGTCCGTCAAAAGGGTGGTTCTTCGCTTCTCTACAATATCCATTTGGTTCTCCAAATCACCTCTGTCAGTCATCTCTGCACGCTCAATTTTCCAAGAGAGATTTTCAATCTCTGCTTCCAGTTGTGCTTGCTGATACTCAAACTGGTGGGAAAATAATTGTCATTATATTAACTGGAAAGGACAGGGAAACACAACAATGCTATTTGACTAAAACAACAATGAAACAAAACTTACATTCTACAATGCAGTACATTTATTTCACAACTGAAGAAATTTACACTAAAAGTATATGCACATTCCGAGCTATCCCACTAGATTGCTATGCAAGGAAAGATTCTCGTGGTTCCATGATTAGAAGCATGCTAAGTCAGAGAACATCATCATTTCGTGCTAACACCAGATTTTTGTACAAATGTATCTGCTGGGTCATACTGAGGATAGAGACACATGGGGAAACCTCAATTCATCCTGAAATGTCCTATAGAAGGCTTAATTACAGTATACAATCTTAAGCACCTAAAGAGTGTAAGCTAATGGTGGCGAGACCAACAGCGCCTTGCCATTTACGGTCGCGAGAGAGGCGGAATGTACGTCTTCAAAGGAACCAGAACAGCAGACGAAGCCACACCCAACCCAGCGGGTAGACCGTCATGGTAAAGTTCAGGCTCCTGCACAAATCCTTGAGCAACCGCCGTGTGACCCAGGAGCCTCTCAAAAACAGACAAAGGTGGGAACACAGCCGAACCAGAGCCCCCGGAGAGAGAGACAAGGAAGTGGTCCGAGTTTCCCACACAAGACCCAGAAAAGACCGAACCTGAGAGGGACCCAGATGGGACTTCCATCAGTTCACCAGGAACCCAAACCCAGCAAGCTAGGGAAGAACCAAATCCCTGGCGAGCAGACATGCCGATTGGCTGGGAGCCCACACCAGCCAGTCTTCGAGGTAGGCCAGAACCCAAACACCTAACAGAAGCAAGCGGGCCACCACAACCTGAGTAAGGCATGTGAAAACTCAAGGAGCCAGATTCAAACTGATTGGAAGGCAACGAATGCAGTAACTCTGATGCCCCACAACAAAACTGAGCCAGTCCCTGAACCTTGGATGAATCGGGACGTGCTAATACGCATCCTTGAGATCCAGGGACACCATCCAAGCTTCTGGCTCCAACTGTAGACGGACCTGGGAGAGAGTAGTCATTTTTCACTAGCCCCAATTATATCCTCACTGGCCTGTCATAAAAACCCAACTGGTTTGGTTATCCAACCAAATGAGAGAGATGTAAATTCCATAAAAAACAAAACTTAAGAGTGCTGAAAAATTTTTGGGCTTAATTGCCAGCAACTTAAAATAAAACAAAATTTGCCATAGATACTAACCAAGTCTTTTCTAGGTCCAGATTCGAGGTAATATGCAAAGGGATAAGTGTTTTGGAGAGTGTAGCGGCAGCGTGCAAGGAGAGCTGCAGCATCAAGGAGATACTGCCAATCAATCCAGGTGCCAGTGCCAGCCATCACTTTATTTTGGATCCTCTCACGGATCTTGGCTAATGTCTCTTCTTCCAGTTTCAGAGACTTGCTATGATTCTCCCACTGAAAGAATCCACTGTATTAAATAACAAAATTAAGACTTACAATGTCAAGAAATATAAATTTTCATCATATTTAACAATAACAACTCTGTATCTAGCATGCATACATGTAAACTAACATAGCTGTTCTTCCATTCAGCATTACAGTACTCGACAAAAGTTTGAGCCGACTGTAAGTAGGCTTATGATTAACATGAAAAGGTTGTGAAAATACTCACCCGCTCATAGTAGTGAAGATACTTTTTGAGAGCTTCTCTGGCTTGCGCATGGGCAGATTCATGAGCTATATTGGGGTTTTCCTTATAGCGAGAACATTCATAATATTCTGAGCCATGGGTTTTCCAACAGCCGAGACACATCCAACAAAAGTCATGCTTACAATTGTAGCATTGCATGTGATTGCAGCCACCATTTTTTTCAATACATATGTGGCATTTTGGACACTGCAAGCCAAAACACTTACATTAAAACACAAATGCTTTAAAAACATTTGACAATATTAGAATAACATAATTTTACATATTATAACATTTGTATAAAGTGTATTATCCACTAAGAACCAGGGACACTTATGCAATGAGCATCTCAAATTTGAAAAATATTAAAATACGTAAAGGAGAGAGTTTGATCCAATAATATCATTAAAACTTTCAAATAAATTTATATAATTCCTTTTTTGTTAATTCGTTATTCATTATACTATACATAAATAAGGTATTTAATGTTTCTGTTTTCATATTTGTAATTTATTATGCCATGTGTTTTAAACCACAATGACTATATTTGTAAATTCCAAATGCATTTGTGTCTTTAATACAGTACTATAAATGACTTTTAATTTGTGGAAGAACTCATCATAAACATAAAACTAAACATATTATAATCATACATTAGCCATTTATCAATCATTCCATTAAATCATTTTGGTATCCACATGCAGCAAAACTATAGCTTAAACATTAAATGAACTACACACAGAAATCACAATTGCATGATGCATCAAATGAACAAATCCACAAGGGCCATGATGAGGATTCGAACCTGCGTCCGAGAGCATCCTAGACGTCGTAGCTCAGTCGATTAAGGCAGCGTCTGGGATGCTCTCGGACACAGGTTCAAATCCTTGTCACGGCCCTTGTGGATTAAATGAACTATCACATCATTCTCCCCTCAGTTATTGTTATATGACACAAAAGGTTCTAAATCCATAATTCTTACATCTTTGGTATGTGCACTGATGTAGTTAGCCGTCTCGCTGTCATCGGCACACTTGGTTAGCCAACGCTTGATTGTTTCACAATCTGTTGGGGCATGGTAGTCACCACCACATTTGTAACTGCAAGATGAGCAAAAAAAAACAAGAATGCTAAAAAATGCTTAGGAATTCCATGCCTAGAGGTAATGGGAGAAGATACTCATGCCAATATGTGCAGCAACTGATAAGGGCAAACAAAGGAGGAATCGATCTGCTTAGGGTAAAAAAATTACATCTTAGATACCATTGTTATTTTCCTTATTTACAACATAAAGACTAAATACTTAATTTGATAGCAAGATGTCAAATAAAACCACCATTAAATGTAATGAAAGACTTCTTTTTTGGGGAAGAAGGGAATAGTTTGCTTGAAGGTAGTGACGAACTGCCAACTGATACAAGAAATGACACTCCTAGATGAACAAATCAAGAATCAATGACCAGAATGCCCCTTTAGAAGTCAACTATCCCATTCTTTGCCAGAACCGAAAAAAAAGAAAGGCTGCAGATGACGAAACCATTCACCAGGGTCGAAAGAATAAAACACCCATTTCTGGAGAGCATGAAGATTCCCAAGCCAACAGCCAGAAGCAAGAGGACCCCCCCCACCCCACCCCCCCCATAAAATGAAAAAGGATTCATGAATCAAAGGGATGACCAAGAAAATGAATGAAAAATCAACACCCCTATCCAGAGCCCAAGAAAGGCTCAGGAGAATGCACTGGTCAGAAGTGAAAAAAAATATGAGACAATTTACAAATGGCACTGAGGCAGAATTGATGCCGAAAGTCAACAAAAGTAGATCTGCCAAGACTGAATGATGAAATGTGACAGTATTTGGCATAAGATGCAGATCAACAAATAACCAAGACAAAAACAACAGGACCACCAAAACAGATGACAAACAACGAAGAGATAAGAAGATGAAGAGAACTCCAGGAAATCTCATACTGCCACATAGACAGAGACCAAAAGTTTAACCACGTGCACAGTTACACACCACAGAATGGCAACAAACCAACATCAGAAACTCGAGATGTGAAGATCAAAGGAGAACCTTTAACCAGTGAGGAATCAATCGGATGAAAGAGGTGGAGCTACAGGAAGACGCCTGGGTTTGTATACAGGGTTACAAGGGCTGAAAACCAATGCTGAGCAGGTCACCAAGGAGCCAGAAGGATCACCCTGCCAGTATATGTCTCCAGTTTGGACAAAACCTAGAGCAACAACCAAACCAGAGGAAAGAGGTAGAGAAATCTCCACCTTGACCAGTCCAGCCAATAGATATCCACCACCAGAGCCTCTCGATCAGGTTTCAGTTCCAAGTAAAATGGAAGCTGCTGTTTTCAAGTCGACACAAGATGATCCATCTCAGGGTGATCGAACACCTCACAATGCCAATGGAAGCACATGTAATCCAGAAAATTGCAGAGCCCAACTCCAAAAGAGGAAAGGACTGAAAAGAACCTGAAGTATACCTGGAGTGTATTCCAAGAGTTCTATTACTCCCAAAGCTCGGCCTAGGAGTAGTTTGAATGGAGCCAGAGAACAGAGCCAAAACAGAGATGAACTCGTTGCAGGTCCTCTACAAGATTCCTGACTTCACATTCCTGACATCATGTACAAGAAGTCAGCAATGTGAGGAGAGAATGGGAGCAATTGAGGGACTGCTCAGAAAGGAGCTTTTGTGTAACTCAGCAATATTTCTGAGCAAGATTCCATCAGCTGGTCTCCAAGACAACAGAGACCCACTGATAAGGTAAAGCCTCAAAATAACATACAGCACAAGTGGAGATTTACTTGATCAGAACATGGCTAGCAATGGTCACTACTAAAAGGCAAATCCACCAAGCAAGCAAGGGAATGAGCTGAGCCATCATGGTTGAGGTAATGGACCACTAAGTCACAATCCAAATGAAAGCATATGAGCCAACACTACTAACCGGTGTGGTGACAGATGGAGATGAACCCCAACCCGAGGCCCAATGCATCCATACATGGCTCGAACAAAAGAGGAGGAATGCACCATGTGGTTGAACATCAAAAAGTGTGAAGAAAAAGAAGAAAACAAATGTAGGTAATCCACAGGTAAGGAAGGGCACACACCACATGGTCCCGATCACAGCACATCCTACTCATACTGAGACAGAATAAGAAAATATGTCCATCAAGAGTAACAAGCTTACGGGGCCTGGAATCAAACTCCAAAAGGCTACTCCTGTAACAACTCCAAATCCTTGAAACTCATTCTCTCCTTAATTAAAGGAATAAGGCCCTGGGATGAAACCAATATAACCCTTCTTGTTCCTATTAGCACAAAGGTAGAAACAGAGCATCAGCAAAGGATGCCAAAGCCCCATCCACATCCCAAATAGTAAAAGAGGAAGGAATAGAAGACCCCACCAGCTACATCAAAGCCATGGGCCAAGCCACACCCAGTGGCACCAAAGCTAGGCTCTCCTCCTGTCAGTACCTACAAGCCCAAGGCCTGGGCTGTTTAGGAACCCATACCAAATGAAGCTTAACAAACGGGCTGCTCAGTAGCTGAGGAAGCCACCATAAACTTGGCACAAATGTCCATGATGATGAACATTCTCCTCATAAAACAACAGGAGATTGCTGCCACACCACCCAGGGCCACGGAAGCCAGGACCGTGAAGGTCAAGGGAACTTAACCTAATGATCTTAGAGAACAGACAAAAATGATCACTGCATACAAAATACTGAGGACAATAAATAGGATGGACAAGGACAGTCTATTTACACTGAAAGAAGGAGGAACAAGGTGACATCAGTGGAAGCTGGATAAGCAATGAAATTGCAGAAATGTAAAGAAATGTTCATCCTCTGTACAGGTGGTCAGCAAATGGAAAAAACTGAAATAAGTTGTCAAAGTGCTTCCAACCACAACTTTAAGAAAAAATATGATACTCTAACTTGACCATTAACAGATGTAATTAGCATGCCAGATATAAAAGGTTAAGAGAGGCATAAAAAACTAGACCTCACTCCCTTGTAGTCATTGATTGGTAAGAATTATAGATTAATAAACTGATTTTTCTCAATATAGATTATAATCTACAGATTATATATTAGTCTCACAAATTTCATTTCAAAATACATAAATGTACCAACTCCAAAATACCATGCTCTCACTCACCAAAACTGAGTTTTACAAGCTGTACAATTAACTCTTTTTGCTCTGCATTCTTTAGCTTGAACAACAATATTACAGTTGGGACCCGGACAGAACCGTAACTGGGGATGACTTCTAACATAGTCAGCAAATGCATACTGTTGATATTTTTCTTTCAGTCGTGGACGTTTTAGCAATGGGACTACAAAGTCTTCTGGAGCGAGAACTTGACAGCTATTGCCCATACACTCAATACCTAAGGATGGTAATATTATCAGTTATTTCTAGCACAAAAATTATTCCTTATACAGCACAGCAATGTCTCATTTATATTACAGTTACTAATATTCACTTGAACACTTCCCTACACTTCTCTGAACTGAGAACAATAACATACCAATTATATACACATTTTGGGTAGTGTTAATGTCTTACTAGATTGAGCCTTATCCAAACAAGTTCAGCCAACAACCCACTCTTAATCAGATGTAGAAGTGAATATATAATTTTACCTGTGGACATTCCCTGCATAATTTGAACTTCAAAGTGCATGCTCCAGCAATCCCTACAGAATGTGTGACCACAGGAGAGGTGACTGGTATAATCTGGGGACATTGGAGCAAGACACACAGGACAAGTGATTTCGCCCTCTCCTTGCTGGCCGACAGTCAGCTGTTGAGGTGGTGTGACTGGTTTAATGTGTACCGAGGTGAGCAGCTTGTGACAATCTTGGCGATAACCCGCAACAATCTCCATTTGATTCCAGTTGTACATGTGAAGGAGCAACTTTGCTAGAGATGGAGTTGCCTGAAAAACAGATGTACAACTTAAGAGAGCACCCTCTGGAATCATGTGAGATTCAAGGACAAATAAATACTGTTGTGGTATTTCCATTATATTAGAGAATATCTTTAACAATCAGTAGATACAGTAGATAGTACACATAAACTATCACAATTTGAAATGAAGGCTGAAAATATGTATGGTTAATTGTACATCAAGAAAAACCTAAATTAAAGCAATTCTGAATGGGAGATTTTTAGATGTTGACCAAAGACCCACAAATTTTTTTCATTGAAGATAAGAAAAACAAAACTTTAAAACTACCATATTAGTGTTATGATAATAACAATTTATATAATAAGCTTGAATCAGTTACTGTATACTGTATTTAACTGTTCACATGCAATACAACAGCACAACACAAAATTACTTTAATTTTAAACTTCCTTGAGCATCAGGGCATACCTGGAGAGGGTTCCAGAGATTTTCTACTCCCCGAGCCTGGCCCAAATGTATATGCAGCACAAAGAAATTTTGGTACAGCAATGCATATTAATTTTTTAAATACTGTACGGCCAAAACCTTCCCCAACGATGTGTTCAAGTAATAGTTCTAAAATTTATAATGCTAAAAAATATTGACTGCTTTCCTTGCACCCTGCCATACATAAATGTTAGAAGTTTGACACATTTTCCAGTGTTTTCCAGTTATACTAAAACACTTCAAAAAATATTGCATCATGTGAAAATCATAAATTATCCCTACCAGGTATATTTAGTAGCTGTGCTGTGTTACTGTAATCCTGAGCTCATCCCTTACCTGTATACTATTTGAGAGTTGCTCTACTGATTCATTAAGAAGCCTCTCAACCTCTGTGTCAGTGAGACAAGCAACATCAAAATACTCGGGATCATTCTTCTGGGGATCGACATGGTCAACATCACCATCATATTCTTGATCATAGTAGCCATCATAATCATCATCACTAAATTCCATTTCCTCGTCAGACATCTGCAAATTACAAATATGATAAAAAAAAAATTCTATGATAAAATTCTTAATGATTATCATAAGTTGGGGTCAAGTCCTGAAGCCATTATGTGCCTCCGTAATATTTTTCACTACCTCACACAGGATGGGTATGTGAGTGCAAAATAAATAGACAAAATTAAATCATAACAAATAAAGTAAACTCTTTACATTATAAGCAAAACAAAAATGATCCAAGTTTCAGAACACTCCCCATGTGGATTGCATAGATTTTGCAACAGAGAAAAACAGGGGTTCAGACCATTAAGACTGTTATGACTATAGAAACCTAATAGAATTCTATGATAAGTATCACTAAATACAAAATAAAAATACTGTAAGTAAAATATTTTGGGTGAGTACCCCCCCCCAGTGAAGGATAAGCCAGCTGATCATAGAGCTAGTACATATAAATAAATAAATATGTTTATTCAGGAAAGTACGTACATAGAGAGATTTACATAGTGATCGATTTATAGATAGAGCTAGTACATACAATGCCTAAGCCACTATTACGCAATGCGTTTCGGGCAAAAGCATACATGGACTCACAGCAAGAAAACTATTACTGTACTATCAATAAAAAGAAAAAAATACACTAATGTATATATCATTCTGCTAAGGAAATAAGACAATTTAAAGTAGCACTGATGACAATAAGTTATGATAAATGTAGCCATTGAAATTGTGAAATAGGAAGACAATGTTATGAATCAAATGTGAGAGTTGCAACATGATATACCACTGTACTTGTCTGGAGATCTCCGACATCTTATGCAATGTATACAACAACGAGGAAACTGAAGACAATGGCCTCTTTCACTTTAAATGCATTAACTACACTGACAAACTCAGTAAATGTATGGAGAATAATGATGAAACAATTGATGAGAATAATGATGGAACAATACATGGAATCATAGAGAAAATAATGTATGAGAATAAAGACAAAATAATTGATGAAAAAATAATAAAGAAATGCAGGAGGGTCACAAAGCAATAAAAAAAGAGCTACAGAAGGAACAGAAGATACAGTATTGATGAAACAAAGCTTCACGGGCTTTAAACAGTAGATAATACTCGTATAGGCATGTTCCCCGTGGTCAATCGGGAAGGACCCAGAGAGACATCAGTCACTCGGCAGAACACAGTGAATACAGTACAAGCAGAGTATAGGATAGTGATGCAGATGCCGAGGAGAGGGACGCTTAGGAAATCATTAAGCAATGATAAGAGAAACTGATAGGCAAGGAGGAGGATCTAAGTATTTCCTACCACTNATTGGAGAAGTTTAGATTCAGGAAACCTGGGTAAATATGGTTTGGAAATACGGTTGTTGTTTTACTGAACAAATTACTAGGGAACATAATAGATGCGAGCTCACTGGATTGTTCCAAGTGCAGGTTAAATATATTCTGTACTAATATGTGAACGTGTTTGGATGAATATAAATAAGATCTGCCTCATAAGGGCCAATAGACCTAGTGCAATTTCATGTATTCCTATGTTCTCAAGATGAGGTAACAGGAATCAATTTTCATACACACGTTACCAGTTACAGAAAGGCAGGTATGAGAGGACTAGACCGACATAAAAAAAATGCTACAAATAGTTATGGAGAGTGAAGCAGCTTGAGAGTTCAAGAACCACGGCATGACAGAAAAGAATCAATTGAAAGGTATATGCCTGATTAAGAGGCTCCTGGAGAAACTTGTGCTGTGACCAGCCCCTAATGGTAAGTTCTAAAGAGGAAGACAGACATCAGGGGCTATATTGATAAAAAGATACAGTAAGAACATTTTTTCAGTTCACCATTTAACCTGATATATGTACTTTCTAGCAACTGCAGTATGTGTGTTTTCATTTAATAATGTAATTTTCAATACAAAACTGTATTCACCGAACCTGTGGTTGCAAATAGGGATCTCTGAATGCTCGAGACCCTGCCCCTCCAGACGGTGTGGGTGAAGATGATGACACACTTGGTAATCCACCAAAATCTGTGGCTGCGGGTACAGATGGTATACCATGATTTGGCTGTGCAAGGTGAGACCATCCCATTGCGCCACCTGATGCCCCACCCACAGCACCCTCCTGGTCCCCCTCACCACCACCTACGTCCTCACCTAAACCTTCATCATCTGCAAAATATCATTATGCACCAGTCAATCAAAGTATTAACCTGTTTATGTAATACAGTATGCATCAGGTCTAGTATTCAGAACCAAAAATCTGCAATTACAAACAAAATAATTAAATATTTCTTATCACATCTCATCAGGAAGGGTTTCTAGTCCCACATGCAAGATATAGCACACAATACAAACAATATTATGAAGTACTGTAATGTACTCCGAAAACCACACATTGATTATCTCACGATACAAATTACATAAAATATTTAAATACATAATTTACTTTTCTCTACAGCACCTTCCTCCCTCCCTCCCTCTTACATACAACTGCTTACCTATTAGTGATTACAAGGAAGTAAGAACTAGCTCTTTATGCCCCACCTCCTACCCTTTAACACAAGATGTACTAATTCTATATCAAAATTTTGATGGTGACCTTTTTTCAGATTATGAAACAAATATTATGACCCTTTGTTTCTCAAGTACCTAAGCATGTACCTTGTTTAGGGTCATTCCCATTATCTCTGCTTGTCTCTTCATTTTGAGTATTAGTCTTTTGAGGAACTATATTAAAAGTTTTCTGCCACCTTAAAAAGAATGCAGTTCCGTATACTGATCCTTCATTCAATTGCCTTATTTTAACGACCCTGTCAAGGAATTGAATCAAGTTTTGTTAAGCATTTTTCCTTCCAATTCAGTCTCCACTGAACATTTGTGGTTTGGCCTACACTGTCATCATATCAGTATGTAGTCTTGCTGATTGGTTACCCATGGAATCTCTTATTTTCTCAAAGCTCCAGTGATGATGTTTCTCTTTCTGCCTGTTTATCCTTTCCTTTCTTACTACCTAGTATCCTTTTGGAACTATTGCATCCTCTATTAGGTTTGTCATTATAGTC
Organism: Procambarus virginalis; assembly: GCA_020271785.1. Classification (NCBI taxonomy): domain Eukaryota; kingdom Metazoa; phylum Arthropoda; class Malacostraca; order Decapoda; family Cambaridae; genus Procambarus; species Procambarus virginalis. The sequence goes on along the minus strand of WNGS01003388.1, from coordinate 19,671,414 downwards.
TAACTGCAATGATAAGAGGGTGTAGTTCTGCCACCTGTACTTGCAGTAACACAATTATATGTAATTCCATCAACATTTCTGTACCAAATTTTTCTATTACTCTACTTATGTTTACTAGGATGCTTAGTTTCATCCCAGGGACCAGATTCTCCTTTTGGTTTAGTCCCATTCCAGAGGGTGGCATTTTAGTGTTGATTTATTCATACATTCATTCCTCTGGTCTCCCATTCTCTCTTCCATTTTTTTTATAATTTCTCTATATCTGCTAGCAAGCATCTGTCAGTGGCAATGCCATTAACCAGCCCTCTAAACCAGTCCTGCCTCTCTCACTTTGTAATAGCCCATTCACACTAGTTTACCATAATTACAGGATGTCCCAAATTTATGAACATCCAACTTACATACAATAGACCTTACTAACAGATTCCAAGTTTAGCCCCTTTATTAATGTTACAAATGTAGTTATGAAATTATATCCAGCATTTACCTCCACCCATGGGTCCTGGAATGGGCGTCTCCCCGTTCTTCAAACAGTTATGAATGTATGTGGCTTTCCACTTTGCATATTTCCTCTGGGATGCAACTTCTTCTGTCAGTTCACCAAATACTTCACAAACATCAAACATGAGACCAGCTGTATAGAAGACTTTTACAACATTCCTGTTAAGAAAATAAAGTCTTAAAATTTCCACAAATTAAATTAATAAAATACAACAGGTCACAAACAAAGCAGTAGTAGCTTTGCCTCTTTAATTAATCAGTCAAAACATCCAGAAAATAAACACTTCCACACCTTAAGTAATCGGATAGTTTCATTTTTTAAATGGAATTTGTTCCTGTTGTTCCATTTTTGAAATGGAACAAATTATATGTATATTTTTTATCACATCCGTTTGCAGAAGGCATCTCCAGTCCCGACATATTTCACAATACAAACCATATTTTGAATATTCTTACAAACAAAAAGTTCCAGCCCAGCCCAGCCCAGGCAGGGCCAGCCACTGCCTAAGGTAACTTGGCCAATACAAATGTCCAGCAACAACACACATTGCACAATGGCCAAAACACCAACTACTGAACCCAGCAGGAGGAGTGACAGAGGCAACATGGGTATCCATCACTTTAAAAGAAAACTGTAAAACCTCAGGAAACTTGCAAGCTTCCAAGTCAAGATTTCAATTGCAGCTGGGGTCCTTTGCCCCTGACTAATGTTACAAAATGATCTAGTAGCTAAGGAATAGGTGCAACAAAACCAGTACCGTAACCTAAACCTGTCACTCAAGACATGAAAATCTACAAATTCCTGAGGAACTGGTCTATTGTATCCAAGTGCTGAGATGCTATTTAAAAATCTCAGCTCTTTTATTTAAATCTTTAAATATAATTTTATTCTAAAAAACATGACTAATTTAAGCCACAAAACTTGCCCAGCAATCCCAATAAATTCTATCCAAACCCACCCACCCACTGAACTCCATTTAATAGTAACACACTAAGAGATACCAAGAGGACTGTTACCATACCAGATCCTGCTACCATGTGGGATATGAAATTACAAGAAAAACTCACTTATTAAACCTAGCAGCACGGTCCTCTCCATCAGCCCACATGAAGAGTTTATGTGCTACATTCTCCACCAATGCCTGACCAGCAATATCATTTGTTACAGATTCATTAGCAGCATTTTCCTGAAATCCAAGCAAAAACAAAAAAATTACAAAATACCCCATCAAAAGGTGGTAAAGAAGGCTATTCATAACAAAAAAAAATATATGGATTAAATCTATGGGGCCATGTGCCATTAGATTTATTAATAAGTAGGATGATATAATCAACACTAGTGTAGTTATAGCAGATTAGCTTGTATCCAAATATTGTACTATAGCACATTCCATAGGTCTATAACATATCCACAATTCTTTAGGTTAGTGTGAGATTCAGTATTCAAACGATTCTTTTATTAAGCTTCATAGAGCACAGTGTCCTTTGACATGGTGCTTGCTGCAAAGACATGTTAAACAGTACACTCAACATCCTCTCTTCCGGACACCTCGGGCCCACGTGTGATTGGATATGTAGTCGTGTCTGGATAAATGCATACAAACAAAATTAATTACCTTCTTAAAAGTCTCTAGATAATCCATCAGTCCTGACAAGAGGGCTCGAGCTTCAGGTGATTTTCGATCCAGTTTGAGAGCCGACTGTAGTGTATAGAGTCGTGCTAGAAATTAAAACAAAAACAAAACTTACAGTATATTGGGTATTGCCTAAATGTAGTATAATATATTGCACAGAGCACAAGATGTGTACTATTCCAGTGATATCATAAATTGAAGTCTGAGGCAGTTTTTGGACATAACTTCTCCATGGAGACTAAAGGAAATGGTGCATCTTGGAAGCTAAACACATTTTGAAGTTATTCCTTCTGATTCTGATGCAAGATGGACCTACTGAAGACAGAAGTGCTAACCCAGTTCATGGATATAATGGAGACACTCCGATCAAATGTCACCAATCAGCAGGTGAAGATCTGCAGCATGAATGGCACAATAGGGAGAGTGGGTTTAAAGTCCACAAATATTGCTACTCTTTAAATAAACATTCTAATTTAACCAAAATACTGTACAGTAAAACTAGATATAAATTTTAGTTTTTTATATATAATGATCACAAGCTGTTTGTGGTGAAACAGGAATGATCAGGGAAGTTTTCATGTGTGGCAAAAGTAGAGCAGCTTAAATGCCACTGACGTAAGTAAATAGGGCAAAGACATGTGCAGCCCTCCCAATGATTTCCGGCTCAACCTTGACTCTCTGTGGATGCCTGACCTGTTCCACCTGGGGTTTGCCACAAAACAGGCTGATTATGCTGCCCACTAGGTTACATTTTGCTGTAACACACCTATATTCAAATGCCTGTATGGTTGTAATCCCTGGTTATCACCACTGGGTAAAAAGAGGCACCTTTTTTTTAGGGGGGGACAGGGGGGTACAGGGAGGGGGTCATGCTCTTAGGGTATCGAGTGAGGGTCTTGTGCTGGCTTGGTCAAGAGATGCCAGAAATTGGTGGGACCTCAAGGTTCTCAAGTTTCCTCTGGACATAGAGGGCGCCTGGCTCTTGTTCCACCGGGGTAGCTACCCTGTGTGGTGTGGGCGACTAGCGTTTACCCTACCATGGTAATTTGGATATTGTCCAGTGTGCCGGGCCACTATGCAATTTAGATTTTTGCCATTTGGCTTTGTTTTGTTTTGTTTGGGGATAGCATCCCCCTTAAATCAACAAACAATAATCACCCTCCCATATGCAATGAAAAATCCCAGATATCATACGTGGAATACAGTATCTCACTTCCAAAAATAATAACAGAGCCAAACTTGAGATTGCCTTATTGGATGGTAAACTCAGGTTTGTTATTTTTCCCAATTGCCATTAGGGAAAGTAACAACCCCATCCACCACACACACACACAGCAACCTCTTCCAAGGGTGAAACTGGAGACACTGGGGAGTGGTGTAACCTCTGGAGGAGGAATTATCCAAAGAAGGCACCAAGCTGGGGAGAACTGTATTATTATCCCCAATGCCAACTACCTGTTGTACCCCAGTGCCAAAGAGCCTGTTGTCTTTCCTAGAGCTTTGTAATTGTTTAAGTAATTGGTAGATATCTCATGGTTTAGTCAAAGTGTGCTAGTGCAGACCTGACGTACATCTCAACTTCCCCAAGATTTTTTTTTTATTTTGAGATATATACAAGAGTTGTTACATTCTTGTACAGCCACTAGTACACATAGCATTTCGGGCAGGTCCCTGGAATACGATCCCCGCCGCGAAGAATCGTTTTAAAACCAAGTACACATTTTACTGTCGAGTTAAACAGAGGCTACAGTTAAGGATTTGCGCCCAGTAAATCCTCCCCCGGCCAGGATACGAACCCATGACTAAGCGCTCGCGGAACGCCAGGCGAGTGTCTTACCACTACACCACGGAGACTGTTAAATGTATGACTTACCATGTATGGCAAGTACCATTTCCATGTATGACTTACCATCCTGTGAGAGGTGAATAATATATGAAGACATAGCTAGTGCTTGATATATATATACTCTGTAACCCCCTCATATAGAATAAGTTAGCAGAATACTTGTGGCCCTAAACGTGTTAATAAAGAAGAAATATTAAGTGGTGGCCAGAGTGGGGTGTGTCATCACACATCCCTCCCCCCCTGGAGCCTCCCCTCCTCTCCCACCACCAGACCAGTGACCCCCACACATGACCGGGTCAAGGCCTCACCCCAGTAGGCCACGACGGGCTCCCGCTTGTCATAGTCGCTGGCGAGCTTGATATAGTGCTGGAGAGCCTTGAGGGAGGGAGGACACGGAGGCAGCTTGAGGCCAGCAGACATGTTTGTTGTTGTGGTCGCCTTCCCCCACCTAGCCCGCCAGGCTTACCACACCACTACGGATTTAGTCAAGATTGAAATACATATTTAATACAGTATAGTATATATATATATTGCATTTTAAAATATTTAGCAAATTCATTTAAAAATTAAGGGCCATACAAGTTACCCAAAAATGTAGATAAATACCGTACATACTATAGTGAATCTCTATAGCGATACACGTACTTTGTACTATTTCAAATAAAATCAAACCAAATCAAATGTTTATTCAGGTAAAGTTCATACATACAAGGTGAGATACAAAACATTGGTGGATTTATAGATAGAGCTAGTACATACAATGCCTAAAGCCACTATTAGGCAAAGCGTTTCGGGCAGGCAAATATTAAGCGTTTTATTTTTATTGTTTTATTTATTTATATACACAAGAGTTTTTACATTCTTGTACAGCCACTAGCACGCATAGCGTTTCGGGCAAGTCCTTAATCCTAATATTCCAGGGAATACGACCCGCTAAATCGGGGTACCCATTTAACTGTCAACAGTGGCGCCCAGTCAATCCTCCCCGGCAGGATACGAACTCAGCCTAAGAGCTAAAGCGAAGCGTCGGGCGAGTGTTCGAAATCTTTCTTTGAATTCATTGTTTCAGGGGATAGGTAGCTAGTGTATATATACATGTTATAGGCTAATATCAAGGTCCCCAAGGTCGAACTACTGACCCCCCCCCCAAGGATGCAACCCCACAAAAAGCTAACTCCTGGGCACCTACTTACTCACAGGAGCATTTGGTGATAGGAAATGTGCCCAACCATATATGTCCCGCCCGGGATTCGAACCCAAAGTTTTCCATTGTAAGTCGAGAACGAACCCGACTGTACTGCAAATATATACTCTTCGCCTTACTTTAGACGATATTGAACAACATTACTTTTTGAAAAGATCAAATGTAACACAAACAAGGAGCAATGGCATCAGCCTAAACAAGCCTGTAGGACAATAAACAGATGATTTTTCAGTAACGGGGTTCAAGACCATCTAGTGTCGGCCTACCCGCTGACACTGCTGCAGTTAAAAATCCAGCTGGATAAATTAATCAGCCTGCTTCCTGTCCTCATATAGGCCACCAGAGAAAGAGTGGCCCGTCAGGTAAATTCAGGAAAATGTCTCTTCATAGGAATGTTTCTATAATTCCTGGGGTTAACTGTCATCCTTCTTGATCTGTACTCGTTCAAGTAAATTAATTCCATTCAATAGTATTGGTGACCAAAATTTAACTGCATAATTGAAATTGAGTCTAACAGGACCAAAATAAAACTAAAGAATAACAGTCGTTTTATTGTTAACATCTGTAACGTAGGATTATGTTACTTTGTTGGGTAGATTAGATACAGTGTTCAGTGGGGTTTCATATTTATTTAGTGGTCTTGTGTCAGCAGTGTCTTAGACGTTGAGAATGAGCTTGGAGCAGAGAGCTGAGAGTGGCTAGAGTCGTGGAGCTCTATGCTGGAGAGCGTGGCGGCTCGATGCAGAATGATGAGTATCTCAACTCGATGAGATCGTGAGCCTTGTAGCTCGATGCGGTCGTAGTCTGCTATCTGCTCTGTATCGAAGCTGTAGCATCTTGGGGTGGGTTGGAAACCAGCAAAGATCGAAAAGTGATTCCATGCACCTGCCAAACCCCCTGTTTATGAATGAAAAAAGGGTTTACACATTCAACCCATCCTCGACTCACAACTGATTTCGTTGGAACACTTCCGAACAAATGCTTCACTGACGAATTTTGTTTGAACCACAACACTGTAAATGCTTCACCCACATACTACAAATACAAATAATTGTCAACAGAACCTGAACACCTAACCTATGCCTATATATGCACATATGCTAATATATTATATTAATTTATATTTGAGAAAATTCATGTTTTGATTGAACAGGATGTTAAAATTATGAATGTGTATGTGGGGTCGACCGCTGGATGGAATGGACTTGAATCGAGGACAGGTTGGCTGTAAATAGTTCACACACGTACTACATGTACTAATTATGCACAATATGCTAAAATATATATATTAATTTATATTTGAGTTAAGTTGTTTTAAATGAACAGAATGTTAAAATTGATAATTGCATCTTTGGGGTCAATTGCTGGATAGAATAGAATTTGTCTGAGGACGGGTTGCCCGATACAACCCCACAACAATTGCCCAACTCCTGGGTACCTATTTACTCTTAAGAGAACCGAGGCACTGGGTAAAAGGAAACCTTCCTAACCATTTCACTCCCACCCAAGATGCCCAATTGAGTCGAGAACAAAGCAAACTGTCCCACAAGACCTTAACTGCTCCCATTTTAATAGTAATAGTGTGTGTGCAGTTAGGAGGGCAGTGATCCCTCTATAAGTCCTTTAGTTTCCCATATTGTCTGGGTCAAGAAGCCTGTCAGCCTTACCGAGGTCTCCATGGTTCAATAATTGCCCTTCCAAATATGTAACCTACAACAGTCATCCAACTCTTGAATATCAGTACTACTGGATGAACAGAAACAGCAGGTCTAAGGATAACTGCCACAGGATCTCATTGTGCCAAGAAAATCCACTTTGGCTCAGTCAGTCAAGAGCCAACAGCACAATCTACTGCCCTTCACATCACTTCTCTCCTCTTTACTAATAAGCTTAGGGCTGGAGGAACTTACTATAATGCTGTGATGATTGAATGAAGGTTAATGAAAGGCCCAACATTTTTAGTATTAAAAACAAATTTTTGGATAAAACTTACATCCTCTCTTGGTATTATATGCAGTCAGAACATTGTATACAGAACCTTGAGAAAGGATGTAGGTTACAGCTGAAAATTTAATACACTTACACGTATGTAAATTGGGTCTTTCCTTCACCTTCATACTCGGGGATTACAGACCATAGAAGGCAAATCACCCATGTCTAATTGAGTAGAGTAAAAGTAGGTCTCATAGTAGAACAAATTCAGAGACCCTTTCCAGGTAAAATCAAGATCTAGCTGAAAGGAACAATAATAAAACAAGACCATTAATTAGTGATTTTACTGCAGTACCTTTCCATAGTACAAGCATGTAAAGCCGAGGCAGCAATTTTAGTGCAATAAATTTTACAATTGTAAAATACTTTCACATTGCTTTTGTTTTCCTCTCCCTGCATAAGTCCAACCGAAAAGTTTCTGATCAAAGGGCCAGGGCTAATTACAGCTAAATCCTAGCAAACATGGTGAGAAAGCCGTGGTAATACTTTTATCTCTCCAACTGGGCAACAGATCTGGATTGTAAAACATTTGTTTTACATCTGGACTACAATAGTCTGTACATCACCAGAAGTGTTAGTCAATTTCTAACCCGCCAATGCTAACATCACACCTAATTTCAGGGTAAATAAAAACTATGGCTTTTATTTGGCATACCATTCAGGCTATTTTACTAAAAAAAATTTAAGTTTGCTTCCAATTATAATTTTAATGATCATAGTGAGACTCGGCTAAAGTGAATACTCTTAAAATATTCTTATTTAAAAGAATATGAGAGAATATACACACCTTAATGTTCACAATGATCAAGTGATACAATATTTGCTATTATAACATACATCAGCTATGAAGGTCATTACAATTACCTTTCTCACAGTCTGATTTATATGTTACTAGACATTTTATTCAAGCAGTTTTACATAATTCAAGGCAATGTAATGTTGCATATTGTATTTTAATAGCCGATGCCATGTAGGTAAACCTTGACATGAGATGATGTAAAAATGGTAGCTTATGGTGACTAACTGCATGAAATTATGGTGAGTGGCACGTGTGATAATATAAACCTGGATATCTCCTGCTGGCAAGGATAAACTTAAGGCAACAGTGGGATGGATAAAATGTAGCTGCTCTCATACTACAATTAAAATAAATAAATTAGCCAAGTTAAATACTAGTTTTCTCCATCAGGAATGGAATTTAAAACTTAAAAAAAAATTGCTAAAATTGTTTCTAATACCAAAGTTATTAAGGGCACTGTAGGACACCTTGTGTTCAATTTTAAAGCTGAAAGAGATCACTCAACCTACTGTAGGAGTGACTGCTGGTCTAGTATAAAGGACAAGTAGTGCCACAGGCTACTACAGCATTGAAAACAAACAGTAATATATATATCTATATATTAAGTCCAAGAGATTTAGCATAAACTGTCTCGACATAAAATATATCTTCTCCGAGAACCATACAGCCTATCAACATCTTTAAACCCCATGTTCCCATTGTAACCATCATAACTGGGAATAAATAGGACCTTTCTGACTTTCTTGGCCAATAAGGATCACACAGGAAATTTGTACAATGCCTCAAAAATAATCATCCACTTACATAAACTTAAGTTACATATAAAACCTGAAACAACATTATATTAAATCAGACACTGAACATTCCCTCTCTGAGCAATGTCGACAGTACCCTCCTTCATTACTGACATCTGACGTACACTCCGTGTAGCGACAAAAATAGGCAAAAAAGGAAAGGAAATGGACATCTCGCTAAAATTTTCCGAGGGTTCATTCCATATTTAAGAAATGAAAACAGCCATTTTGAAATATAACAATTAAACACCATCTACGAGTATTCCACAGGCTCTTCCAAGATCATGGAAACTATTAACTTAAAATTAAACCAAAAGCAAATTTAGTTGAGAATTATTATTAATCCTCAACAATTAATACATAAAAGCTGTGTAAATTGCCTCTTTAATTTTATCAACATTAATTTATATATAAAAATACCAGTGCAGTATATATATATAGAAAACCCTATACAAATTATATTTCTAAATAGCTGCTTTTATATCTATTTCATCCATTTAGAGAAATAAATCCATCAAAACTTCTTAGGTATATTATATGAAACTTTACATTATAGTACAGAGAAAATGTAACAGGTATTATATGATACAATCTGATTGTAAAGATTGGGACATTGTATAATTGTTTAAAAGCAGAATACACCATAAAAAGCCACTGGAGCTTTTCAGACATGTATCAGAAGTCACAATTATTAAGAGTACAATTCACTTCATCAAATCAATCATTTTGGTCCAAATAATTCTCAACTTCACGAGGCTTAATGATGAATTGTAACGGAAATTAAACTTTAATTTGTTCTAACAATCTACACCTTTCATCTCCCACCTTAACCATAAAGCTCATCCACAGTGATTTTTAAAACCACAAGAAATTTGCATATGACTGGGCAGTTAATCAAAGGTGTCCCCTCCATTTGTGCTTCACTACTTTGCATGTAAACATTTCTTCTGGACTTAATGATGACAAACCTGACAATTCTTACAGGCAAATGATTCACTTATAACGAACCTTGATTTGTACTTCTGAAGGCTTAATTTTAAACTCGGGAAAAATATAAAATCGAGCATCCAAAAATTTCAAGGTAAAAATGTCTTAAAAGAAAAGCAATTGTAATATGCAAAATAATACAAATGTCCAAGGCTCTACAAAATGATATCATTACCTTTACCCCCCTTACTTCCCAACCCTCATTACCCATCTGCCTCGTCAAGCAATGCAATAACAACAAATTTAGTGGTGGGTGCACAAATATGGTGGTATAAAATTGAGATTGGTAACAATGTTTCATGAGAACATGGCCACAGCTCAACATACACAGGGGCTGGATTCTATCTCAGAATCATCGACACCACTAAGTTTAGCTCGACATGTCTGAAAAATAAAAATATATAAATTTGAAATGTTTAATAAAAACAAAGCGTGCTATTTACTGCTTAAAAATCTAGAATTATAATTTGAAAATATTGGTGAGGATACATGATGTGTATAAATGAGTCATTAACCCCTTCCCCAAGCCTATTTTGATATAAGAAAGCTTAGTGCCTAAGCAATAATTAAAACTATTTGAAAGGAAGGTATCGCAATTATCAGAAGACACTAAACTAACATGACTATACTATAAAACATTTGCAAGGGATACAAGGATAAGAGCAAATATATGAGGAAGAGTGAAGGAATGGAACCCAACCACCTTTGAGAATCAAACCCCAACTAGTCCAAGAAAATTTCAAGTAGTTTTTATTTTTACAGCACTACTGTAACACTCAAAATATTGCTAATAAAGGTAAATTCCTAGCTGTTTATTTAATTACTGTATAGGGAGAGCTGGGGAAGATATCAAACAGAACAAAGCCAATAATTTGGTACATTTCAAATCTGTCAAAATCCAAATACTCATGATTTTATTTATAAATGCTTTAATAAGATACTCAAACTTGTTTTCAATGTTTAAAAAATAAAAGTTGTCCAAATGATAAAGAATTCTTTATAATTTTATTTTTTTCTGAAGCATAATTAAAGAGTTCATAAACAAAATCAAGTACACAGTATTTGATTTGACAAAATGTGAACAGTAGGAATGGCCTTAGGATAAGATCTCTTACAGAGTATTGTAGGCAGGAAGCATAGACTATGAAGGAAAATTTTGTGCTTATATATGGTCAATAAATCCTAAAAAATATTAATTACAGTATAAGACATGGTGTTTTAAAAAAAAAAAAAGTTGAATATAAGAAAGTTTGAAGCATTTCAAGATTTTGTTATAAGGTACTTATAATAGAGCCCAAGATGAATACAGTATACACTAACTAGTTAAAATGTATATAGAATTGTTTAGTAGTACTTTAGTTTTTATGTGCTTTGAAATTTGGAAGTCGTGCATTATTGAATTAAGAGTAATTAAAAACAAGGCATACAACACTCTTCCACTACATACCCATTCGTGCACCACCACTTGCTACTCGCTTCTGCATTGCTGGTGGCTGGTAGGGCTGCATTCCTCCACGAATAACAGGATTGCTTGCATGATTTGGTTGGGGTGCGTGTCCAGCACGAATTGGTTTAGCTGTAAATAATGATTATATTGTACAGTACTTCAATGCAAAATGTAAGGTGTTAGAAAAATAATCCTAATAATATCTGATCTCTCTCCCCCCCCCCTTACAAACAGGAGATAAGCATGATCAGAGAACGCATTACTGAACCAACCAGAGAAGAAAAAAAAAGAGGGGACCTGCCAACAACTCTAAATCTACTATTCAGCCAAAATGAAGACCAAATTTCCAAGACCTAATTCTCAATCATTCAAATGCAATTAAAGAAAACATGAACTAACAAACTTGTTTTCTACATACCAATCTGTGCAGCAGTGCCTCTACGCTGAAGGTTCTTTTGTCTCACCGCTTCTTTAATTCTGTCAACTTCCTGTTGGTATCTTTTGCGATCCTTCATTGCACCTTCCTTAGCCTCTTTTAATGCTGTCTCCAAAGCCTGAAACATGTAAGTCATGCCATATAAAGTGTTTAATGAATGGCATCTTTCTCTATTATACACAAAAATTGTTAACTCTCAAAAACATCAAGAAGGGTGGGGGAAATGGAGGCATGCCATACCAGGCTTTTACCCTACAACTGCTCCAAGTCCCCGAAGTGATTTAAGGCAGCCAGTAGGATTTGTAATATCCGCTACATCTATGGCGACATTAACCACACATAGACATGCCTAGACAGTTGTCAGCCATCTTTAAAACAGAAATTGGGTATGGATCAGCATCCCTTCAGAAAAGCACTATTGGTAGTACCATGTCTGATGAAGCACCTTTGAATTCTGGTCCAAGGTGCATATACTAAACACTATGCAATATTGACAAAACTTTGACTTAGGAATTCCTCAATAACAAAGATGAATGGTTATAAGGCTGGGTGTAGAACCTGGTATTTTCAACTGCACATGCAAAAATCTGTCACCATTCCAGTAGGGTTAGTTCTCAGATCGAACCACTTCTGTAGGCAGTCACTATCTGGCAGCCAACAAAAGCGGTCAACTTCATGACAAATATAGACAAACCACAGTAAGTCGAGCACGTTCGTTTATGTATTTGTAATCTTCACATACTTGTCTGTAACATAAGAAGAAACTGTGTGGATTTTTTGTTTGTTTTTTTTTGCACCAGTTACAGAGAAAAGCAGGGGGAGTAGTTTAATGAAAATTTTTGTGTGGCTTAAGGTTTAACAGTAACAAGGGAAGGATGACAGCTCTTGGCTCACAAAGTTTATTAAGAATTTTAATGTTAATTATATATAAAATAAGTATCAGTTTTAGAAAAACCAAATTATTAATACATACTAGATAAAACAGTATTTTTAATTACTGTACTCTTACCTTTACACGCTCCATTGTTGCTCTAAGTCTCTTCTCTAACTTGGGAAGCTCACACCGAAGATCAGCATTATCTCTCACCAGCTGTTTATGTACCTTAGTCAACTGATCCAGATTATTTTCCAAAAATTGGATCTTCTGCTTTTGAGCTAACGATCCACCCGATTCGTCACTCTCCTCTCCCGATACAGACTATAAAGTAAAAAAATTACTTGGTTATGTACAAGCCAAGGTAAACACGGCTTCATCATGGCCCATTCTCCACTACTGTTTGTCACTGTAGTTTTCTCCATAAAGTGAGCAAAAACTGCTGCATACAACACTGATTTACAGCTGGTCATATTTCACAAATGTTAGCTACTCAATTTCTTCCTTTATGTTTAAATAACACTCAAGTTCTTGATATATCCAATGAACTTTTCAAGGGTTAGAAACATGTTTGGAGCCAATACTATTTCCCATGTTATACTGCTAAATTTCACAAGAGATTTAAATTTCTACCAATCACATGGTAAACAATTCCCAGGGAAACCTGACTGTATCGAGACTCCACCATCATTGCCAATATTTCTCAGAATCCAACCCCTTAAATCATACATTTTAAGAAGGTACAGCAATGACTAAACTTGTGTAAATGGACCAGGTCCATTAACTACCTGAAGACTACAAGAATAGTAGATTGGGACATTAACCACATACTGCACAATTGAGTGTTGTACAATTTTTGTTTAAGCCATATTTTGATGTTTTCATCACTGATTTGAAATGAAAATGGTCGAGTTTGGAAACATTTTGACTAACATTAGCTGAACATTTCTAAAAACAAAAATATATCCTTAACAATTGCACCATGAATTTTTTTCCAAAAACAGGTGCGCAGTGCAGGGGTTAATATGGCTGTGACTGGTGACTGGCATCTGCCAGTCCTTGCTGACACACTGTTGCCTGTTTAAGTCTCTGACCAAATTAGTGCTATGTCATCCTAATTGCCAGAAAACAAAACTGAATGCCTATCAACAAGAAAATTTAAAATTAACATGCAACTAGTGAGCATATGATTTTTGGCCTCTATATATCAATGCTAGAAGCTACAAATATCAAAATTATGAAGAATGACAGAATGGCTGGGGTTAAGAGTTTCATTATATTGTCTGTTGACAAGGTTCAGTAGTGATGACACCACTAACCACCCCTCTTAGCCACATCAACAAATCCAAACTACTATAGAGTAAGAAATACAATTAATGCACTTCTAATAGCAGGAGCTACAATTATCAGCAGAATTGTCATCTGCTACATAACTTACATGTTACCAGACTAATCATTACCAAATCCTGGTAAAATATAGTCAAGCTATAGAATTTACAAGTTACATAACTAGAAAATAGAAATTGAAAAAATTCACATTACCTTCTTCACTCTGGCCTGGTTCCTGCACGAATAATTTACGTAAATTGTGCAAAGTCTGCAACTCTTTGGCCACAGTCTCTTCAAGACCTTTAAGGTCCTGCCGCGCCTGCTCCTTACGCTCGTGGACAATTGTTAATTCGCTCAATTTAGTAGTCTAGAAAAAAGGAAAGATGATTCAGTCAGACAGAGTTTACTGGAGACTCAGTTTTAACCTGGTGTTTGAATTGCAAAGGGGACTCTTAAGCTTTAATACACATGTTAGGGAGCTTCTGAAATAATGTCTATCTATACTTTGACAACTTTTATAATTAGCTTTGTAGTTCCTTACTCTGACCAGGCTACTCATAAAAAAACTGCCTGAAACATCACCCATCTGCTGGGATGTCAAACTACACATACTAAATAATAATGAAATTAACACAGTTCTTATCCAAAACTATAAACATATGACTAACCTTTTCAGCAACCTCAGCCTTGAGCTTCTCATACTCTGCCTTCAGCTGTTCCTCTGTGACAGCTCTCTTTTGGGTTTCATCTGTCAGTTCATCAATTTGTTGCTGTTTCTCAGTAATTTCATCTCGCAGTGCTGCCAACTGCAGGACATAAGACACGTGTGATACATTCAAGACAATGATTTTATTTATTTATACATATTATATATATAATATATTATGCAGACAAACTACATGTGAAAAATAAAGAATGCTAAATGCATTTTTGACTCAATTCACCCTCATCAGAGCAAAATAGAATGAAGAATGATATGTGATAGGCAGACCTTATACCTGCCAGGGCAGATGACCTGACCAAGCAAAGGTGAAGGAAAGGGGGCAAAAAAATGAAACATAAGAAAGAAGGTAGCTGTAGAAGGCCTATAACTGTAGAGCTGCCCATACAAGGCAGCTCTTATTTATACCAATAACTGGATAATATTTGTACATGTCACTGGATAAACACAGGTTAAATGGATGCTATATTGTATTGACGTGCTATATTGAAGCTTATACGTCAGGCTGCGAGCAGCCGCATCAAACAGCCTGGTTGTTCAGTCCAGCAACCAGGAGGCCTGGTCAACGACCGGGCCGCGGGGACGCTAAGCCCCGGAAGCACCTCAAGGTAACCTCAAGGTTATGTGGAGATCTAATTTGTACATGCCAGGGCTAACATTAAAGCTGTTGCTATAGCCTTAATTAGAGAAATATAAATTTAAGAGAAGGTTTACCTGTTTTTGGTGCTGTTCCCTGTGTTGTTCAATCTGCTTCTCAAGAGCATCTTTAACATGGCCATCTTGTTCAGATACCTTAGACACTGCCTTCAAGCGAGCAACTTCCTCATTCAGGGAATCCACCTAAAATTCATTAAATATATTAACATTTATATATAACAAATTCTACAATGCAGGATATTGCAACCAGCAATTAGTCTTTGCTAGGGAAACATCAAAATCTGTCCATTTCAAAACAATATTTGCTTTTCAATTGAACAAAGCATACCCAGTACATGCAAAATTTAAACACTGTATAATAAACTGTCAAGCAAATGAGCTTGTAATAATACAATATTAAAGTCTGTAGACAGGTTCCCAGAAATATGCCACAAAATTTTGTACAGAACCTCCAGCTAAACATAACAGCATCATATAGAGAGAATAGTTAAATATACAAAAGATTACATTCATAATAAAAAAATTACTAGGCGATATGAAAATTAAAGTCATTCTAGCCAATTTTACTCTATTTGGAATGCTTTACCTGTTCTTCCAAGGACCTCTTCTTATTATCTCCTTCTTTCATAGACTGTGAGAGTGTCTTCATCTTGGCCTCATGTTGCGTAACAAGCAGTTTGGCCTCGATAAGTTCCTTCTCACGTTCTTCCATTTGTGAATGCATATCTGTCTGTTTTGTTTCAAGTGTCGAGCATCGCTGTGACAAGTTCTTCACCTCTGAGCGCATCTTGATATGTAGAGTCTTGCAACAGTGAACTCCTCTTCCACCTTGCCTTCAACATCCCCAAGGTTCTGAGGAAATTAATACAATTTTAAAATACATTAACCCCTAAACCTCTACTGTTCCCCCCTCAAGTGATGGATGCCTATGCCCCAACTGCCTATAGGAGACTAAATGTGACCCATAATATTTAAGCCCCGCTGGGCTTATGGATATCATTCGACGCTCGATATCTCTTCTGGCACTCTTTTGCCATATTAGAAAAAATCCCAAGAGCCCTACTTTCCTTCATTTGCCCAGTGAAAAGATGGGCACCAAGTCTGGCTCATCACCTTTAAATAAAAAGTGCCCACATTAAGAACCGCTTACACCATGCAAAACTAAGAACTTATGGACCTGGAAAATATTGGTGATGAGGAAAATTCTATTATACAGTAGTTAACTTGAAAATTATTCCACATTATAACTACAACATTCCTTCACCTCAATATGACCAGACTGAAATAAGTAGAATATATTTTTTCTGACATCAGCGAAGAATGTGTAGGATAGAGAAGGATATTTTTTAATGTGCACCAGAATATCTATCTAATTTTAGGTGTGTAGTACAGGACCCAAGCAAAACTCTAAGCAAACTAAGGAAATTATCAATTTCTATTATACATTAGAGAATTACCATTTGTTTATTTTATTACTGTAATAATAGTTTGTTAATGTTTTATTATTTATGGGTATTTCCAATACCCATAAATACTCAACCATAAATACCATACTTGAAATACAATAAAATACATTACTGTGCAGTAACTATTAACGTTCACATAACAAAACAGCATTACAGTACATGTGCAGTACTCTATAGACCCATTGAACATATGTCAAGTGTCTATATGTATTTTGTTGAAGGGGTCAACTTCCAGGAAAACGTGAACAGTACCGACAGATTTTCTGAAGTTTTTTAAATAAAGATATATAGTCAAAGCATTATTTGTATTTACTACACTAATTATGACTGCATATGCAGAAAACTTAACAAATGAACATTTTCTAAGAGAAAATACATGCAAGTTGGTTACAGAGCAGAACATTAAAGTGTTCAGTAGACAATTTAATAAATTTAACAAACTTTAATAAAAAAATTTAGCTCTGGCATCACTGGGTACGTAGAAAAAAATGAAAAATATATAAACGTGCACTTTTTTCTACAAGTTGACCTTCAAACCATATAGCTTTTTATGTATCCTATCTTCATTTTAAACATGCGGTCAGTTATAGTCTAAGCAGAGGCTATGAAAGGGAATATAGACCAATGCAATGTCAAAAACTATGACTGCCAGAGAGTCACATGTCTGAAGAAAACCCAAAATCCTTGTTATGTGGTTAAATGACTGGCTGTACATTACCTGCCATTACAGCCTTAATAGTTGTATGTGTGTGGTATCGAACCTAAATATAGACGAGATAATCAATACGAGTATTATTTACAATCTACATTAGAATACTACTATTAAAGAAAAATAAGCACAAACTGGTGTGAAAAAACTATGAATGAACTAAAATAGAGTACTAACCTTCATGGCATCATTGGAAGTTCCAATGAGTGACCCCACCTCATTCAGATCTTTGAGAAGAGATACCAGCATCTCATTTATACGTTTCTTTTGATGTAATTGAGAGTCTTTTACTGTCTGGAGTTCAGAGGTGGCTACACTTAGTGATGCCTGTGGAAGAGCATCCATATTAGTTACTGTAACTGGGAAAAATCATTCCTGTTCGTTATAAACCTACAATAACAAAGAACAAGGTAGGTAGGTAGATACAGTAGTATTTATACTTGTAAAACATAACACTGGGATCTTGTAAGCTAAAATTAACACTTTGAAAGAAAACATTCAATTATTAAATGTCATAATATCTCCATTTAAGAGCTGGAGATAGTTATTCATACATCAGTATGAATAACTTATAATAAACAATTGTTTATCAAACAATGAGTTTTACCTGTTTCTGACCAAGTTCCTCAGTTAGACTCTCATTCTCTTTGCTCTTGCGCTCCACTTCTTCTGTTTTCTGGTCATAATTGACAGCCAATTCCTCCAAGGCCTGTAAAACTTCCTTTACTTCTTCCTTAGCTTTCTCATTCTCATTAGTAAGGCGGGTCATCTCTGATTGTAGAAGTTCATAATCACGTCGAGTCGATGAAATCAACTAAAAAAGAAAAGAAATATATTTAAATCTACATGAACAGCAATTCCACAGACAGATACAAGAATCTTTCCAGGGGATAATAATTTAAAAAAGTGCTCTTAGAACATGATGGTTATGAAAAAGTATATGTATATGAAAGTCCCAAAATTCAAGATACTTATATTTATGAACATGAGAATGAAAACAGCTTCAATAAAATCACCAACACTTGTCTAACAAAGATACCAGGAGCAAACCTAGAACTTTCAGGGACATTAAACTTATTAATGAAGAACCTAACGACAGGTGAGTGCATGCAAGTATGCAGCCACCAACAACAACCATTGACCAGGTCTCATAAATTAATACTTTACTAAAGAAAATTTAATATATCCCGCTCTTGTCTCTTCACCTCATCACCCTCAACCCTCCCTACCTTTTTCCCTCAAGTACTGCACTAGCATTATTTGTTAAATGTTGATAAAGCTCTTACTGGCAAATCATCAACAAATAAAGCTTGACTGTTTAATTAAATCTTGGTATTTTTCTATATTACTGCCAGTACTTTGTGCTCTCCACTGTTTAGACAGCTAGTATAGGTCATGATCTTAACAAATTACCAACAATAAAATTAATATACTGGTTTCACAACTTCATATAACCCCTACAAGCAGTATACAGTACCGGTAATACACAAAACTTCCCTAGTGTGGTAATTATACCAATTAAAATGCTGTCAAAAATGTCTCCCGATATTAAGTATTCCCATACCTCCTCCTGCTCAAGCATTTGTTCCTTAAGTTTTTCCACAAGCTGTGACTGATGATTGATTTCGTCATCCTTCTCGTCCAAGTTTTGGTAGAGGCGCTCGCGTTCTCGTGCCCACTCGGCTGCATCTCCATCGACAGCCACAGGTGGAGCCAAGACTTGAACTGTGAAAGTTGTGTAAAATAAGGTCCTTCAGCGAATATTTGGTGGAAAGCCAACAATTCTACACTGCACTATATGCAAGTACAAATTAGAATGTACAACATTTTTCTAAGGAGACAAACTTTATTTAATCACAGAAAAAGCTTCTATGTACCAGTTAATTAATAGACAAAGAACATTTCAGAATAATGGTTATATGTATATATAGTATTAAAATACTCTGCAACCCCATCCTCAGACAACACTTACTAAATTGCTGTGAAGTTGTCGAAGCATCCATATCAATAGCCACTTGCTCATCAGTGCTCACAGACTCGCCAGCACGCCATCTTCCAAGTTCTAGATCCATTTTCTCCAGTTGTGCCTTAAGCTTTGCAACCTAAACAAGAGCAACAACATATAAACACACTTGAATCAAAGAATTTATTTACAATTCAATTTTTTTTAACAATAACTTGCCCTTATGAATTAAGTTCCCTGACAGGAAGTAAATTTGACTTAACTATTTGGTGTTATAACAACAATATACAGTATACCCTCATAGTCTAATATCAGTGCTTTTACTTCTGCATCCCATACCCTCACACTAGTCTCAAATATTCCCACTTCAAATTCCACTTGCCACTTATTTAGTACTTATTGAGGTGCTTTACCAATTCCCTTTTAATAACTATCTAGAATCTAACCAATAAATATCTTTAGTTCCTAGCAACATTACTAACAATTACATTTCCAGGAGAGGAAGCATCCTTCCTCCAGGAAGGACGCTTCCCAAACATACTTTGCATTGTTACTATGTAACAATACAAAAAAAACTGTATATGAGAAATTGGTTAAATAGTTTAGACAACAAAAGCTACTTAGTTAAATTATCTTCCGAAAGTTTCAACTTATTCTTGCCAGCATTTCTTACCAATTTTGATCTATTCTACACTAAGCATCTACCATTCTGCAGTACTTTATCACTAAGCCATATTCATTTATCAAGAGGACATCTCTCTCCAGGCATCTCCAACTGTCTTCCAATATGTTCACTTATGCTCTTATCCCCTATTTCTGCTCCATTTGTGTATACACATTAAAAAGCTACAGGAGATTATTACCACAACCTTCTCACTGCTTTCACCATCTCCTATTCGCTTACATACTCGACTTCTCTCAGAATTATCATACTGAACCTAGCAACTCACTTCAACTTTTAGACTACCAAAGCATATTTCAGTAAACTACCATATCTAGACAAGTATCTTATCTACCACATCTAGATAAGGGCCAACAGACTAGTTAACTGATTATAATAATATGCAAGATTAGCAATTTGCATGCTACAAAAAAAATATTTTAACATAATACTTGTATCATAATCAATGATTAGAAAAAGAGAATTACAATATCAAGCATTTTAAACACAAAAGTGTTCAATAATAATTCAGTGAAAAAATATAAATTTGCCTTTTCTTTCTCCTTCTCATAGCGACGCTTCCACTCCTCAGCTGTTAGCTCCTCATTGACTGTCACGACATTCTTCACAGTCTTGGCTCTGGAAGCAGGAACGAGTTTTAAAAACAACTATTCATTAAACAGAGAATTCTCACAATAGTGTGATTATCAACGTCCAGAGAACTTTTACAATAATGTGATTATCAATGCTCATAACTCAATATCTCTAGACATTACCTCTTGCCGAAATCAAGTGTCGATTTTGTTTCAGATTCGTTGAATGAAGCTGGAGAGCAGCAAATAACAATTGTAGTTCTTGCATTACCACCTAGTGATTCTTGAAGAATTCGAGTAAGTTTATAGAATCCGGTACGGAACGTGTGTTTTACTGTTGTCAGCAAGGGCAGAAATAACATTGCACAAGCTGAAAGGGATTTGTTAATGTTCTTTGCCTCATCTAAAACAAACCTTCTGCCCCAGTTTTGCTGACCTGTTCAAGAAATGACAATGACAGTCATCAAATAACTAAATTTGACAAGTTTTAACTAATATGGCTGATACACTTGAGATATAAAACATTAGACACACCATTACATTTTCATGACTATGTTCCCAAATATTATCTTATGATATAATTGTAATTAATAAATGTTTTCAACCCTTTAATGATGGCTTTCATCATATATTTTTGTTCATCTGTGGCAAGTCAGCCTGTGATCCGATTAAATTCTAGTTAAATATCTAATGTTTTCCACTAGAATTTAGGTATTTAAGCTTACAAATTTTATGGCTTATAAATTCCTGTAATTACCAAGATTTTAATCTCTCGGTTATCACTACCTAATAAAATAATAGATAATCTTGTTACACAAAAATCACCAATTATAAGAAATTTCGACCATGTTGCACCATCACACTCAAAAGTATTTATTTATTCATAATATTAGAGACCAAATTTTGTATTTATTTATTAACCCAATTTTATTGTTTTTCCTAAATTCCTACAACAAAATAAAAATGATACTTTATTTAAATTTCTGGATCTGATAAGAATCGGAAATTTAATATTTAGGTTTGTACAGTACATCAAAAGAGCAGAGATTATTGTTAATATTTAACTTTTTCAAAGACATTTAAATATTTAAAAGAAAATTATTTTATAAGAATTATAAAATAGTAGTGACTCAAGAGCCAAGGAAATTGAGCCTCTCTAAGGATTGTAAAAAAAATAAAAAGATTCCGATCATTCAAATTACACTTAAAATACACAATTCCTGAACACCAGAAAGCCTGTGTCGACGCCTAATGCAATGGAAGAGGGTCAGTACCAATTACTCCAGTCAGTGAGAGTACACTGTATAAAAAATAAGGTTGGCTAGGAATATACAGTACACCAATAAAAAAATGAATTAAATTTATCAAAACTAACAAAGCCTTGATTAAAAAAAAAAAACTAGGAAGAGGGGTTTGATTTAAATTGGTTTGCCAAAAATGCAGCCAATGTGATCAAATTACACTGATTTAATAACTTGGTAGATACTTTCAAATTACTTTTAGTCAATATTTTTTCCAAGATTATATAGTGAAGAAAATAATCTGATAATTGCAGAAGGGGGGGAATCTAGTAACTGCAGGAGGAGGGGGCTCAAAAAGAGTAAAATATCCGATTATTTCAACTTATTAAAAAATATTGTAAAAGGATAGGACAATTTCCTGCAAGAGGATATCCCCTAATAAATTAATAATTGCAATTCATGTTTTTTTTCGCTGTGCGAGACCTACAAGAGCACATCACAAAAATGTTAGGGGCAATATTATCCTTATAAATGGACTACTGAAAACGCTACAAGCAATGCAAAGTTTTAAGAAGCAACTGTTTGAAGAGAGCACATTACAAAATATAATTTTGTAACAAGTTTACCACAATCTTAAATATTCAACCTTTTTGCTACTGCATGCAATGAGTGGTAGGCTTACCTTCTCACTACCAGCTAAATCAACAAGATAAAGCTTTCCAAGAAGTTTCTTCTGTGACTCTATATTCTCTTGTTTTACTTGAATTAGGAATACACTGTGACTTCTTGAACTATGCTCATTCATGTCTGTAGAGAAAAAACATTTACAAAGAGCCCACAAGACCCCAAAGTATTTATTATATTGTATGATTAAAAGAAATGCATATATATACTGTCACTCACTGATAGCAATCAAGAAAGTATACACACACTTTGTTCCCCAGTTATTTGTCTTCCAACAAGTCCCATCTCAAGGAAAATCTTTATTCCAGCTACAAAATTTCTAACAACTGTAGACATTCTGTAAGTAGTATTAAAGCCTATCTCCTCCAAACAATGTACCATCTATTTAAAAAATAAAAATAATAACAAAAAATAAAAAATAGTCTTGTTATAACTCCTAAGATCTATCTGCACTTACTTGTAACTGCAACATGACGATTGCTTTTGCCCATCTCTATGACCTCAAGCACTTCTTCTGGAGACGACACAAACCGTTCAGTGGCACCCTTCACAAATGGTACACGGTTTTTATCTTCATGTACAGCCAAATTCACCTTCGACACTAGAAAATAAAACGTTTTAATTTAATATTTCTATACTTAGGCAAATTAAACTACAGAATCTATACAGAACAGTATTACTTTGCCAAAATTTTACTTTAAAATGCACCATTTATCTTTAAGAGTTACCGTATTCTTAACACTTGTTAACTTACAATGTTATGCTACTAAATCGGCCACGAGTTACATTGGCTAATAAAAAAAAAAAATTGATATTCCCAAGACTTATTCCATCTTGCATAATGCAATTGCCAAGACTGCATTCTTTTCATTCATTTTAATCTTTTCCTTATAGGGAGATTAAAATAAGCATAGGTTTCAACAGGAAATCTAGCTTTTATTATTATTTTATTTCAAACATGACAGCTCACTCCACTTCTCCACACTTGTGCTCCTATGCTGTCCTGAAGTCCAAACACCACCACCTTCATTAACATTTCCTTAGCTTTGGTTTAGTTCTTTTAAAAAGGACCGATATGGTTTTTATTAAACCAATTTGTCTCCACCATTTCAACATTTTTATCACAAACAAGAGAATTGTGTATAGCATTGCTACTTTCAGAAATTTCCTAGATTTTTCTTTTCCCTCCAGCAATACTGCTTATCTGGATCACCCTCCACATTACAACAAAATACACAAATTAAAAATGCTAGTATTTTTGTTGCATGTTAATTCTAAATATATAGAAAGTATTTTTGCAATGTTACTGTGCTACATTAAAACTCAAAACATTACCTGCCATCAGCAGGAATGTATAGCAAACTTAAGAAATGTGTGTTATTGTAATAATTTTATGTTACTCAACTTATAGTGATTAAAGTTAGAAACAAAATGAACAAGTTCAGTTTAAATATAAGACAAGCACTTTCTATTTAAGAAATACTATAATGTAAATGCAAAAATAAAAAATAAAATTATTTACTCAGTAATGATTCAATAAATGGAACTAATAACATTATTGCAATTAACTACTCACCATCTAAGAGATCTCTAATCTTATCCATGTAGATTTCAAAATAAGATACTTTGATATGGAACTCAAGATTTTCTTCCATGTTATAAATATGATTAAAGATATCTTGAATGATACGAGGTATGATGCCCTGGAGATTTGGGTCCCCAATAACACCTTCCATGGTGTGAGTTTTCCCTGATGAAGTCTGCCCATAGGCGAAGATTGTTCCATTGTAACCATTGAGTACATCTGTGTGGAAAATCCATATTAAATACTGTACAAGAAATGTTACTACTGTACATAAATATGATATAATGAACAGGAGAGAAAAGTTATCAATGAAAGTTAATAAAACGTCAAATGGAAGAGGATAATTACAGCAAGATATATTTCTTCTAACTCCTTCACAATATAAATGTAGGTAAAATATATAGCTAGGCCAAAACATTTTCATGTACGGAATAGGACGTTCAACAAACCATCAAAGCTGAGTACAGTACTATCCTGTATGTGTACTTATTACAGTATCATGACGGCACAATGAATTTTCATTACTTAAAAAAAACAGTTCCCATACCTTTAACAATATCTCTGGCAGCAGTATTGTAGACTTTTTCTTGCGAAACATTAGGCTTCAGGATGTTGTCAAACTGATAGACTTTGCCCTGTGATATAAAAACAAATTAGGAAATTATAAATCAACTTCAATACAATATAATTATTACTTTAAATATAATATGGGAATATTTTGCACTTTCTGCCATGCCTCCTGGTCTCATAATGAGTTATTTTTGAGTGCATATTTTGGGACAGTTAATCTAATATTTATCAGAGTAAATTAATAAACATCTCTTGCCTGCACTCTTAGAGAATACAGTTCCAGAAATGTTACACACTCCCAATATTTTAGATGTTTTATTAAAAAATTCAGGCAGTAAAAGATCTCTATACATTCTCCAGGTCAGCAACTTCTCCAGCTTTGAATGAGGATGTTAGTGTGCAACAATATTCCACCCGAGAGAACACTAGTGTCTTAATTAGTAAGTACAGTACTGTAACATCATTGGTCTGGCATCTCGTTGAAAATGTTCTTCTTGTACAGCCTGTGATTTTTCATGAAGTTGTGATGGCTACTTCATTGTGTTCTTTAATAGTACAGTATAATCTTCATATTGATTTTCTTTCCATTGTGTGATTTGATTGCATTTTACGTGGTTTTTGTTTTAATATTCCTGTCTTTACCAGATTTGTATAGCTGAATCATCACTTTCTCTTTCTTGAAATCAAAGGTTCACTTTATTACTCTTGTGGTTCGGTTGGATTTTTGTTATTTAGTGCAGCTTTTATTTGCCGAGAAACTTTCAATAACTGGTGGATTATAACTAAGTTTCTTTACTCTATTAATTTGCTGCATGGTTGTGTTGTTGATATATGATAGCTATTATGAGTTATTATGCCCTAAATACAAAACCTTACATATTCAATATTGAACATAATTTGCCAGTCTTCTGACTATTTTTGAACTTCATGAACATCACTTTGCAAAGCTTCAATTTTGTTTTTGCTTCCCATTTTACCATAGATCTTCGAGTCATCTGCAAGTTAGATGCCGTAGCATTTTTGTTTTTTTCATCCATATTGTTGATGTACTGTATATTACAAAAAGGGTTGACCCTAAGATGGAACCTTGCAGTATTTCACTTAACATTTCTCCAGTCACATTCATTTCCATTTAGGGCAATCCTTTGCTTTCCTCGTTTTATTTGTGCGTTTATCCATTCCAGCATTTTGCAGTTTATTCCATTTGAGTGCAGTTTTTGTGAAAGTCTTACATATGATACCTTACCAAAAGCTTTGGAGTTCATGTATAATATGTCTACTGAAATCCATTGTCCGAGTGGCTGGTTAGTATCCAAATTGTGAGCAGGTTAGTTACAGGATTTATTTTGCATAAAACCAAGTTCTGTTGATTTTACAAAATTGTGCACTTTGAGATGGAAATGATTTCCTCCCATAGGATTCTCTCCACGCCCTTGCAAATATTACTGTACGAGATTAGGCTGACTGGTCTGTAGTTTCCTGCTNGAGTTAAACATGTATGGCCAACATGTAACCTCACCAGAGCCGCTTACCACCACCAGTTACCATGGTAGGAGGAAGGCCACAGGGACACACTACCCTTAAGATCACGCAGTTTTTTACCAGCAACAAAAGACCAACGGTGAAGGATTGAGGAATGAATAGCTGGGTAGAAGTCGGAATAAGGAACACCATTACAAGAGATGGGACAAATGCGGATAGCCTCCTTAGTGGCAGCATCCGCACGCTCATTTAAGGATACACCAATATGGCTGGGAACTCGGCAAAACTCCACTGTCTTTAACCCTTAAAGTGCGCATCACATCATATGATGTGCTAGGCGTTTTACCAGTCAACTGCTCTTCACGTCATATGATGTGTTGGAGTACTACGCAAGATTTAAACGGCCCGCGGATACACGGGGTTCACCACACCATCAGGGCTCTTGTAAACAGACGCCATTTTTAAAAAAATCGTGGGCCAAACTCCCGGGTGTTAGGGGCCTCAGTATCGCGTAAGCTACCAAGCCTGACGCACGCAGCATGAGCTCACAGCACTGCTGTTCAGCTTGTGACCACAGCATCGCCTAAAAATGACAAAATATACTTGTTCATGCTATTATGTAGCGATGATATTATTACAGAGGACCCCTGACTGTGATAAAAGTGACCAGGGTTCTGATAATAGCAGGATTGCGATGATATTTAGCGCTGTGCGCCATGGAGGGAGGAGTAATGCTGTGGGAGGGAGGGTGGTGGCGATGTTTTCTGTGTGTGGCCACCTTTTATTGACTGCACTCAGCATACCAGCTTAGTGGTTTGCTATAGTGAACACAAATGTAGATACTTATATATATAACGTGTTTATAGAGGGTATAAACAGCAAGAGAAGGTTTGGAGCCGCCATTTTGGTGAGGGCAGTGGCGTCGTCTGCACGACGCCACCGTGCAGACGACGGTGTTGTTTACTGGATACCACGATCGTCTTTGGGCACCATACCAGTTTATTTGTACAAGTATGGTGAATAAAACGGGTAGATATTTATTTATAATGTGTGTATATAGCGTAATAACATCACACAGTATTGTTGGAGGAGAAATATTAGTGCGTGTGGCCTTGAGGGAGGCAGCCATCAGCTGACTGTGTTAGGTCCTATGTCTTTGTGCATTTACTCACCATACAAGCTTAGATGTACAGTTATGGTGAACAAAACATGTAGATACTTATATATACCATCTGTATATAGTGAATTATAGCAAAAACAGTATTGTGGGAGGAGAATGTGGGCGAGTCAGATGACTGGAGGGAGGGCGGGAGTGGCTGGCTGGTACACGGCGGTCACTCCTCGTTACTTTTTGACTCATAATAGCTACTTAGTGGTTCGTTATAGTGAACAAAACATGCAGATACTTATATATAACCTGTGCTTATAGTGTAATAACCGACAAAGTATTTGTTCACTGATTGATGAACATAACTGAATCAACAATATGCACACCATATTTTTGAGTACAGCAATGATTCACTCATTTTATTATATAAATATATCAAACTACACACTATTGAATAATATTACAGCAAAAAAACTATGAAACATCAATCAGAGACATTGAAATAATTAGGTAATTATCTCTTTGTGGCAACTCTGGCCTGACAGCTGGCGAGCAACAGACCGCCTGGGACGCATGCTGAGTCAGCGCCTATAATTTGCCAGACTTCCCTGCCCTATAGCGGGCAATATATGGCACCTACGATTTTTTTATTATTTTTCCCGTGATCAGTGAACACAAATTAACAGGTTAGGAAGAAAAAATGATTTTTTTTTTTTCAAAATGACATGCGCCTGTGCGGATAGCAGGATATTAGACCCCGAGCATGTTAAGGGTTAATCTGCTAGAGATAAGAAACAGCATATGTTGAATTTCAACAACCACAGAATGGATTGGATTAAAGGACTCCAAAACCCTGAGGGCGCTGCAAGAATCAATGACAACAAGAAGGAAGATTGACAGCGATAAAGCAGTTGACGAAGAGCACACAAAATTATCATAAAGTTCTGCCGTGAAGATGGTAGTTTCTGGAGGCAGGCAACACATTGGTGTGGTCAGGAAAAACAACAGAATAGCCTACACCATCTGCAGACTTGGACCCATTGGTGAAAACAGTAATGGAGTAGGAGTGCGAAGAAAAGTGTTCAAGGAAAAGGCGCTTCGGAACTGTAGGAGGGGTAAAGGCTTTAGTCACATGGGTCAGGGTTTACAAAACTTAAGGAGGACCCTCCAAGGCAAGGATGGAATGACAAGGAGGAATATTGGCAACATGAACCGAAAGATAACCTTGGAAGTGAGACAACCATACAGAAAGAGGTAGGTGGTGAGAAGTGAGGGTGTTGTAGGGACCTCTCAAGGTAGTGATCCTCTAGAGACAGGATGCCAGTTTAACATACAGGTTTTAATACTTTCGCATTCTGATGATGGTGTCAATGTCATAAAATCAAAATGCGCAGAGGCCCTGATGACGGTAATGCCGTCATCAATTAATAAATTTGTAAAAATTCCATTTATTGTCTGCATATTATGGGACTGGTTTAAAATGAGCACCATGATATTGCGAACAATTTGATACAACAATGAATGATGTACTGTAGTACAAAAATGGAAGTGAGAAAGCCGAGAAGAGTAAACATTTGGGAGTGGTTTGTGCGCTCACGGCCAACGCTCTGCCTACTGTGCAGATTAATAAATTTGTAAAAATTATTGTTCCGATATTATAGGACTGGTTTTAAAATGCACGCCATGATATCGCAAAGAATTTGTTACCAACATGAATGATGTAGTTCCGAAAATTGAGGTGAGAAAGCTGAAAAGATTATAAACATTCGAGTGTAGTTTGGCACTCGCGCCCAACGCTCTGCCTACCTGGCGGCGGATCGCTCACCGGGCATGCGAAAGTGTTAATGACTACCTTGCTGGATGAAATAATTTTGCACTTGGAGGGATTAAGGACAAGACCCAGGGTTTTCCTATGACTTCACCAGCTGCAGGTCTTCCAGCAGGGTGTCTCCTGTGCCTGCCATAATCCATTAACCAGATGTTGAGCTCACTGGACAGTCTACTTGTGATTTCTCGAACTGCAATGCAAAAGAGGAAGGGTGCAAAGGGGGGTCATGTTCGCAAAACAGGAGCATCGAGTCTTTGCTGTAACCTGCTGACATAAAGGGAAGAATGCTTGGGCAATGTTCCTGGACTGTAGTGAGGACTACTTCTGAAAACCTAATTTTACTACTGCCTGGTCTTTGTAAGAGAACTAATGTAGCTTGTGCAGCATGGGCTGCTGCTTCAATGCCTTAGGGGATCCCAAACCCCAGCTGGTGTGGTTGCAGCATGGTGGCTGCTTCCATTCGATTTCTTTTGACAGCACCTTTTGCAATTAGATGGCGAAGGATATTACCAATGGCAATGGGTCTTATCCCTCCATCCANTTTATACTATTGTGTATTATAATGATATTACAAGAACTACAAACAACCTAGCCTCTCCTTAGCTAAATAATCAATCCATCATAGGCCTAATATACGTAATATTTGCTTAATTTGTTACATATATGCATATACTAGAACTAGAAAGATTATAGGTTGTCGAGTACCTTCTCTTCCTAGTCTTGAAAAATCTATAGTACTCTACTCAGCAATCACTATATTTACTATACACTTTGGAGGATCGCTGGTTAAAACATAGGGAGCACTGTATAGCGATTCTATATCATCTAAGAATGCCAGTGATTGTAGGGGCTGACAACTGCCTGCAGGGCCGCGGCGCTGGACAAGGGGATTCTCGCCCCTCCGGACTATAATTGTCGCTACGCTCCATGTTTCTTTTTCTGCCACTTCTTCATAGGTCCGTGCAAGCAGGCACCTTGTTACATTCCAGAATGTGCTTTTTCCGGCATGACTTGTGCCCTTGACTCGAGCATTCAAGGTCAAGAACTTCGGAAGTTTTAACTTTGTATATTGTCGATCGTTAGTTTGGCCCTGAAGTATTTTGTGTCCACCGGCGATGAGCATCATTTGGCTTCTCATTTTTAGGACGGGAAGCCTGCAGGTCGTATCAAGGTTCTTAGTCAAAGGCGAGCGATCACCCGACCAGTTACTCGCCATACCCAAAAATGTTTCCTGCAACATTAATGTAGGAAACATAAGAAATTCCTTATGATATAAATACGTTGGTATTTTTTCTGATTTTTTTTTACACCTCACGGAAACGATTTATAGTTTATAGCAGAACTAGCTAATTAAATCTGTGTAAGCTATTGCTAGAAAGATTGTGGACCTCAGTAACCGTCAACTATCGCCCACAGGATGGGTATGGGGTGCATAATAACTAACCTAACCAAACCAATCATAGCAACATAACTAAGCCTAACATAACCAAATCTGACCTAATCTTACCTAGCTAAAGCAATCTACCTCATCGTAACTACCTCTCGCCTAACAAGCGGTATTACTAAACAAAAACATTGTTTGGTAGATAATCCAGTAGTTGATGTAAGTTCACGTCGGTGGAAGTTGCCTATACTTCGTAGTATGTATGGGTGTCAGAAATATATTAATACGATCACTAAGAACTCTAGAGGAATCACACCATATATCTCACACATGACTTGAAAATCGCATGAGGGTCTCTATAAATGTTATATTTATTTAAGCATTTAACTTAAGCCTACGTCGATCAGCCTATGTTCGTCCCATACCCAACAGACCATTTGACCTCCCTGCAAAGTTTTGTGAAGATAGCCTCCTGTATCTGGCCTCCAGCTTTGGATAGACAGACAAACATTCTCTCTTATACTATCAAATGTGAAATAACTTGTTTGATTTCCCTAGAGCTTTTAGCGATAGTTAATAATACATTCAGCCTATCCTCCTGTTTTGGTACTATTTATAGTAACGATGAGGACCATAGTACATATACCGACGTACAACGCAATTATAAAATAGAAATCGGTACTCTTGAATTTGGACAAACTGGAAAAGATTTTATATTTATGTTGCAAAGACAAACTAACCTAACCTAACCTAACCTTCCTAGGCCTAATACACGACATTTGAGGCCTAATATAGTACATATGTGTGCTATACTAGGCCTAAAAATATATTTTTTTTAGCTTTATTTTTTCGGACTATGAAGAAGAAATAGTTACAAAAACTACTATCTAAACAGGAGGATGGAGGATGAGAATGATACATTGTGTTCATATACATGACCGAAAATTTTGGTAGTCCTTTTAACCATTTTGTTTATCTCATTTGGTCATAATATTTTAGATATTAAGTAATTAATTATACTTTAATTTCGAAGAGGACTGATATCTAGTATTTCGATACACTTTATGCTGAAAATTATGTAAGGTTGTAACTGACCAATTTTGGCACATTACATGAAATAAATGTGAATATTCTTATTATGAACAATTTATAGATCTTATGTGCCAAGATTGGTCAGTTACAACTTCACATAATTTTCAACATAAAGTGTGTCGAAACATCACACCACAACATCCTCGCAGTGGACTAATGTTGACAAAAAAAGTGAAGCATTACTCAGAAGGAGCGGAAGACCCTGGGGCAGCTGAGCAGTGATGGGGACGACGACGCAGGAAATAATGGTGAAGATGATCATGAATGCCTAAGGCAATGACAATAATGGCTAAAAAAAATAGCTAGCAATGGTGACGTGGTAGGTTTTCGCAACAGCACCTTGACCCGGCTAGGCTACACCAGGACTTAGGTCCGGGTTTAGCCTATCGAGGATCAGGTATCCTCCCAAAGGATACCTGATCAACCAGGCTGTGACTCATACGTCAGGCTGCGAGCAGCCGCGTCCAACAGCCTGGTTGATCAGTCCAGCAACCAGGAGGCCTGGTCGATGACCGGGCCGCGGGGACGATAAGCCCCGGAAGCACCTCAAGGTATCCTCAAGGTATCGTGTAATCATTGATTGCCCACTTTATCACGGCTAGGATTCATTCCTGCAGTCATTGCTTTTTTTTAATTATTATCTCTCTCGCTCTCTCTTAACCCTCTCTCAGCGACTATCTTCGGTAAGCGTTTTGCTGCGGTCGCTGGAGGTGACTGATTGATTGATTAAGATTAAGTTACCCAAAAGGTGGCACGGGCATGAATAGCCCGTAAGTGGTGGCCCTATGGAGCCATTACCAGTATCATTAGGTGATACTGGAGATCTGTG
Source organism: Procambarus virginalis (assembly GCA_020271785.1). Classification (NCBI taxonomy): domain Eukaryota; kingdom Metazoa; phylum Arthropoda; class Malacostraca; order Decapoda; family Cambaridae; genus Procambarus; species Procambarus virginalis. The sequence goes on along the minus strand of WNGS01003388.1, from coordinate 19,638,998 downwards.
GAGGTGCGACTGCACCTTACGGAGAGGTCGTGACCTCTCGGCCGGAGGTGGAGCTTTTCTTGTTAATATGTCTCAGGTAACATTGAACTTATGACGACAATTGGGAAAAAGCCAATCCATCCCGTAAGGCCCGGCTGTCCTTAAGCGTTGTCATCGACGCATATAAGCTCTCATTTCTTGATTTACATCTTTAAGAATGGCATGAACAGAGAAAGGTAAATGGAAATGTTTCAGACCGCAATTTTTTCATAAAAGATATTAATATAGCAGCATCAAAGTGTCATACGCAACATTGCCTCACAAGCATTATAAACAAAGAGTAACGCGTCCGCCTGAGAAATGCTCGACGTCACAGAAACAAAGTGGCTGGACCGATTATCTCTCCTGGGCTCTTTCTTGGTAAGGATTTACAAGTGCGATAATGACACTGCTCAATGCTTTACAAAAATAGTGCTGTATTATGCTTTTTTATTATAGTGAGGCCTTGGAAAAGATCTACATGAACTCTACAAATGGCTAAAAGTGCTTTAGAGTAATGGCAAATAGAAACAACTCTCAATTGTAGGGTAGTGTGCTTACTGAGCAGTCGAATCACTGCCGAAATATCCTGGGTTCAATTCCTGGGACTGGACGGAAGCGTTTGGAGCAGCGATTTCGTTCACCTGATGCATATGTTCAACCCGCTGCAAATAGATACCTGCGAGTCACGAAGCTGTTGTGGGTTGCATCCTGGAGAAGGTCAGAAGTTGTCCTATGAGATACTCGATAAGCCTAACAGAGTTCCGTCTCCAATTGTGGGAACAACACCATCCTGCAGCAAATTAAAAAAATATATGAGGACTTCAGAATAATGATCCACCAATCATTGAAAACTGTTGAGCGGTAAGATAAGTAAGGTAATTATCATAAGAACGCTCTAATCCAGTATATGACTATATAGAACTTGGACGGGATATGAGGACGGAGCTGGGATACATGAAGACGTGAAGGAACAGTGCACAAGGACGGGAGGCGTTTCCCGTCACGCAGGGTGCAGTCGCACCTCCATAGATCTCCAGTATCAGCTCTTGATACTGGTAATGGCTCAAAAGGGCCACCACTTACGGGCTATTCATGCCCGTGCCACCTTTTGGGTGGCTTAATCTCCATCAATCAATCATCAGTGCACAACACTCTGATCACTGGGAGGCGAGGCCGCCGCTCAGCAAGTACGACATCCGCAGTAAACACAATTTCAACCAAACCCTAGGAATATTTAAACTAAACTTCGACTTTAAGGAAATGAAGCTAATCATTCAGTTGTACGAATCCTTGTTGTTCTCCCACTTAGACTACTGTATCCAAACATGAATACATTACTTATAAAAGTGCTTGATTTGGAAAACGTTCAGCGCAGAACAGCAAAAAATCATCCTAGAACTGTCACCTCCATTCAAAGGTTGTCAGGACTAACAACACTACAAACCAGACACGACAGTGCTGATCTCATAGAGATCTTTAAAATACTGGACAAACTAGAAGACATTAAACCAGACATCTTTAAAAGCTCCAGTGTAATATGGGCAATAGCATTACCTGTAAGCTCAAAAAACCACAAGGTAGGACACATAACAGAAGATGCTTTTGTACTCATGGAATCTCCTACCCGCCGAAACTACAAATGTAAAGACAGTGCTCCAGTTTAAAATACAGCTGGAAAAAATCCTCATATATAATTGGGAGGACCTTTGACAAGCCATATAACGGCTTCCCGGACCTCTGGTAAATTCATGTAGGTCAACTTGATGTAGCGTCAGTAATTGGAGACCTAGACGTAAAACGGTTGGCGAATTGTGTTCCGAGTATAACATGGCGCCTAACCCAACATTTTTTTCCTGCGCACAAGGGCGAATGTTTGAAAGAAGCAGTGCCCAGTCATGTCACTCAGCTCACAGGATTTGAACCCAGGCTTCTCGCTAAGGAGAAGGGTGTGATGACCTCAACACCTATATCCATACCGGTTCCAATACCTTGCCTCAAGCTAAAGCTAAAATCCAAACATTAAAAAACAAAACAAAAAACTTGGACATTGAATTTCTTTTGCTTATGGGGTGTAGTAACCTAATATTGTCGGCCACATCTGCAGGCGTTCCTTTGTTCATGGCCACCGACCCTTCCCACCTGCCACGAGTCTCGCTGAGTCCTGGCGTGGGCCACGCCTAGACTTCTAGGAAAATCATATCTTGAGGTGATTTCGGGGCTTATCGTCTCCGCGGCTCGGTCCTCGACCTGGCCTCCTGTTTGTTACACACCTCCTGGAAGCAGCCCGTAGCAACTGTCTAACTCCCAGGTACCTATTTACTGCTAGGTAACAGGAGCATCAGGGTGAAAGAAACTTTTTTGCCCATTTGTCTCCGCCTCCACCGGGAACCGAACCCGGAACCTCAGGACTACGAATCCGAAGCGCTGTCCACTCAGCTGTCAGGCGCCCAGGCTTCTCGCTAAGGAGAAGCCTGGGAGCAATATGATTATTGCCCAATGAATCATTGGGCAATATGATTCCTGTATGACTAACCATCCTGTGAGATGGGGACTTTTAGTATCACTGCTACCTTATTCACTCTTGTGTTCATGATAGCCTTATAACGAACCCAGAGTCTGTCAGTGCAGACTACTTATCACATGCCTCTGTATGACTAACCATTCTGTGTGATGGGGAGTTTTTTAGCATCACGTAGCTAGCTTTTTGACACTGTACTCCCCTTCATATAGTCTAGGGAAGCTGCACAAATGCGAATGTACCTAATGTATTAATAAAAAAAATATGATTTGGACTAGTAATCCAAAAGTCATTGAAAGTTACTCAACAAGTAGGAGCTACAGAAGAAAACCAAACCAAACTCTAGAAATAATCAATGGAGCCTGTAATTACAAGGTAAATTAAATGGTCATTCAGGTATAAGTCTGTTGCGCCACTATTTATTTTGATTTATTTATTTATATATACAAGAGTTCTTACATTCCTGTACAGCCACTAGCACGCGTAGCGTTTCGGTCCTTAATCCTATGTCCCCCGGAATACGATCCAGCCAAATCGACCTATTTTTACTGTTGGGTAAACAGAGGCTCCAGTTAAGGATTGACGCCCAAGGTCGCATCTTGTTCGCATTTGTGTTCCTCACGTGTTGCCCCAAAAAATGAGGTGATTTGATAAAATGCTATGCCCAAGATAACCATCCAGGTGCCGGCGGGGAAGTGGCTCAAATAGCTAAGGCTATCACTTCCTTATGTCCGGTCGTGATGGTCAAGTGGTTTAAGGCATCCCTGTAGATACCAGTTGCGTTGCTCCTGGGAGTATGGGTTCGAGTCACTTCTGGGGTGTGAGTTTTCATATATATATATATATATATATATATATATATATATATATATATATATGAAAACGTGTTTATTTTATATATAGAAGTAAAAAGATTTTACTTCTGGGGTGTGAGTTTTCAGTTGTATCTAGTCCTGGGGACCATTCAGGCTTGTTTGCATATATATATATATATATATATATATATATATATATTATATATATATATATATATATATATATATATATATATATTATATATATATATATATATATATATATATATAGGGTACCACCTCTGGTGCAAGTGTAGGGACCCATAGCCTCGGAGAAGAAAATAAAGAGTACTCAGAGAAGACCTTGTGGATCCTCACTGAACACTATAAATATATAATATATATATATATATATATATATATATATATATATATATATATATATATATATATATATATATATAAAATGTACTATTAGATAGATTTTTGGTTGCCTTGGGATTCTCTCCGTGATAAATAAATAAATATATATAAATATGTTTATTCAGGTAAGGTACATACAAAAAGTGATTTTACTTAAATGGATCGATTTATAGATAGAGCTTAGTACATACAATGCCTAAAGCCACTATTACGCAATGCGTTTCGGGCAGGAAAAACATTAATATCTAAAACTTAATACTAATTGAGCATAAAGAATAAAATGTGTTGGGAACAAATACAAATAAAGATAAAAGAAGGGGGGAACTTGACTGATCTTGTAGATGTTAGAGGTTAGGCTGACTGGTCTGTAGTTTGATGCTAAACGTTTCCTGCCTTTCATGGTCAAAGGGGTGATTTGATTGTTACCGCCAGCGGCAGCAAATTCAAGGGCAAGTGCAACCAACCAATTTAGCCTGTGAGCGGTAGTTGTGAACTCCCTACTCATCCTATGAGCGGTAGTTATGTACCCTCGTACTCATCCTGTGAGCAGTAGTTGTGTACCCTCGTACTCATCCTTAGCGGTAGTTGTGTACCTCATAATCATCCTTTGAATGATAGTTGTGCACCCCATACATAGTCTGAGGGATAGTTGTTCACCCCATACTCATGATGGCAGCTGTAGTACGGGAGCGGTAGTCACCAATACGAATAGTCTACCAATACGTCAAATCAAATCAAATCAAATGTTTATTTAGGTAAGGTACATACACACAAGAGATTTTACAAAGAGTGATGGATTTATAGATAGGGCTAGTACATACAATGCCTACAGCCACTATTACGCAAAGCGTTTCGGGCATGAAAAACTTAAATGACTAAGGCTTAATACTAATTGAGCATAAAATGAGTTGAGAACAAAAAAATAAAAAAAGAGTTAAGAAGGGGGAACAGGCTGAAAAAGCAGCACAAATACAATTCGGTCGACAAACAGCGTCATTTAAAAAAAAACAGACATTGGTTGACAATAGAGGGGTAAGGTAGGTTACAGGGAATTTATTAGGTATAGCTTCGTTTTTATCTTAAACTGGTTGAGAGAGGTACAGTCTTTAACATAGTTGGGCAGAACTTTATGAACAATATGAACTTTAGCAGGGGCTAAAGTTCTGGAGGCTTTTTTTGTAAATTAAAGTTGGTATCTCCTCAAGGGCACTAGACTTGGTTTTAAGGGAAAGGATTGTCTCATTGACGTCAGTGGAATTAATAGACTTTAGGTACAGAGACTGTGGATAGTTATCTGTAAGATAGTCCTTAACATCAGTACTGGAAGATGGAATATCATTTGCAAGGGATGACCCAATGGAAGAGAAGAACCTATTGAACTCAATAGCAGAATCAGTGGCTGAAAGCTGACCATCGTTATTGGACAGGAGTGTTGGTTTGTTACTAAAAATCTTCTTTGATCCCAATATTTGTGAAATTGTGCTCCAAGTTTTTTTAATGTTGCTCTTTATTTGGGTAAATTTATCTTCGTAGTATTTAGTTTTGGCTCGTCTAATTCTCTTAGATAGCAATAACGAGTAATTCTTTGAGAATTCTTTGGAGACAATTCCTAACCTATACTTCTTCTCAAGGTCATGTTTTTTATTAATGGATTTAAGTATTCCCTTTGTAAGCCAGGGATTGTTTAGCCTTTTGGTTGTGACTTGTTTTGTAAGCATAGGACAGTGGGTGTTATAAAGGCTAAGAGTTTTTTGAAGAAAAGATTGCACTGCTAGGTTGATGTCCCCTATGTTACCTAACTCGGACTCCCAGTTGACATTATCAGCAGCAGTTATAAAATTGTCTAAAGCAGTTTCATTGTGCAACCTAAAACTTAACTCCCTTGACTCTTGACTCTTGACTTACGTCACATAATCAATGCGTCACATAATCAATACGTCACATAATCAATGCGACACAATCAATACGTCACATAATCAATACGTCACATAATCAATACGTCATATAATCAATGCGACACATAATCAATACGTCACATAATCAATACGTCACATAATCAATACGTCACATAATCAATGCGTCACATAATCAATACATCACATAATTAATACGTCACATAATCAGTGCGTCACATAATCAATACGTCACAATCAATACGTCACATAATCAATGCGTCACATAATACGTCACATAATCAGTGCGTCACATAATCAATACGTCACATAATCAATACGTCACATAATCAATACGTCACATAATCAATACGTCACATAATCAATGCATCACATAATCAATACATCACATAATTAATACGTCACATAATCAGTGCGTCACATAATCAATACGTCACATAATCAATACGTCACATAATCAATACGTCACATAATCAATACGTCACATAATACGTCACATAATCAGTGCGTCACATAATCAATACGTCACATAATCAAAAACCTTACCTTTAAAGAACACAATAAAGTAGCCGTCACAACTGCAAGAAAAATGACAGGTTGGATAACAAGAACTTTTCACACTAGAGATGCTATACCGATGATGACACTTTTCAAAACGCTTGTGCTCTCTAGAGTGGAGTACTGCTGCACAATGACAGCCCCTTTCACTGCGGGTGAAATTGCTGACCTGGAGAGCGTGCAGAGATCCTTTACTGCTAGAATCCACTCGGTAAAACATCTAAACTATTGGGACCGACTAAAGAGCCTAAATCTGTATTCCCTTGAGCGCAGGCGGGAGAGATACATAATAATTTACACGTGGAAAATATTAGAGGGGCTGGTCCCAAACCTGCACACAGAAATAACATCACATGAGACCAGAAGACATGGCAGGATGTGCAGAATACCCCCGTTGAAAAGCAGAGGTGCAACTGGTACTCTGAGAGAGAACTCTATCAACATCAGAGGCCCGAGACTGTTCAACACGCTTCCACTACACATAAGGGACATAACTGGCAAACCCCTCACAGTGTTCAAGAGAGAACTGGATAAGCACCCAAAGGATACCTGATCAACCAGGCTGTGACTCATACGTCAGGCTGCGAGCAGCCGCGTCCAACAGCCTGGTTGATCAGTCCAGCAACCAGGAGGCCTGGTCGATGACCGGGCCGCGGGGACGATAAGCCCGGAAGCACCTCAAGGTATCCTCAAGGTATCAATACGTCACATAATCAATGAGATTCTGGATAGATTGATACTTATACCAGGAATAAAGTTAGTTGTTAAAGCTTATTTTAATATTTTGTCATCCATCTGGTCCTTCTATTCCTTTCTTCTTCAACTTTAACAATGACCATTGTGAAGTTATTGAATATATGACGCTGCTCTGTCTAGGCTCCTGTTAGCGTCCTCTATGACTTACTTTCCAGTTCCTCGTTCATGCTTTAATAGTCATGGAATTATATAGTGTTAAATACGGTATTTTCAACGACTAGGAAGATTACTGAGATAGTTGGATATATTGAACAAATTAATGATCTTTCAATGGGTTTGCCGTTTCTTATAAACACTGAACCAGTACTATCAATATTCAATATTCCAGAGTATTATAATTGTTTTACAACGAAAATATCACAGATTAAGGTTTTCGAGTGAGCTGAGCTACATCCATCATGGATCAGAAGAGTATGGAAGTTACGCTGTCAATCTGATACTTGTAAATGCAGTGGGCTACATCACTTGAGTCGTAAGTGCAGTGGGACTACATCTTAGTTGTAAGTGCAGTGGGCTACATAGTCGTAAGTGCAGTGGGCTACATAGTTGTATGTGCAGTGGGCTACATCTTAGTAATGAACTTTTTTCTAGAGGTCTTAGTGCAAGTTCAGGAAAAATAAATAACCACTACTGCTAAGAGAAATCTCCTTGCTGAAGCTATTGAAGCAAGAACATGTCTTAGCGTCAGAAAATTCTTAGAAAATTTTCAAGCATAATACTTAGGAAGGGAAGAGACCTTGAAGCAACAACACACTAATATCCTGTCCCTATCAAGGCCATACATAGACGCGGAACCAAAAAACAAATTCATGCAAATTTCCGGTGCGAAATCATGCACGTGTTAAACATGGAACGACACTTCATAGATCTTAAGGAATATAGGGCCTAAGTACGCTAGTGTAGGCTACAATAGATTCCACTCGCATCCCAGGCATGACAGACTAGAGATATATCTGTACAGATATATAAGGTGAGCCTAGCTGTCTCTAGCCACCATTTGGTCCGGGAGACATCTCCCGTCACGCAGGGTGCAGTTGCACCTCCACAGATCTCCAGTATCATCTATTGATACTGGTAATGACTCAAAAGGGCCACCACTTACGGGCTATTCATGCCCGTGCCACCTCTTGGGTGGCTTAATCTTCATCAATCATCAATCGACTCTAGCCTTACTGTACACTCTGTAGCCCAAGTGGTAGCCTAAAGCGTTGAATCAACCGTATGAAAGTGCCGTTACATCTATAAACTATTGATTCAAAACTCAAATTTAATTTCTAAAGCAAACTTCTATATACAGCATAATATATGTACCTTTCATGTATAAACAAAAACCTTACATGACAACAGACAGCTTGAAAAATCAAATAACGCAATCCAAGGAACTGCTCCGGTAGAGGGAAGGAATTATCAAGGGAAAGCGCCAAGCCATTACGACTATATAGCACTGGGAAGGGGTCAGGATAAGGATTTGGGATAGGACGGGGGAAGGAATGGTGCCCCAACCACTTGGACGGTCGGGGATTGAACGCCGACCTGCATGAAGCGAGACCGTCGCTCTACCGTCCAGCCCAAGTGGTTGGGTCTGCTCCGGTAAAAAAAGGACCTCAGTGAGGAAGTAAGTCTCAGGCAGCAACAGGACCAGCCACCCTGTATTTAGAGGGGCCATGAGTAACATCCCGCCAGTGACTTGGCGAAGTTCCATCCACCACACTTCGGGGTCGTTGTCTTCCATGGCGCTCGAGATTTAATCACGGTGTCGCTAGAAACCTGCCTGGCCTGCAGCGGCCATTATGCGCCCTGGCAACCAGCCCCCATGCAGTACCTGTAGCGTAATAGTACCTGTAACACAATAGTACCTGTAGCACAATAGTACCTGTAGCACAATAGTACCAGTAGCACAATAGTACCTGTAGCGTAATAGTACCTGTAGCACAATAGTACCTGTAGCACAATAGTACCTGTAGCACAATAGTACCAGTAGCACAATAGTACCTGTAGCACAATAGTACCTGTAGCACAATAGTACCTGTAACACAATAGTACCTGTAACACAATAGTACCTGTAGCACAATAGTACCTGTAGCACAATAGTACCTGTAACACAATAGTACCTGTAACACAATAGTACCTGTAACACAATAGTACCTGTAGCACTTTAGTACCTGTAGCACAATAGTACCTGTAGCACAATAGTACCTGTAACACAATAGTACCTGTAGCACAGTAGTACCTGTAACACAATAGTACCTGTAGCACAATAGTACCTGTAGCACAATAGTACCTGTAACACAATAGTACCTGTAGCACAGTAGTACCTGTAGCACAATAGTACCTGTAGCACAATAGTACCTGTAACACAATAGTACCTGTAACACAATAGTACCTGTAACACAATAGTACCTGTAACACAATAGTACCTGTAACACAATAGTACCTGTAACACAATAGTACCTGTAGCACAATAGTACCTGTAACACAATAGTACCTGTAGCACAATAGTACCTGTAACACAATAGTACCTGTAACACAATAGTACCTGTAACACAATAGTACCTGTAACACAATAGTACCTGTAGCACAATAGTACCTGTAGCACAATAGTACCTGTAGCACAATAGTACCTGTAACACAATAGTACCTGTAACACAATAGTACCTGTAACACAATAGTACCTGTAGCACAGTAGTACCTGTAACACAATAGTACCAGTAGCACAATAGTACCTGTAGCACAATAGTACCTGTAACACAATAGTACCTGTAACACAGTAGTACCTGTAGCACAATAGTACCTGTAGCACAATAGTACCTGTAGCACAATAGTACCTGTAACACAATAGTACCTGTAGCACAGTAGTACCTGTAGCACAATAGTACCTGTAGCACAATAGTACCTGTAGCACAATAGTACCTGTAGCACAGTAGTACCTGTAGCACAATAGTACCTGTAGCACAATAGTACCTGTAGCACAATAGTACCAGTAGCACAATAGTACCAGTAGCACAATAGTACCAGTAGCACAATAGTACCTGTAGCACAATAGTACCTGTAGCACAATAGTACCAGTAGCACAATAGTACCTGTAGCACAGTAGTACCTGTAGCACAATAGTACCTGTAGCACAATAGTACCAGTAGCACAATAGTACCAGTAGCACAATAGTACCAGTAGCACAATAGTACCAGTAGCACAATAGTACCAGTAGCACAATAGTACCTGTAGCACAGTAGTACCTGTAGCACAATAGTACCAGTAGCACAATAGTACCTGTAGCACAATAGTACCAGTAGCACAATAGTACCTGTAGCACAATAGTACCTGTAGCACAATAGTACCTGTAGCACAATAGTACCTGTAGCACAGTAGTACCTGTAGCACAATAGTACCTGTAGCACAATAGTACCTGTAGCACAATAGTACCTGTAGCACAATAGTACCTGTAGCACAATAGTACCTGTAGCACAGTAGTACCTGTAGCACAGTAGTACCTGTAGCACAATAGTACCTGTAGCACAATAGTACCTGTAGCACAATAGTACCTGTAGCACAATAGTACCTGTAGCACAATAGTACCTGTAGCACAATAGTACCTGTAGCACAATAGTACCTGTAGCACAATAGTACCTGTAGCACAATAGTACCTGTAGCACAATAGTACCTGTAGCACAATAGTACCTGTAGCACAATAGTACCTGTAGCACAATAGTACCTGTAGCACAATAGTACCTGTAGCACAATAGTACCTGTAGCACAATAGTACCTGTAGCCCAATAGTACCTGTAGCACAGTAGTACCTGTAGCACAATAGTACCTGTAGCACAATAGTACCTGTAGCACAATAGTACCTGTAGCACAATAGTACCTGTAGCACAATAGTACCTGTAGCACAATAGTACCTGTAGCACAGTAGTACCTGTAGCACAATAGTACCTGTAGCACAATAGTACCTGTAGCACAATAGTACCTGTAGCACAATAGTACCTGTAGCACAATAGTACCTGTAGCACAATAGTACCTGTAGCACAATAGTACCTGTAGCACAATAGTACCTGTAGCACAATAGTACCTGTAGCACAATAGTACCTGTAGCACAATAGTACCTGTAGCACAGTAGTACCTGTAGCACAATAGTACCTGTAGCACAATAGTACCTGTAGCATAATAGTACCTGTAGCATAATAGTACCTGTAGCATAATAGTACCTGTAGCATAATAGTACCTGTAGCCAATAGTACCTGTAGCACAATAGTACCTGTAGCACAATAGTACCTGTAGCATAATAGTACCTGTAGCACAATAGTACCTGTAGCACAATAGTACCTGTAGCACAATAGTACCTGTAGCACAATAGTACCTGTAGCACAATAGTACCTGTAGCACAATAGTACCTGTAGCACAATAGTACCTGTAGCACAATAGTACCTGTAGCACAATAGTACCTGTAGCACAATAGTACCTGTAGCACAATAGTACCTGTAGCACAATAGTACCTGTAGCACAATAGTACCTGTAGCACAATAGTACCTGTAGCACAATAGTACCTGTAGCACAATAGTACCTGTAGCACAATAGTACCTGTAGCACAATAGTACCTGTAGCACAATAGTACCTGTAGCACAATAGTACCTGTAGCACAATAGTACCTGTAGCACAATAGTACCTGTAGCACAATAGTACCTGTAGCACAATAGTACCTGTAGCACAATAGTACCTGTAGCACAATAGTACCTGTAGCACAATAGTACCTGTAGCACAATAGTACCTGTAGCACAATAGTACCTGTAGCACAATAGTACCTGTAGCACAATAGTACCTGTAGCACAATAGTACCTGTAGCACAATAGTACCTGTAGCACAATAGTACCTGTAGCACAATAGTACCTGTAGCACAATAGTACCTGTAGCACAATAGTACCTGTAGCACAATAGTACCTGTAGCACAATAGTACCTGTAGCACAATAGTACCTGTAGCACAATAGTACCTGTAGCACAATAGTACCTGTAGCACAATAGTACCTGTAGCACAATAGTACCTGTAGCACAATAGTACCTGTAGCACAATAGTACCTGTAGCACAATAGTACCTGTAGCACAATAGTACCTGTAGCACAATAGTACCTGTAGCACAATAGTACCTGTAGCACAATAGTACCTGTAGCACAATAGTACCTGTAGCACAATAGTACCTGTAGCACAATAGTACCTGTAGCACAATAGTACCTGTAGCACAATAGTACCTGTAGCACAATAGTACCTGTAGCACAATAGTACCTGTAGCACAATAGTACCTGTAGCACAATAGTACCTGTAGCACAATAGTACCTGTAGCACAATAGTACCTGTAGCACAATAGTACCTGTAGCACAATAGTACCTGTAGCACAATAGTACCTGTAGCACAATAGTACCTGTAGCACAATAGTACCTGTAGCACAATAGTACCTGTAGCACAATAGTACCTGTAGCACAATAGTACCTGTAGCACAATAGTACCTGTAGCACAATAGTACCTGTAGCACAATAGTACCTGTAGCACAATAGTACCTGTAGCACAATAGTACCTGTAGCACAATAGTACCTGTAGCACAATAGTACCTGTAGCACAATAGTACCTGTAGCACAATAGTACCTGTAGCACAATAGTACCTGTAGCACAATAGTACCTGTAGCACAATAGTACCTGTAGCACAATAGTACCTGTAGCACAATAGTACCTGTAGCACAATAGTACCTGTAGCACAATAGTACCTGTAGCACAATAGTACCTGTAGCACAATAGTACCTGTAGCACAATAGTACCTGTAGCACAATAGTACCTGTAGCACAATAGTACCTGTAGCACAATAGTACCTGTAGCACAATAGTACCTGTAGCACAATAGTACCTGTAGCACAATAGTACCTGTAGCACAATAGTACCTGTAGCACAATAGTACCTGTAGCACAATAGTACCTGTAGCACAATAGTACCTGTAGCATAATAGTACCTGTAGCACAATAGTACCTGTAGCACAATAGTACCTGTAGCACAATAGTACCTGTAGCACAATAGTACCTGTAGCACAATAGTACCTGTAGCACAATAGTACCTGTAGCACAATAGTACCTGTAGCACATAGTACCTGTAGCACAATAGTACCTGTAGCACAATAGTACCTGTAGCACAATAGTACTGTAGCACAATAGTACCTGTAGCAAATAGTACTGTAGCACAATAGTACTGTAGCATAATAGTACCTGTAGCACAATAGTACTGTACACAATTACGTATTTACTGTAGCACAATAGTACCTGTAGCATAATAGTACCTGTAGCCAGTAGTACCTGTAGCACAGTAGTACCTGTAGCACAGTAGTACCTGTAGCACAGTAGTACCTGTAGCACAAGAGTACTTATATGTGTTGTATATATAAAGACGTTGCATGTCCGTGACTTTCTTGTCACACATTTGTACTAAACATTTTGACCCAAAGATTCCTATTGCTATATATAATGTTGAACTAAAAGGGGGGCGTCAATGTGATAAATATTGCCAAACTTCTTTATTGTGTGAATTGTAACTTTTGCAGGGCAAAGTGGAAAGTTTTATGGAAGGTTTTTTTCTAATGAAGGCATATATATTTTCCTTAAATAAACAAGTTTATAGTTCATTGGGGGATTTTCTGTATCGTATTAAATATTCTTCCTAAATAGAATATTATTATATTAGAACTAAATATTATGTTTATAATATTTTTTATATTATCTATTTTTATAATATTATCTACATTTATATTTTTTTTATATATTATCTATTATTACTAAATAGAATATTATTATATTCTTCCAAATATAGAGTTTTATAAGAGCATCTGTTTATAATCCGCATCTCCAGTCAACACTTGCGACGAACGCCCCCAGACGTAAACATTGATGGCTCCTCTCCTCAGGGCTGTCAGAAGATCCCTGGCTCAACGCCCAGTAAACCTTTTGTCTCCTATTTCAGATGTTTTGTTGTGATTTCTGACCTTGGGTTAGTGTTTTTAGCATTTAAGTTATCTAAATTTAGCAGGTGATACGAGGCCTGGGGCATAGCCCGGAGTGGCAGCGAAAAGGCATTTGCAAAGGGGCGGGAACAGAAGGCTGTTTCCTCCCCTTTGCACTCAAATAATAATTATAATAATAATATTGTATTCAGGAAAAGTACATACGTAGATGCAGAGTTACAAACATAATGTTGGATTTATAGATAGAGCTAGTACATACAATACCTAAATCCATTAATACGCAGTGTTTCGGGCAAAACTCGCAAGTTTTACGCACTTGCAAGATAATGTAAATTAAGGGTTGTAAGATGTTAATCTCTTGATTGACACTCTGTTCATTTGAAATAGTTACGTAAGTCCCAGCTACATCTGGGTACACATAACAGGATGGGTTTTCAGTGGGTTGAAATGAAATCAGTGGGTTTTCTTACTATTGACGAGTGTTGTAAATGCTGCTGTGCACATCCGTGCCTGGCATTTCGCTTGGCGTTTCATGAGCGCTTTGTCCTGGGTTCGTATCCTGGCCGAGGAAGATATACTTGGCGTCAATCCTTAACTGCAGTCTCTGTTTACCCAACAGTAAAATGGGTACCTAGTTGTTAAAGGATTTGGTGGGGTCATATTCCGGGAAACATTAGGATTAAGGACTTGCCCGAAACGCTTTGCATTCTAGTTGCTGTAAAAGAATGTAAGAACTGTCTAAATAAAAAAAATATAAACATAAAAAAAGTGGGAGTTTGGCTTTACAACATTTAGGTTACTAATATAAAGGAGTAGAAAGCTTTTAGATAATTACTGTATTTGACATTTAATAAACATTTATTTAATTGTACATATTAGAAAAATTATTTCAGAGTGAAATATTTAGTGTAATATTGATTGTTTTTGTCAACAGTGTGTGTGAGCTGTAAGGACTAAACACTATAAAAGATGTATCCAGCCAGTCCAAAGTTGGGTCTGGCACACCTTGGTGCATCCACCTTCTTTGCCTCAGCTCACCCCAGTGAGTCATGTGGCAGCAATGGCTTGCCACTTACACCAAATTCAATTAGAATCTATGGTCGTGCTCGAGCCTTGCACCTCATCAACCATCCCCACTTATGTTCTTATGTGGATATTCACAGAGGAAAGCATGGTGAGCCTTATACTTACTTATAATCAAGTACTATAATCAATTTATCCCAATTCAGCATTTGAGTTTCCAACTCGTTTATTGAAAAATGTTTACAGTAATCGTCTGCACCAGCTTTTAATGCACAGAAAACATTAAATTTGCATAATAGATCTTTCAATGAAAAATCTTGTGCAAATTTTATTCAGGCAAATCAAACTCAAGCCTTTATGGGAAATGAATGGATTCATTCCAGATCTCCTAAAGTCAGATTATTTTTCACATTTTTTTATACAAATACAGTACAGCACAATACAAAAAGCATTCATACCATTTTCCCCCACAAATGCGTTGTTTCCTTTTACATGATGGCTCTGTTCACCTAGTAGTAAATAAGTGTCCTGGAGTTAAGCAACTGTTGTGAACGCATCCTGGTAAAGGGTATTGGTCTTTAGCCTGGGGGAACTTCGATAAGCCTAACAGGCTTCTTATCCTCGAATATGGTAAACTATGAGGTGAACCAATATACGTAACTAGAAAAGTGTGTCATACTTTCAAATGAGAAGGGTAGGACAGATGTAGTGCTGTCTGCTATACAGTTCTCTTTAAGTACTGTACAGTCATCTATATCCTGTCTGGACACAGGTGACCCGAATAAACAGTATTGTTCGAATATGTGGTCGCTTATGAAATATCCAAATAAATTTTAGTATTAATACCTCATGTGAATATTTGAATTACCTGTAGCACATTTGAAGGGTTTACTGCTTTATACCAAAAAGTACAGTAAATAGTATCTTGATGAAAATATTTTTTTAGCATGTGAATTGAGGTGATAGACTGTAATTTAATACAGATATCGGTGACATTGTATGCACCCATAACACTGAATTGTCGTCAGTAAACTTTTAATTCTTTTTACTAATAAGATATGGTACTTCAGAGAGAATAATGGTGATTCAAGAGCATTATCTGCTCAACTTGCGGATGGCTGTACAGAAGTATCCAGAGTTTAGATGCCACAGAAGTCTTGCTAAAGTGGCCCATCAGGTTGGTTGTTACTGATCACCAATAGTATTTTGATTATAGCATGCTCCGGATTGTAGAACCCTTGCATGTAGCACCATGTAACTAGCCGTGGGGGTTAAATAATGCTTTGTTCAGATACGTTTAGTGTCATATGTTAATACTCTAATGACATATACCAGGAGATCTGGAGATGAGATTGCATTATTTCACATCACAATAGTTGACATCATCTTGGTCATTC
Organism: Procambarus virginalis; assembly: GCA_020271785.1. NCBI lineage: Eukaryota > Metazoa > Arthropoda > Malacostraca > Decapoda > Cambaridae > Procambarus > Procambarus virginalis. The sequence continues at coordinate 19,622,610 of WNGS01003388.1, read as the reverse complement.
TCAATGCTAGAATCAATGATACAGCTCTGTATTCATATTTAATACAGTACCATAAACATAATCTGAATGCAGCATTATTTGACCCTCATGTGATGCCAGGACAAGGAGTCCATAAGTGAATATTTAAATCAAGTTGACTTTCTAAACTGTACTTGCAATTTGCATTTTGTTGACAAGTGCTTCCTCAAAAACATAAAATGAATTTCACATTAGTAAATAAATTCATATTATCTTGCATATTTAGACTATTTGATGTTCATGACTGCATATGAATATAATTTTAATGTTTCAGGTGATTCAAGGACTTGTTTACCTTAATAACTTTGGAACTGTCAACTGCAATTTAAGCCCAGAAAACATCTTGATTGATCCCTGTGGTAGAGCCAAGCTGTATAATTATGGTCTTTTCTACATGACAGAAGCTGGTACTGCAGTTTCCTTTCCTCTTGGGTTAGTTATTTAAGATTTATTGTATGTCTTTAGCAAATTTTAATGCATTCTTCAATGTTTGTATATTATGCAGTACAGTACAGTATATAAAAATTGGATGAAATGTGCACCAAGTGAGAGAGATTATGACGACGATGTAGTTCTTGTACTGCAACAGGTTTCTAGAAATTTGATAATCATTTGTACGTGAATAAACAAACATGCTTATTAATTAAAAAGAGAGCAGATAGATGTAGATGCACTAGCTAGATATCTAGGCAACCTCAGATCTACTTGGTCAATTATAATTATCCGACTTCCTTGAGAATTGAGCCCCCAAACTTTGGACAGATCAAGCAGTCAAGTGGCTGTGGAGAAAATGGAGCAGATCATCAAGTGTCTATATGAGTGTAGCTAAATAGAAAAAAACATAATGAGGACAGGAGTAACCGAGACCAACTGGTCTACTACCTGTACCTGGGTAACGTCACAATTTATTTTATAATACTATTCATAAAAACTTTTCTGAGCTAAGTCTCCTTGATTGCTTCCTTACTTCCGTGTTTGTCAGCATTTTCCATATTCATCACCCTCCAAACTGCTTATATTAAAGAAATGCTGTCAAATTGGGCCAAAACACAGAATATGGTAAAAAAGTGGCACCCAAACATTGCCATAATGAAAACATAAATGGATTCAAATGATAAAGTGATTGGCTACTCCAGAAAAGTTTTTAAAACAGAAAAAGACAACATTGGGCAAGTTCTTTGCTAAATCAAGTGTTAGTGAATCGCTGGCAAAGGAAATAACATAACTATCACCAGAACTGGAGTTACCTAATGTTTTAATGGAACATGACTTCCCCTCTAAACAATAATACCTTTGCTCCTCTTTAGCTTCTACCATCATCTCTCCTCAGTACAGTAAAGGTAAAGTTCTGTCAAATTTGTATTTATGAATTATTTTTGGGAGCTGGGAACAGATTGCCAGTTTATTGAATTTCAGTTACCGGTAGGCAAATCTAAACAATATTTTTTATTTTATTTTAAATACTGCACTCACTTTATTTAATCATATTTTATAATATTTACATCCATAGGAGCATTCAGTATACAGCACCAGAGATCTTGCTACAAGGATGGAGCCAAGAAGGAGGTACTGGTGGGGCTACAGTGTCGGGTAATCCCGCCTGGGATGTTTGGTCTCTTGGCATGATTATGGCTGAGATTATAATGGGATCTTCACTTTTTAGTAGGTAAGATGCTCAGATAGTAATTTTAATTTCATTGGTGCAAAACTAGCATGAAAGAATTCTAGTGCTGTAATAATTTTTACATAAATTTAGATTAAAATATTATGAGTCAGGCTTATTCATATATAGATCAGAAATGTCTTTATTATTATGAAGATACAAGTGGCAATTTTAATATAGTACTGTAAGAACTGACTAATTCTGACCTCAGTACTCCAGTTCACTGGTTAATTGAACCAAAATCAAGCTGCAAGTTCTCAGGGTTCTCTTCCCTGTGCACTCTCTAGTGCTTCCCTTGCACTGCCAGGGTTCTCTTCCCTGGAGTGTTTGGGGACGTTCCTTAGGAGATCTACCTCGCTTGTGGTAGAGTGAGTCTGGGATTTTCGCCCTCTGTCTTGCCCTCGGTTTAGAACATATTTGGCTAGTGGGATGTCACGGTGTATTTGCAGCTGCACTACAGCATGCCGAGATAGGTTTTCCTAGTCGAGTGGTTTAAACTGGGTTAATTTACCAGAGAGCACCGGCATTGCATTCCAGTGTCTGGGCTTCTCGCTGAGCTCAAGCTTTCGGGCCCTGGAAATTCCCAGCGGGTTTGGCGGTCCATAAGGATATACCCGTCAACCACGACCTCGCTGTTTGCAAGGTTCAGGGTGTACATCGTTTGTTCCATGGACAATGTTCATTCCCTCGGCCTCCTCCTGCTCCCTGTTGGGTCGCTGACACCTTCAACCCTGAGTTGTGCGGGGTGTGTTCCCAATATGCCTTTCTTCTCCCCAGCCCTCCTGTTGAAGCTCGGGCTTCCCAGGCAGTGACCATTCTTTGTCTTCGTTTCTCTAGGTTACAGCAATCCAGGTTGTGTGCCCAATTGGAGGCCCTGGAGCTGCCTCGGTTGGGTTTTAGGGCCTTGGAATTGCAGGTTTTGGTCACTTAGACCTTGGGCTCTGCTGTACCACTTCCTCTTATTCCAGTTTGTTTGGTGGTGCCCACCCTTCTTCCCCTTCCCCACCCTCTCAGCCCCATGGCATCTGAGGGCTTCGGGGTCGGGGAAGGGTTTAATAGCTAGACGTCACTTCCCACGAGGTAAGCATAGGCTCTACTCATTACATCAGCCTGTGATCAGTACATAAGCCTGTACAGTACTTATTAAGTCTTATTCAATTGAACCATTTCTAGTTATAGTATTTTTACCTTGATCCATTTTTTATTAAAAAAACATCTACTGATGTTTTGTACTTTAGAACATTGGCAAAAGTTTGTTTGTTAAAGGCAATAGAAAATGTAAGTTTTCTGTCCATAATTTTCAGGTATGATAATGTTGAAAGCTTAGTGTCTGAAGTCTTAAGAATGTCTATGGCAAATGATCCACTCCACTACTTGTCACAAACTCATGATGCAGTTACCAAGATCGGTGTAAGTTTATATTATACTTAGATATGTAAAAAGTATTGGAATAATTGACTAAATCTACATTAGGTGTTTTAAAGTACAGAAATATTATATTATAAAACATAATTTGTAAATGTTTGGAATACTGTGCATCTAAAACAATACAATTTTTATTTTGCAATACAGGCATTAACAGAAGAAATGAGAGATTTTCTACGCCTTTGTCTGACAGTGGACCCAGAAGACCGACCAGTACCACGCAATCTGTTGTCCCATGTGCTCTTCAAGCCATTTGTTATTTCATCTTCTCTTATTCCTGTTCCTCCTCACTTCCCAGTTATTGATCCCTCTCTCTGCTTGGTGGATTTTGTACACTATAAGGTAGGTCAAGTATTTTAATTGTGTACATGTATTTTTGTTATTTTCAGTATACTGTACAGTACTATATATTCTTTTCTCTGTCAAGTTAATAAATATTAATAAGAAAGTACAGTACAGTGGACACCAGATTGAATGAACTAATAAGGATAAAAGTCTCTTATTTGATAAGGATAAAAGTGCTATAAGATATGTGAAGCCACTGAAGTGCTGCCCAGAAATGTCATTACATTACACTCGTCTATTTTTTTTTTACAGGCCAAATTAGGAGTGATGGAAAATGAGAGAGATCAGCTCATGGAGTATCCTTTGGTGCCTGATGAGGATTTCATTCAACAAACTCATACAGATGAAAGACCTAAACTTAGGTGAGGATTAGCCTTGCAGTGTATTCATCTGGTAAATTTGAACATGTATCATTGAGGCTGAAATTATTGTAACTTTCTTAATTTTGGTAGAATAAACAGTATAGAATTTTGTAATTATTAAAATCTATATGTTTTCAGAACTGGAAAGAGAGACCAGCTGTGTGAACGTCCTATGAGAGAGGTGTACCATTTATGGCAGTTGGCTGGCGGTAATGTAGAACAAGAACTTAGGAAGCAAAAACTTGTTAGGATTAAACCAGCCATACTTACACTTCCCAGGTAAAAAATAAAAAAAATTATTATTAATTTGTTCGAGTGTATTTATATTAGAATATCTTTGAGAGTTTGATAGCCATCAGTAAGTTAGTGAATTCATATTTCATTCATACTCAATTCATGCATTGTATTATGAATATACAACTCTTAAACCAGAATACAAAATAATCTCGTGACTAGTGTATCTATGGCAGTACAGTAGTTCATAAAATACCTTATTAAATTTCGTAAGGAATTGAGAAGCAATTTACCTGAATATTTGTACAGACTTTTAAGTATAAAGTGAGTTATACTTGTTATATCTGTTGTTATTTTAACTGTTCTGCAGCATGGGTAATTGTAACCATTTTTTGTTTGATAATTTGCCAGGTGAGAGGGAAGGAGAGTGATGTACAGAGGTAATGGAAAGATGTGCTGATACATTGTATTACAAAATATCCCTGTGGCGCAGTGGTAAGACATTCGCCTAATGCTTCACAAGCGCTTTGGCCTAGATTCATATCCTGGCCGAGGAGGATTGACTAGGTGCCAATCCTAAACTGTAGCCTCTGTTCACCCAGCAGTGAATGGGTTCCTGGTTGTTAAACGATAAAGCAGGTCGTATTCCAGGGAAAAATTAGAGGGTCCCGGTAGTACAGTACAGTCGGATTCGTTCTTAACGCACAATCGAGAATTCCATGTTCAAATCCCGGGTGGGACAGAAATGGTTGGACACATTTTCTTGTACCTAATGCACTGTTCCTCTAGCACTGAGTAGATACTCTGGAGTTAGTCAACTTGCTATGGGATTGCATCCTGGGCGGGGTCAGTAGTTTGCCCTTGGGGGAGGGGGCCTCGATAAAAGCCAAGCGTGTATGAATACACTCTGGCTGCCTGTCCCCCGGCACAATGAATTATATAATTATTTACAAATCTCTTTTGAGATAATGTTGCTGCTCATAACCACATACCATTAGAAAATGTGTATAAGAAAATATTGTTTTGTAACCTAAATGTTAACAATAGTGCTCAAGGAAAAAACCCACACTTGTTTATTTGTGAAATTTATGTAAGGAATTTACACCAAGTTTTTCACTCTCTTGAGTGCTTTGTCAAGGTCTGAGTGTGTGTGATTAGGATGAGACTTGCATCTCAATGTCTAATGACATTGTCATTAGATTAATAATGTCTCAACGTCTAATAATGTCATTAGACGTTGAGATGTAAGTCTTGTCCTAATCACACACTCGGACCTTGACAAAGCACTCAGGAGAGTGCAAAAGATTGGGTGTAAATTCCTTACATAAATTTCACAAATACACAAGTGTGGGTTTTTTCCTATGTTATTATGTCTGTGAGAAGACATTATCATTACTAAATACAGTAGTACTGAAAACATTGATTTTGTATCATGGAAGTATGTGATGCTAAGGACTTTGCAGTTCTGTAGCTTGATGATGCGGAATAGTGTCGAAGGCAATGATATTGTTTATTCCCAACACATGCTGTCAGTCTCTCACTGCTCTGAGCTGTGGTGGTAAACACTTGTGCATTACTGAGGTAATCATTAAGGCAACTGTAATGCTATTTAATTCTGCAAAGAAAGTATTTGAAAATGTACTTTGAAATAAGAGAATATCTTTCAATTAATAAATAAAATATATTCTGTTTTGTGATTTTCTCCAACATCATTCAGTAAGAGTTAAAATGGATTGTTTCAGTGTGATGGTGGTGGAGGGAGAAGTGTTTGGTGGAGGTATACACCGACGTCAACTGCTGGAGACCACGACCATCATTTTGCCACTACACAATCTACGTAACAGACTAGCTCACATACCCCCTGAGAAATATTATCCTCTCATTACTCAAGGGTAAGAAAGCTTTTTATCTTATTTGGTACTTGGGTAGCAATATTGTTTCATGAGTTCTTTAGTAATATTAGTAGTGATGTGAACAATTGTATTTATATCTGTAGAAAACTGTACACTGTTTCCCACTTCCAAGCCATGGCAAATGCAGTCTTGGAACACAGATAAATATGATAAATATCAGTTCTATAATTTTCATCAAAAAAGAGCAAATTGCTGTGGATAGTATGTTTTGGGTGTGATCCTAATTTATACTGTATTGATTAGCAAACAACTATTGTATCATATAAAGTAATGATAGGGTGTAATAACAAAGTACTGTACTTTTCAAAATATCTACTACGAATATTATGCCATTAGATATGCACTGTAATCTATAAAGAAAAATCTAATTTCCTAGAGAATGTGGTAGAGATCATCTGGAGACTAGTAAGCTTCCACTCGTGATAAGAGAACGTGATGTCGAGTACCAATTCCATCGTTTGCTCATTTTTGAGAGATTACTTCAGGTAAGAAAAGAGGAGAAATTTGACAGGCCGTTGCTGTTTTCAGATTTTTTCTGAGTTATAAAACAAGGTTGCTTCCTTAGGCAAAAGCCTAAGGAAGCAACCTTGTGCAGACGATGAGTCACAATAACGTGGCTGAAGTTTGTTGACCAGACCACACACTAGAAGGTGAAGGGATGACGAAGTTTCGGTCCGTCCTGGACCATTCTCAAGTCGATTGTAAAGACACTCAACTTGAGAATGATCCAGGACGGACCGAAACGTCGTCGTCCCTTCACCTTCTAGTGTGTAGTCTGGTCAAGCAACCTTGTCCTCCTCTAGTCCAATCCTTCAAAAGGATTGGGCTAGAGGTAATCACTCCCTTACTGCTTTATGTTTTTGTACTGCTTTTACCCTTCTCTTTGTTTTTATTACTAGTACAGATACAGTACTGATAAAGTTACCACTATACTCATGTTTAACTTGAAGGACAGTTTCTTACTTGGAGTCTTAAGAAGTCAGTTACTGTATCAATTATTTTGAATGTATCTTTTTTTTCAAGCTAGCAGTGTATAGATATTTAACAGTGTGATTTCTGATTACATGAACAAGTTGATCATTATGCAAATTACTAGAAAAATATAACCTTGAATCTGTTTCACTTGTTATTATAACAGTGTCGTATTTTCCTGATCTAATGATACTAATATTAAGTTATTTAGGCATTTAATTATTGTAAGTTTTAAAATTATATTCAGTGGCATATTCTATATTTTGTTCGTTTTAATTTCTCAGTCATACCCATTCAAGGCAGAAACTATTCTGCGAGAAGCTAGAAAAGACACTCCTCCGTTCTACCGAGCTCTAGTATGGGCATCACTTCTGGCCGTTGATGGTGCTGTAGCACATACCTACCACCAAATTGACAAGGAAACTCCTACTCCAACAGACAGACAGGTATATTTATCAACATCAGTGGTGGACAAATAAATATAGTGGACATCAACACTATATTTTCTTTTGTCTTTAACATAGTAATGTGATATGTTTATTCAGGGAAGGGGGTAAGAATCTTTCAGTCAACCATCTCTTTCATTATCCTGCAAGATTTGTCGTGCTTATTTTCTTTTAGTGTTTATCATTACCAAATCCAATAATTTATCCATACTCCTCTTAACTACATATGCTTCAACTCAGTTACTTCACCCCAATTTTGGTACCCCTCTGTGCAGCTCTGTTCTTATATGCCACAACATCCTTCATCAGTTTCATTATACCAACCTCTTTTCTACTTACATAATTCACACATGTTTCAATTCACCCATTTTGTATTTTATTTACAGTCTTCTCCTTCATTACATACACTTTCAACTTTCAACATCCACATTCATCATTCTGACTATTATTACTACAGTGAAAACACAAAAAAAAATACTGTACAGTATTTAAAATATTATATTTCTGAACTCCACTGAAGAGAGATAGAACAGATGGAGTTTTATATTGAACCTGAAATTGATATTATTACAGGTGTCCTATACAAAGGAAGTTTTTAGTTACTGAATAAGAAGTCAGAAGAAATCTGGAGAACTACTAACTGCTATAAACACTGATGCTTAAATATTTAAACTGCTATATTGATTTTCACACAGATTGAGGTGGACATCCCACGATGCCACCAGTACGACGAACTGTTATCATCACCACAGGGACATGCCAAGTTTGCACGTGTTCTGAAGGCCTGGGTGGTGTCACATCCTCATTTGGTGTATTGGCAAGGCTTGGACTCACTCTGTGCACCATTTCTTTATCTCAACTTTAATAATGAAGGTCAGGAATAATTATAATAATAATAATAATAATAATAATAATAATAGTTCTGATGGCAGATTTTTGCTGAGTAATGATGGCTTGAGTTAATTTGCAGTGGTTGAACCCCTTGCACAAATAGCGTATGTAAGATAGGCATAGATTAGTGCGTAGTATGATGAAATGAGAGCAGAGTGGGGCACATAATACAGTATCTGATTTTAAAAAGTATACCAACTGTTTTTTAGACTTTTTAAGCTATATGTTGTATATGTGTGTGCTGAAGTTCAGGCTCTTGTCTATGTATAGGCCAAGGATTTTTTTCTCAATTTTATTGCTAATGTTAACATTGTCTATCTGAATTTGAATTTTATTTGATGATTTACTACCAAATAAAATGTAGTAAGTCTTTTCTACATTAAAATAAACAGAATGTTCGATAATGTTCAGTGTAAGTTTGTTAGTTAACATCTATGAGTAGACTCTTTTAAATTCATTATTGACAATATTATTTAGTGTGTGGGGGTTGGTAGTATTGTCAGCAAATAGTATAGGTTTAAGGATGTTAGAAACATTTGGCAAATCATTGATGTATATAAGAAATAGGAGAGGTCCCAAGATGCTGCCCTGTGGCACTCCTACTGTTAATGGTAGACTGGGGGAGGTTATGTTATTTATGGCTACATATTGGTGTCTGTCACTGAGATAGGAAAGTGTGACCTCTCTTCAGGTCACTAAAGAGGTCAATTGGGAACTCATTTTTGCATGGGATGTGTAGATTATATTAAGCAGACTAATAATAGCATCATTGGTACTCTTTTGGGAACGGAAGCCAAACTGGCAGGGACTTAATATGTTGCATTTTACAAAGTAGGAGTAAAGCAGTTTGTAAATAATTTTTTTCAAATATTTTTGAAAGTATAGGTAGATTTTATAATGGTCTGTAATTATTTGTTTTATATACAGTATATTAATAATTATTTATATTTATTATCATTTGTATGGCAGATAATGAGCCATATGTTTAATGTCATGTGTAGAGCTTGTTCACTCTTAAGGTTTAACCTACTTCCAAAAAACTTGTGTAATGATTCTAATGTTTGAGTGTGCATAAATCATAACTTTTCCCTATAGGATACTATAGTGATATAATTGACTATTTCCTCTTTGCTAGCTCTGGCATATGCCTGCTTGTCTCAGTTTATCAACAAGTATCTACACAAGTTTTTCTTGAGGGACAACAGTGCTGTGATACAAGAATACCTGGCAAAGTTCTCCCATATGATTGCCTTTCATGATCCACAGCTTTTTAACCATCTGGACAACATTGGCTTCATCCCTGAGCTATATGCCATTCCTTGGTTTCTCACCATGTACACACGTAAGTAATGTATTACAATACTTGACTACATAAATACAGTATTAACTTGCTTTTCTAGTTTCTTTTCAGGGCTGGCCCTCCTCAGTAGCTCCCCTGAGCTTATAACACAGGCTCACTAGGGACATACTGAGTATGCCTCATTTCCATGACTACTACTTTATCCACCAATGAAAAGCGCCTTTTCAAGCTATCTTGCCCACTTTATGGGGCTGGAGACCCTGGTAGGATAAAAAAAGCAACCCTCTGTTTAGGTGAATTACTTACTAAACAATTGGAGAGTTACAAAAAACTCAACCTCCCTCCCAGCAATGTTTGGCAACAGCTACATCAATGAACAAAACCCTTAATTTAAACAGTTTATCAAGGTACTTATTCTCCTCCCACAATAAGCAACTAAGGATCCTGGTGAGGTGAGCACCCTACTCTTATGTCAAAGCTCACTTACTGACATGGAAAAAAGGTAGACACTGTTGGAATAAAACTGAGATTCCACCCAGAGAGGGACACTTCATAACACTCGGTGCTCTATTTGCTGCAAAGATAAGTTTTCTGAAGCCAGATAAGTTGCTTAGCTTTATGTTGAATGCCAGTAAGCAGGGAATGTATACTAGTCATTTTTTATGTATCTTCCATTTCTTTTCATGGCTCTTTATGCCCTCCCTCATCCATCAGTAATGGAGTTAGGTGTTTGTTAGTTATATTGTTAGTCTTTTGTGTTTAGTAGCTTCATCTGAGGCTCTTTTTTTTTGGGGGGGGGAAGGGATGGACCCAGTTTCCTGTGCTTTAAGAATGTTATTTACCTTGTTTTCCTGCTGGTTGAGTCATGATTGATTCCCCACACAGTTCAAAGCATGAGTGCTGCTTACAGCCTTCCACGATATTCCATGTTTTATTTTTAACACCAATAGATTTCTAAGTTCCCATTTTCATACAGCCTCTGGGTTCATGGGCATTTTAAACCCTCGTGAGTTAACATGTGTCATTACCAGACCTCTTTTGGCAGTGGCTCATCTCTTAAACTCATGCCTTGCAGTACAGGCTTTCACAGCCCCAGGCTCTAACTGGTATGGAGGCAAGGAGTTGTCCTCTGTTTTTTCCATGGGAAGAGGCGTAGCTTCCACCTGCTGTATGTCCTTTTGTCCTATTTTCTCTCATTTTAAAGAACTTGACCTGGTCAAACTTCTGTGCACCAGGCCTTTTAGCCTGGCTGCTTTGGATATGTCGTCCTGTGTACTCTGGACCTTTCACTTCCTCCAGATCCTAGGCTTTAACCCTCTGTGTGGGCTCTATGGTAATGTGTCCTGGGTCCTTGGGCTTTCGGTTTCAGAGCTGGGTGCATAAATTCTTTTGGGTATGTGTACTCCGGGCATTGGAACCATGTGTCCTGGTCCTCTTGTTTAGCTGGGCTGATGTGCTGGTTTGGTTACCTTGCTCCTCTGGGGATGAGGGTATATCTTTACCTACTGTTGTATTTCCCTATCTGGTTGGGGGGGGGGGGGAGTTCTCTTTGAGTGTCCTTGGCTTCCCATTAAATTTGTGGTCTTCTCACTTTCTGTTGGAGGCCCACCAGGCCCTTTCCCTCATACTTAACTAACAGAGTTTGCAGGATCAAATTGCAGTTCCATGGGAGGGTGCACTATATATATAAAAGTAGGAACATTTTAAAATCCAGAAATTGCTTGGTCCCAACCTTTCTATTATTGATGTTTAGCTGTACACTATCTTGTACAGTGAGGAATATCGTCCATTTTGTGACAGGCTCATGCAAAATAACTAGTTAGTAAAAATATGTTTAAAAATAAATTTTAACCCAAAAACTTTTTCAACAAAACTAATGGTATTTTTTCCTGCAGATGTTTTTCCATTGCAAAAGATTTTCCTGTTATGGGATACTCTTCTGCTAGGAGAAGCATCCCTGCCATTATGCATAGGTGTGGCTCTTCTACGACAGTTGAAAGACAGACTGCTGCAGTTTGGATTCAATGAGTGTATTCTCCTTTTTTCTGATATGCCAGGTAAGATATTATCTACTTTTTTTATTGAGAGTATCTCTAGGCAAAATAATTTTTAATGTTAGGATCATGCAAAGATATACAGTCATAATTAGATAATTCTTCCTTGATATTAAATGATGGTTATCTTTACATGCTGACTCCAGTTCATATCATATCCGTTTGATTGATGCCTTATTTCTTATTACCCTTGGAACTGGTCCAGCACTGCCCGTTCCAGTCATGAATTTCCTGGCTGCTTTCTTGGTGGTGCCTTGTACATTTTCCATCCCCCATGGGGTTTCTTTGTTGAAGCTGCCATCTTTCATCCCAGGGCTGAGATGGGTTTTGGCTTAATGTCCGAGCTCCACAACAAACTGCTTACATTGAGGAGACTCTGGACTCCCATTTTTTCCTTGCCCACTGACGGTGTCATTGTTGGCTGGCTGTTGGTTCTCTCAGGGTTAAAGAAGTTCTTGATTGCCTCTTCTTGTCATCTTACTTTTAGTTCATCATGTCCAAGTCAAGCACTTGCATTCTGTTGCTTCTTGGATTCCTCTCCTTTTCTGTGGTTTAGTGGTATTTTGCGAGTCTGTTCAGATGGACAGGATATTTCTTTCCTTATGGTACATTGATCTGGCAGGTTTCCATTTGCCTATTGGGCTTATTGGGCTATTAAGCTCAATAATAGCCCAATATTATTGTGCTATTAAGCCCAATAAGTAGTACCTATTGGGCTTCTGCCCACTTGGCTCACAACAAGTCGATCAGAATAGGCAGTCAAGGCTTTAAAGTGGCTGTTTCACAGGTATTTGCTATTTCAGTGACTTGGATTCTCTTGGTTGGTGAACAATATGATCCAGCCATCTTGTTATTTTTAGGACTGCTGCTATTGCTCTTTGGTGGCGTGTTCACATCTGCCATGTGCCTTCTCGGCATCATGTTTTAATGCAAGTAGTGTTAAGCTCTGAATGATTGGAGGAGCCTCACCCTACATGTATTTGTCTTGTGTTCCTGCTTGCTATATTTGCTGGATCACTCCTGACATGCCAGGTTGTGTATCTGTTTCTATTTTTGGCACTGCTGGACTCTTCTGTTTAGTGATTGCCAGAAGTTAACATTAGCTGGCCCAGTGCAGATCATTTTGCTCATTTCTTGCGTGACTTGCTTACTCTCCTCGCCACTTCTGGCCTTATTCTTGGCCCTGTTCTCCCTATCCTCAGGTCTTCTCTTTTAGTGGCAGTCCAGTCATTGTGTCATTTGAGTACATACTTTAGCACATCTCTGTGCTCTGCTGGGATATGGAACTCTGCTCCCAACTTTCCATAATCTGATTACCGATGTCTGCCTTCTGCTTTCATATCTTTTCAAGCGGTTTCAGGGTTTGCACTCCCAGTCCACTTCACCAGCTTTTATAGGATCCTGTGACCACGCCAGGTTTCTGGCGCCCATCTTGGCATGTTGTAGATAAACATTTTTGAAACATTGAGTTATCCCCTCTTCATGGCATGGGGTCTTGTTGGAATTGATCAATCTATAGTACTACTGTACTAATATAAACCTCCGAGAATTATCCCTGACCCATGTGAGGGTCAGGGTTAGCAAGCTCCTCGCATACATTTGCATGGCATTATTTGTTGCTGAATGGCATACTTCCATTACTGTTTAAAACAAAGTTGCCTGACTCATTGTTACACTGCTGTCTTGTAATGAGCCTCCATGCTTAGTCAGTTTGACAGTTCAATTTTGCCTTTCTTAACATAATTTAGTTTTGGCCTTGTTTCAGAGTTTCCTTCTGTCACAAGGACAGTCAACTTCCACTATAGTTATCTTCTCTGAGGATTGATTCATTCTTGAGAAAGATTTCTTTATAGTTAAACCTGTTTTGGACTGTGCTGCAAGATTTTATTGGTGAAGTGATACTTGTGGAGGGGAAATGATATTATTAGCGTACTATTGTGTGTGTGTTGTACTTTTAACTGGTTTCACACTTGAGAGAGACGTGGAATGAATATTCCTGGTTAGATGATTCTTTGTCCTCTTCTCATTTGCCTTTTTTGAGGTTTGGTTCATGGTGCCAGCCTTCTTTGGCCATCTCACCCACTTTTCCATTGGCTCTGCCAGCTGTCAGGTTCTTTGGATCAGTTATATTTTTAATCCTAGCTTCATTATGTTATTTACCAAGCTTTAGTGCCCCAAGTTCGTTCTTAGACTTATCATGCTTAGTCAGCCACATAAGATATTTGCCTTCAAATCACAAACCGCGAGAAGCGTGAAAAAACGTCAACATACAGTACAGGTATTACCAAATAAGATGATTTTTACTTTAAATCATAAAGTGAGATTTCGTGTTATTTAGATTATTAAAGTGCACATCTGTAATGTTCCTGATTTTCCGTTAATTTTACCGAACGAGGATGTACACAGAAATCAGCTCCATTCCGGCTTAAACTTCGAAATATGCAGTAAAAACACGATTTCCCTCATACGTATCCTCATACTTCTGACTAAAATATTGAATAATAGAGAGAACAGTTTGGAAGCAGATAAACAAATATTTCATGGTTTGAACATAATAGGAAAGGATTTTAGATAACAGAACTATAATGGGTTGTAGTTCTGTTATCACTATAATGGGTTGTAGTTCTGTTATCACAGGAGAAAGGTATTGTACAAAAGGTCTAGAATGATAAGAAAGCAACCATCCTGGAGACAGAAAATGGAGGAATACGTGTAAGAAATTGAACAGAACATTTTTCTGGGAAAAGAAGGCATTATGGATTCAGAAAATATAATAGCTTTCTAAAAACTAAGATGTAATCATTCAGCTGAATGCTTCATTCCAGAATATCACATATGTTAGTAACCCATGGTGATTGGTACTCTATATTCACAGATATTGATATGGAACGTGTTGTACGCGAATCAGTTCAAGTATTCTGCTCTACACCTCCTTCAGTCACATACCGGCAGCATGAACGACCTAGACTTGACCCTAGCAAACATAGCTCAACCTCTCCCCATCTTACTCAAACTAATCAAGATTTGGTAAATTTTATGCTGTATTTTACTGTGCAATATCTTATCAAATAATATTTTAGGTATTCTTATTATTATTAAGGCTTTGGTTTGAACATTTATTTCTGTGGGGAGCTGTCGGCTACCTGAAGCTTTTCAAACTGATCTGTGCCATATTAGTTTGGATAGCTTCATGGAGCCTCAGAGATTCGCCCAGAAAATGGCGTTTTATTACATTCAATGCTGGTTTTTTATGGCCAAATTTTATAGTGTATTCAGTAATGATATTTCTATTAAAAATATGTAGGAAATTGCAAATTGAGTGATCCTCTACTTATCTATATTGTATTCTTACATTGCTCATTACTCTACAATTGTTTACAGGCAATGGATGCAGTACCAGTAGCAGAGCTCAAGGCAGAAAAATGTCCTCGTGCTTGTGGTGCTGACTTATTGGAGCTGTTGGCTCATAAGAAAAGCCGCAGTGGCAGAGCCAAAGTTTTGGTGGTAGATATTCGACCATCTGATGAGTATCCTTTATCTCATGCCTTGTATGTGAACTTTAAATTTAATTCAATGTCTATAGCTAATTTAACATAAAAAATCACTGCTTTACATATACAGTATATGTTATCAAGATTTAAGTCCGAGTTAGCTCCCATGGTTGGTCCTCCAAGCAATGTGTCCATAGAGTGCACCCCAGACTACAAGTACAGTATCTTCTTTACCTGAGGGCCACTAACACACTAGTGGCCTCGACGAGGACAGGAAGCCGGCAGCTTATCAAAGGTCCCCCATTTGTCCTGATGATTTTTCTAGCTGGATTTTAAAATTCAACAGAGTTTTGGCATTTACAGCCTCAGCTAGTCGTAATGGTCACAGAGGTCACTATCCAACACTGAGAGACCAGTTCGCTATGAGAAAAAATAGAAAAACAAAGCTCCCATATTCTACTATACTAACTGCACCTTTCAAATGTATCTTGGGGTGCTGGGCTCACTCTTAGAATGTAGAAAGTATGCTGCATCATTCCCTGGATGTCACTAACTAGGCATATGTTGAGCTCGTCTTTTTTTTTTTTAATGTATTTATTTTAGTTATGGCTTGTTCTCACCATTGTTGATGGAGCTTGGTTAGGTCAAACTAAGTACAGTACAGACCTCTTGCAACTATGCTTCCTTCCGAGTCCTTACCATGTTGGGGAGTGGTTGTGAGAGTAAGAAAATCTGAAGGCAAGTCTTCAAAGCGTTGAGGAAATTTTTCAAAATATAATTTCCTTAATTTTTCAATCAGATTTGCCCGTGGTACATTGGTAGATGCAATAAATTTGCCTGCAGAATCTTCAATAACCCATGAAGGTTTGTTAGCCCCTGGACCCCAGTATGACATTCTTAATTCCTATCGGGGTAAAATCGTGTGTGTTATGGGTTCACGGAACAACTGGGAACAAACCATAAAGGTAAGTTAACAATGGATTCAGTTTAGCATTAGTAATATACTCTTAGAATTAAGCAAAAATCAAAGCAGAATTTAGTTATACTTGAAACTGAAAAATAATTTTACCATACGCTTATTTACTGTATAGTTTATGTAAAAAAAATACAAGATTGAAATACTTTATTTTAGTTTGCAGAAATGCTTATAGCACAAGAGTTTCCACGAGTGTGTACACTGCATCGAGGTGTGGAAGTTTTCCGTGCATCAGGAGCTCTGGTTGTGCCAACCTGAGCTCTCTCATTCTCATTTCACAGTAAAGAGTATTAAATTATATCATTAATACAATAATGTGTATATTGTACTGTTTAACATTTTATTATGATACTTTTACAAATTATATTGTCTCATTACAAATATTTTAACATGTTTTTGGTGTCTTGATGTTTTTCAGTTACATATTGAAGTCATTTTTGCCTAATTCTCTTTGACTTAATCGATTTGAAAGTTCTTTGTTTAAATAACTTTTTACTTTTGTATACCGATTAGTTTTGCATCATTAGTACTACAATCAAGTAAAATATAATTAAAAAAAACTGATCATCTTAGTCTTGTTTGGATAGTCAGAAAAAGTAAATTTGTACAGCATCAGTTCTAGTAGTGATTATAATTCAATTTTTTTTTTGCATGAATGTTTTGTCCATTGCAAAATATTTGTTAGCAGATCAGATCTGATTAAATGCTTTAGAATTACTGAAGCAATTATCAAAAGGCACCAAGCCGGGAAGGCTATGTAGCACCATCAAATGTGCGGAATATTCAAAAAGGCACTACATATCACTAAGGATGCCAACAAAAGCACACAAGGTGAACAACATCAAAGGTATCCGATTCACCAAGGATTCTGTCGAGGGACAAGTGACTGCGGGGGATGGTCGGGAAGCAGACACACACATCCTGGAAGTCAGGACATTCAACAAGGATATGCAAGACCATAAGAGGGACAATACAGTTTGGACAATAAGGAGCAGGGCGGTGCTCCATTAAGTGCCAGTGAGTTAAACGGGTATGGCCAATACGTAACCTCACCAGAGCCGTTTCCATCACCGGTTATGGTGGTAGGAGGAAGGCCAGAGGGACACGCTACCCTTAAGAGCACGTAGTTTTTTTTACCAGCAACAGAAGACCAACGGGCTAGGATTGAGGAATGAATAACTAGGTAGAAGTCAAAATAAGGAACACCTTTGCTGGAAATGGGACAAGTGCAGATAGCCTCCTTTGTGGCGGCATCTACACGCTTGTTTAAGGAAACGCCAATATGGCTGGAAACCCAGCAAATCTCGACTGTCTTTAATTTGCTGGAGATAAGAAACAGCCAATATTGAATTTTGAGGACCATAGGATGGACAGGATTAAATAACTCCAGAGCTATGAAAGCACTGCGAGTCAACTACAACAAAAGAAGAATGATAGTGAGAAAGCAGTTGATGATGAGCACAGAAAATAGCATAGATAGCATTCCAAGAACCAGACAGATAGACATTACCCATACGTTCAAAAGAGTTTGCAGACGCAACTCATTAGAGCAATGGGGCGGAAGTCTTTACAGGATGACTCTAAAGAACCAGGTTTTCAAATACCAAGAACAACTTTTTATAAGCCGCATTGCCACTTTACATTGCAAAACTGCCATTAATAAGCAGCGATGAGTCACAGTAACATGGCTGAAGAAATTTTGACCAAACACAAGAAAGTTAAGAAACAATGACGTTTCAGTCTGTACTGGACCATTATCAAGCCATATAGATAATGAAGATAAAGGAGACCCAAGACAATGATAATGGTCCAGGATAGACTGAAACATCGTTTCTTCACTTTCTGATGTGCTGTTTGGTCATCACATCTGTCATTAATAATTCATCAAAAAGAATTAGAGGAGTTTGAGACAGTCATTGTAACATCACCACTGAATAAGAAGAATGAATTAAAGCACTAATGTATGGGCATTTGTCAGTTAAGTGAAATAGCTGTAATTGTTCCTCCATACTATGAGAGATAAGAATGACTTCAAACGTTGAATCATCAACATTAAATCAATGTCAATAATGTTGTTTCAACATTACTTGAGCATATTTTGCCCACTGGGAGGAATAAAAATAGGGAGGAGGAGGAGAGAGAACAAAATGAGGAGATATAAAGATAAAACAGGAAGGAAGGAGGGGAGGGAGGGAATTATCTGGGGAAAGTGCCAAGCCATTACAAACTATACATATAGCATTGGGAAGAGGTCTCAGGATAAGGATGGGGATGGGACGGGGGGGAAGGAATGGTGCCCAACCACTTGGAGTCGGGGATTGAACGCCGACCTGCATGAAGCTAGACCGTCACCCTACCGTCCAGCCCAAGTGATGGGTAGGAATGTTAAAACATACATATTCTTGAGTCACTCTTGTGACTAGGACATCTGATAATTAGTGTGATTATCTACCTATCTAGACAGCAGCATTGTAATGTCTTAGGTTTCACTCATACAACTGTTGTAGAAATTTTGTTGATATAAATTGCCACATTTCCATAAAATATAATGCAAAAATTACTACAGTTAGTATAATAAAACAAAAACAAAATATCCTTTGTGTAATGTCACCTGTCAAGTGAGGGATACTGTACCATTCAGCGACACTGCCCCACAACCCGTGGTAAATGAGTTTTTAGACTGAAGATGCAAAGGTCCTCTCTAACCTGATGCACTTGAGAAATGGTGAGTAATGATTATAACAATATTTATGTATGTGTTATAAAGTATGAAAATGTAAATATCTTATTGTCTAACAATATGATTTATTCATATATAACATTTGTTTTACATTGGTGCACTATAATATACAAAATATAATTACTGCATATACTAAATCTAAAATTACACTGCAACAAGAGCAAGTAAAATTAAAATGTTTAATACTCAAATAATGAAAATCATCAAGAACAGAAAAAGCTGACATGTAACAGTTTATTAAGGTTTTTTCAGAAATAATTGTAGTTTGTCATAATTCATGACTTTCATGGTAGAAACATTCTGGATCACTGATTTAACTAAAGCAATTATGCTAAGTGGTTATATTTAATTCAACCCATTTGCCTAAACACACAATTGCAGTTTGACAATTATCTAAAACATTAAAGTTTTTAATTTTTACATAAACTGAACACAATAATGTTATACACATTTCTTATACTATATACTAAATTCATAAATTCACTTTACTATATACACGTTACGAAGGGAGACCAAGATTTTTAAGCAAGTGGGTAAGAGGCATTCTAAAATAAATTATTATTAATGTTGTACAAATTATAAACAAATAGATCCTTGACTAAGTATTGAGAATGTGAAGGAAAATGGTAAAGCATTGACTTCTAAAATAGTCAATATCAATACATATACAGTATAGTTAATCTTTTAATATCTATATATATTCATTATTGGTAGGAAATTATTATACCGTCTCTGAATGACTATCATTTTATTGCAATTTAGTTGGCAAGTGCCACACTTTGTGATCCCAACTTGATAATTCACTCCATCTAACATGTACACAAAATTGTCCTTGCAATAAAATACTATTTTATTTCCTATTATTTTTAATTGGTTAATCATTAATTTATCTTCAGGTAAATTGTTTAGTTTACAGTCAGTGACAAATACTAGTCTAAATGGACAGCTGCTGAAACATCACAGTTTACACAGTATAGGGTATGTGGTGGTTTTTACACCTATGTTCTGGAGTAACACGTTATATGTGAGACCATGCATAATGGATGTATGTAGAGTAATGCTTTTATGAATTACCAGTCTAGTAGCTACTATTTAGGTAATGGAGCCTAAGTTTGTGTCTCCAATTAACAATTTATTCCTCTCAAAGTACATTTGCTCAAACTATAGAAACAGGTTTATATTGTTCCACTCTTCAAATCGGAATTTTAATCTGTATTTGTCATGTACAAATTTCTTATAAATTTATAAGAAATTATGTAAGTGACACGATATTTTAATTTTAACACTTTGGTGCAATAAATGATACAGGGTAACAGCTGAAAATACTCCATAGAAAGCAATAAGCTACTTTTGTCCACATGCCTTAAAAAAAGTGTCAACTAGGTTTTCTGTCCTTCAAAAAAGCCCTAGACCCAGTATATGTTATCAGCAATTAATGGCAGAATGTAATATCACCCTATGTGATAGTTTCAGCAGATAATCTACTTGAAACAGTCAAAGCAGCATCCATGAGACCTGCCCCACATCCCCAAGGCTGCCTGTCACCAAGCAGCACCAAACCACCGTCTGCTGACAAAGGTCAACAATGCTCCTAGAACTATTGAAGCATGGACAATCTCCTACTGTTTGGGAATGCATGCCTAGCATTACTGCCGCAACATGACTAGCATTACTGCAAGACATTAGCAACCTCAGTAATTAGGGTTCTTAATGAATTTCCCCAGAGAAGATAACCTTGTCCACCTCCCCCCTTGTGACAAGAACACAGGCCGCAGGACGACCAACAATAGTTCACCTGAGAACCACAAAATGAGCACAGATCACCAGGAAAATAGAAGAGGGCAATACCCTGAAGCAATCAGAATCATAACCAGTGAGGACACTAATGTCACGACAATACAAGCTTTACAGGACAATTCACTTAATGGAGCAGGGCAGTGCTCCATTAAGTGCCATGAGTTAAACATGTATGGCCAACATGTAACCTCACCAGAGCCGCTTACCACCACCAGTTACCATGGTAGGAGGAAGGCCACAGGGACACACTACCCTTAAGATCACGCAGTTTTTTACCAGCAACAAAAGACCAACGGTGAAGGATTGAGGAATGAATAGCGGGTAGAAGTCGGAATAAGGAACACCATTACAAGAGATGGGACAAATGCGGATAGCCTCCTTAGTGGCAGCATCCGCACGCTCATTTAAGGATACACCAATATGGCTGGGAACTCGGCAAAACTCCACTGTCTTTAATCTGCTAGAGATAAGAAACAGCATATGTTGAATTTCAACAACCACAGAATGGATTGGATTAAAGGACTCCAAAACCCTGAGGGCGCTGCAAGAATCAATGACAACAAGAAGGAAGATTGACAGCGATAAAGCAGTTGACGAAGAGCACACAAAATTATCATAAAGTTCTGCCGTGAAGATGGTAGTTTCTGGAGGCAGGCAACACATTGGTGTGGTCAGGAAAAACAACAGAATAGCCTACACATCTGCAGACTTGGACCCATTGGTGAAAACAGTAATGGAGTAGGAGTGCGAAGAAAAGTGTTCAAGGAAAAGGCGCTTCGGAACTGTAGGAGGGGTAAAGGCTTTAGTCACATGGGTCAGGGTTTACAAAACTTAAGGAGGACCCTCCAAGGCAAGGATGGAATGACAAGGAGAATATTGGCAACATGAACCGAAAGATAACCTTGGAAGTGAGACAACCATACAGAAAGAGGTAGGTGGTGAGAAGTGAGGGGTTGTAGGGACCTCTCAAGGTAGTGATCCTCTAGAGACAGGATGCCAGTTTAACATACAGGTTTTAATACTTTCGCATTCTTATGATGGTGTCAATGTCATAAAATCAAAATGCGCAGAGGCCCTGATGACGGTAATGCCGTCATCAATTAATAAATTTGTAAAATTCCATTTATTGTCTGCATATTATGGGACTGGTTTAAAAATGAGCACCATGATATTGCGAACAATTTGATACAACAATGAATGATGTACTGTAGTACAAAAATGGAAGGAGGAAAGCCGAGAAGAGTAAACATTTGGGAGTGGTTTGTGCGCTCACGCCAACCTCTGCCTACTGTGCAGATTAATAAATTTGTAAAAATTATTGTCCGAATATTATAGGACTGGTTTTAAAAATGCAACGCCATGATATCGCAAAGATTTGTTACCAACATGAATGATGTAGTTCCGAAATTGAGGTGAGAAAGCTGAAAAGATTATAAACATTCGAGTGTAGTTTGTGCACTCCGCCCAACGCTCTGCCTACCTTGCGGTGTGCGGCGGATCGCTCACCGGGCATGCGAAAGTGTTAATGACTACCTTGCTGGATGAAATAATTTTGCACTTGGAGGGATTAAGGACAAGACCCAGGGTTTTCCTATGACTTCACCAGCTGCAGGTCTTCCAGCAGGGTGTCTCGTGTGCCTGCCATAATCCATTAACCAGATGTTGAGCTCACTGGACGTCTCTTGTGATTTCTCGAACTGCAATCAAAAGAGGAAGGGTGCAAAGGGGGGTCATGTTCGCAAAACAGGAGCATCGAGTCTTTGCTGTAACCTGCTGACAAAAGGAAGAATGCTTGGGCAATGTTCCTGGACTGTAGTGAGGACTACTTCTGAACCTAGTTTTACTACTGCCTGGTCTTTGGTAAGAGAACTAATGTAGGCTTGTGCAGCATGGGCTGCTGCTTCAATGCCTTAGGGGATCCCAAACCCCAGCTGGTGTGGTTGCAGCATGGTGGCTGCTTCCATTCGGATTCTTTTGACAGCACCTTTTGCAATTAGATGGCGAAGGATATTACCAATGGCAATGGGTCTTATCCCTCCATCCATCTTTTTCAGGGCACATAGGGATGCACAAAAGAAAAACAGTTCATTTCATCAGGAATTAACACAGCGAGGCAGTTGTTAAACGTTGTAATGTCCGACAGGAGCGCCTCTGCAACTATATACAAGACTTTTGAGGGAGTGCTTGAACCATCTGCCAAATGTTACCCATCTTATTGCAATATTCCCCCATGGAATTCAAAATGCCAATTTTAAGATGGTCTTATTATTAGATACAACAAATTATTTTAGAGATTTAAGTAATGTACTTTATCTGACTTAGGGTATTTACTTTAATTTGTTTTAGTAACCGATTTGAGCAAGGCACAATATAAAAAATCATTAAGGCCCTTCTTAAAATGAAATTGTACAGCTCTTGACTAACAGTACACATTACCTACCACTAGGGGTAATGGAAACCCTAAGTTAATGAATGAATAAAAGGAAATACATGCATAGTCCAGTCATTCACTGAAGGAGAACACTACTAAAGATGAATGACTCCAAAACTCAAAGACAAAAGTGAGCATCATTTACATGAGGAAACATCACCGAGGAACATATGACTTGAGAGAATACTGGTCACAGAGATGTGAGGCACACGCAATACTAATTATAAGATGTTAAAAGGCTAAACCAAGTAGTTTACGAGAGACTTGTAAAGCTTTCCGCAACCACCAAATACAGATGATACCGAAAGAGGAGCCATATTTCAAGACTAAATTCTTGCTCTTTGTCAAATTAATACAAGTTAAATTTTGATTGATACTCCTAAATATTAATCAAAATAAATATTGATCTTTTAACTAAACAAGTAATTATGTGAGGCATAGAGGAAACAAAAAACAAGAGAAGCTCAAGAAAATACATCTTACAAAAGACACGAATG
Source organism: Procambarus virginalis (assembly GCA_020271785.1). NCBI lineage: Eukaryota > Metazoa > Arthropoda > Malacostraca > Decapoda > Cambaridae > Procambarus > Procambarus virginalis. The sequence continues at coordinate 19,599,055 of WNGS01003388.1, read as the reverse complement.
TTAGAAAATATTATAAGTGGCACGTGTGAGCTCATACATACATGTCAATATGAATACATGTAATTACAGAATTATTCTTGTGTAATTATATCTGCATTCATGTGCACACACACCACACACACACACACACACACACATTTACACATGTATCAAATGCATGTTCACACAGATGCATGTATAAATGCATATATACTCACCTAGTGTTGGCCAAGTAACTCACCTATGTGTTGGCTAAGTAAATGTGCATGTGCACATATGCATGTTTATGAAGACATTGTGTTCACTTTTTATGCATTCTCACCAATCAGTACTTACAGAAAGATTAGCTCTCAAGCCTGCAACTTCACTTTCGGGTAATGGACAGGTAGCGGGTGCAGTTGCCACAGAAAAAAAACCAAAGTTAAGTAAAGTACGTAAAAGTAAAGAATACATTCCCTCAGTGCAAAAACTACCTAGTACTGTATAACAATTTTATCACCCTCATAAATGTTACAACAAATACTTGTACATGCTAATTATTCAGATATGACAAACTTTCATTAGTACAAGCATTCATGAACAATAGCCTGCATGAAGACTCTTATCCTATTTCTCTCCTAAATGATTGATTATATATATGTCATACCTAACAGGCCAAGTTGTCTAAGAAGCCAAATTTTCCTTAAATATTATACAGTACTGTATTTTTAGATCATTTTCTTATGAATGATAAAGCTTTCCATTACGTTATGTATGATTTTAATTTTTTATTTATTCCTCCGGAACAAATGTGATCAAACCCAACTAACCAAAAATAACTAAGTAAGTCATGTGCCTAATATAATAGATTATTATTGTTAGAAAAGAACCAATCTGGAAAGAATTATTTGAAAATAATGAAAATCATTTTGCCTGTTAGACAAATCAGGCCTTGCATACTAGGCCAAGTAGTGCAGTTCTGGCTATTAGGCATGATGAATATAAACATGCCATTCAATTAAAGAGAGACTTCATTACCCTATGGAAGTTTTCCTACCGCATACATAAAAAAAAAAAAGTATGCACTACTTATCTACCTGTCACGAGCGCACGTGTGTGTGTCTCTTCCTCTATCATACACCCACTCTTTCAAACTAATACCATACACACAGTAATCAAATAAGTTGATACTTATTATAGCTCTTTAATAGTAATTCTTAATGACAAGCCCTTTCACAAACTTTTTTGGGGAGCAGTCTTTATTGAATACTTAATAAACAATTAGTGTCCACATCCTAAATTTGTCATCAACTTGTATAACAAAATAGAGTACTCTCTCACTCTGTACATGTGTTATGCACTCACTCTACACCCACACATACCCTTACCACCCTGCAAACACACAAACAGGGAGAGGATATGCAAAAACTTGCATGCATAACCATGTTCAAACATTTTACACTAACTTTTCATTCAGAAGTTGAACAATAATTATAACTTACACTGCTACATAACGTATAGTATTTCTCTGCTTAACTGAAATATCACCAAATGTTTGCTAAATATTAAAAACAAGCCTGAAGTGAACTTTATTTTTATTAGCAATTGCTCAACTGTCACACCCAGTTTAAGAAGAGTTAGTGCTTTCTGTAGATTATTAATGGCAGTTTTAGAGTCTTCATAATCAAGTGCTGATACAGCCCACTTGCAATACTTCTGTGCTTTCACGATCATGTCAGGACTCAAGGTCACCACACCACCTGCATAAATGTAAAATATATTATTAATGGACATAACTTTTACAAATTACTTCAACCTTCAATCATTTAAATTTTATTTTGTCTATACCTGTGGGGAAATATCCCACTAATAGTAGCATAGTAAACAATTCCCTTTGGTAAGCTCAGCAATAATGATAATTAAGCCAAATTTTATGCAAAGAAAATATTATATTATACAGTATATATATATATATATTTATATATACTGCTCCCGGACAGGCCCCCCAATTTATGTGATGAGAAAAATAAGTGGAATTGCAGTTTCTCTAGGCAGATGGAATGCCAGTCACATAAAAGCAACAAAAAGAAAAACTATTTCCAGACGTCTAGACAGTACCTCCAGTCTCCCATACACCACTGCCCGTCACCCCACTTCGCACCTGGGTCACTGGGAGCTCACGCCATCTCAAACAAGCAGTTAAAAGTGAGCCAGTTCATAGTTACTGAAGCCATCAGCACCATCTGCACGGCCGTCATCGTGTATATATAGGGCTACCTAGCCCAATACAGTTCAGATTACTCTCGAGTGCTCTACTTAGTAGACCTGTTGACATACCCCGTGTATGGTAACAGTTATTCAGTTTGGCTCACAGTACTCCTGCACCATATTTTATTTTGCACATTAACGTAACGTAAATTTGATTGTCTGTTTATCTTGTTCATTTTGTATATTTAGAACATAGCCAAGTTTTTATATTATTTTATTTTTCATAAGTTAAACTATTTTAAATGATTTTTCTCTTTTGTGCTTTATCTACAGTTCACCTCACAGTGAAGATTCAACTTGCAGCCTAACTTTTTTTTTTCCTTTTTTTCTTCTTTTGTTGCTTTTATGTGACTGGCATTCCATCTGCCTAGAGCCTGCAATATCACCTATTTTTCTCATTACACTGTATACATTATACAATAAAGCAGGGTGGTTATAGAAAATTCTTTATATAGATAGAATATATCTATAATAATAATGCGATACAATAATGCTTGGTACTCACTTCCCTTTTCAGAGCGGAGGAAGAGATCTCTGAATTAGAGGGAATACAGAGAACATATATGGCACGCATAGACACAATAAATCATCTAAATTATTGGGACCATTTCAAAGCACTCAAAAATATACTCTTTCGAAAGGAGAGGAGGTATCAAATAATATATACATGGAAGATACTTTAAGATCAGGTCCCAAATTTACACAGTAGAATAACAACATACTGGACAAAAAAATATGAAAGGAAATGCAGAATAAAACTAGAGAAGAGTAAGGTGCCATAGGCCACAATCAGAGAACACTGTCTGAACATCAAAGGTCCACAGCTGTTCAACACCCTCCCAGGAAGCATAGAAATATGCTGGAACAAAGGTGGATGTATTCAAGAGGTAATTATAAGTTCTTGCAAGAAGTGCCAGACCAACCAGGCTGTAATGGATATGTAGGCCTGTGGGCTGATCCATGCAACGGCATGTTGGACCAAGTTATCAAGTCGAGTAGTAGAAGTAGAACTCCCAGAACCCTCTCCAGGTATACTCCATGACTAAGTGGGCATCAAAAAGCCTAAATGGCTTTCAGTTCCTCATTATAAGAAACCAAACCATTTGAATATTGTGCTGGCATGGTAACAAAATGTTAGGCATTTTCAATGAAAAATAAAATAATGTGAGTAAACATTCCGTATGTCATAAATTAACTTCAGGCTGGTGGTATCTTCAATGTCAGGTCAAGAATGAATGGCATCACCATGAAGAGGTAGGGGAAAGCCTTTTGGACTTAAAACAAAGAGTAGGACTGTCCAAATAGATGAGGGTCAATAGTGAATTAGTCCCTATATTCCTCTAAATGGCAACATAGAATTTTTGTTAGCCCAAAGTCTTAATACCTCATATAATGTAACAAAATATTGTGTTTTACCTGCAGCCTCTGGTAATGGTGCCTGGTATGTGTTAGTTGCTGGAGGCTGTGCTGATACAGAGGGAGGGACCTGCAAAACATAAGTTTCACTATCACAACTGGGTACTTACACAACATTACAAAGATTTAATTGTTCAAAACCTGAATCATAAATATAACTATATTGTAAAAATTATTTTGGGGGAAAAGATCTGTGTATCATAAGCATATTATTCTAACTGCAGTATTCTTAATTAGTAGTAGGAAGTCTGTATATTAAAGAGAAACTGGCATGCACAGAGCTCCTGACCTCGCCCAATGAGGTGGTAGAGGTCCTTGGAATCAAGGTACAAAATATAAAATCTATTATTCAAATATACAAACTGCCAGATGCAACAGCTGACAAATTCACTGAGCAGATACACAAAATAGAGAATATCCTTGATAACCTAGCAACCCAGTACCAGATATCTTCCTTAGAGACTTCAATCTACCCAGTTTAAAAATGGAGAATAGTTAACAATAACATTATATAGCAGGAAATCAACCTGGAAATAACCAACCACAGGTGACAGAACTACT
>WNGS01003388.1:19577955-19593852 GCA_020271785.1 Procambarus virginalis | reverse complement strand
ATGGAACACTAAACTAAACTAAACAAGGGATGACCCAATGGAAGAGAAGAGAAGAACCTATTGAACTCAATACCAGTATTAGAGGCTGAAAGCTGACCATCGTTATTGGACAGAGTGTTGGTTGTTATTAAAAATCTTCTTTGATCCCAATATTTGTGAGATTGTGCTCCAAGTTTTTTTAATGTTGCTCTTATTTGGGTAAATTTATCTTCGTAGAATTTAGTTTTTGGCTCGTCTAATTATTGTAGATAGCAATAACGAGTAATTTCTTTGACAATTCTTTGGAGACGGTTCCTAACCTGTACTTCGTCTCAAGATCATGTTTTTTTATTATGGATTTAAGTATTCCCCTTGTAAGCCCAAGGATTGTTAAGCCTTTGGGTTGTGACTTGTTTTGTAAGCCTAGGACAGTGGGTGTTATAAAGGTTAAGAGCTTTTTGAAGAAAAGATTGGCACTGCTAGGTTGATGTCCCCTATGGTCCCTAACTCGGACTCCCAGTTGACATTCTCAGCAGTTATAAAAATTGTCTATAGCAGTTTCATTGTGCAGCTTAAAGCTTAATTCCCTTGACTCAAGAAGTGGTTTGATAATGTTAGTTAAGAAAAATGGGGGGTAATGGTCTGTAGTGCTATCGGTGATTATACTTGAAGTAAGCTGAGAGGTTATGTTAGTCCAGATGTGATCTAGAGTCGTGGCAGTTCTATCAATGATTCTAGTAGGTCTATTGATTAAGGGTAATGAGGAAGGCTGGAATTCATACAGTTGAGGACACTAGCAGCAGGATGGTTATCAGGCTCGCAGAGGACAATATTAAAGTCCCCTGCGATAATTAGATGGGTTTTGGTCAGTCTGTTATCGAGTATTAGATTTCTAAGGGTTGAATTGAATTCGGACACATCAGTGCTAGGAATTCCCTATAGACTGCACCCACAGACAAGGACAGACTCGGCACCCTTGACTCTGAAACTGGCGAAGATATACTCACCACAGCGGTCTCTAGTTCTAATTATTTTAAGCATGTTAGTTCTTGGTGGGAGTAAAGAGCAGTACCACCACCTCTCTGAATTTGACGACAGTTGGTGAATTGCCGAGTAGTTAGGCATGGTAAAGAGGTGAGTAGTATCCACTTTTAACCACGTTTCAAATATTATTATTTGCACCCCATACCCATCCTTGTGGGCGGTAGTGGAAAGGGTTACAGAGGCACATAATGGGCTCAGGGACTGAACCCCACAATTCATTTAGCTAAGCAAGTTACAATCTTGATGAGCTAGTTACAAAATTCAAATAAGTCGTCACATCAACAATGGGTTCGAGGATCGACCTCAAGTACAGGTTCTAAATTAAGCAACTGACATATGTGGAGAGCTAGTGTCAAAATTTATATGTTTGTCCTGCACACCGCCTCCATCCAGTGGGCAGCGGTGGATAGGTTACAATCACTCAGTTACTACCTACAGTTAGCAAACTGGGGATATTTGGCTAAAATTTCTGGTAGCAGATCATTTTGAATGAAATATTTACACATCGCTGGAACATTGGTTATAGAATTGTCTCTAAATTCACGTATCTTTTCGCACTCCATCACATAGTGACGGAGGGTGTGCGAATAATTTTGTTGACACAGTTTACATTTGGTCAGGTCTACATCGGCAGATAATGAGAATTCCCAGAGATACTTGTAACCGAGTCTAAGCCGAGCAGCAGTAACATCTAGAAGTCTGCTGATTTTATTGGATGATCCATAGATGTGTGGCTCCTCTTGCATGATAGTATGATGATAGATGGAATTACTGGTGTCAATTTCACTTTGCCTCAGATCTACAAGATCTTGTTGAAGTTCTCGGTGTACTTCTGCTCTCAGATTGCTCATTGACAATCCAAGGTTACACTCAACGGCTCCTTTAAAGGCAGATTCTTTGGCTAACTTATCAGCTCTATCATGCATTCGGAGGCCAACATGAGATGGAGACCACATGAAATGGACTCTGTTACCATCCTTAATAATTTTGTTGTATTTGTGTCTAGCTTCGGACACGAGCATGTTACAGTTATGTCTTAAAGAGTTGAGAGCATTTAAGGATGATAAGGAGTCACTTACAATTAATGTATCAAGTTTGGAGACTTGTACACATTTCAGTGCAAGGATCAAGGCAAATAGTTCGGTCTGAAGGGTAGAGGCCCAATTGTTTATACGGACTCCCCACTCAAAGTACAAGCCATCGCCCATTGTCAGAACAACTGCACTTCCAGCTGCACCCGTGGTGCGGTGTAGGGAACCATCAGTGTATATGATTTGAGAGAGAGAATGCTCTGTGGACAGAGCATCAATATGGCTTAAGGCGTTGAGCTTTGCCTCAAGACGAAGCTTGGGCTTATCTCTAATTTGCTTCTTGGGTGGAAAGGGAGGAATTAAAACTGGAAAGGGTGTAACCTCCCACGGTGCAGGAAAGTGCCGTTGTTGTTTCTCTTGGTACAAATCATGAACCCCATACATTCTGAGTTGAGTTCCAGTTTTTGTTATCCATTTGGAACAATGCTGATCTTCAATAAAGTAAGTCTGGAGGGCTTCTGTGCAAGGATTAGGATGAGTTAGCCTAAGCATTTTTATACCAATTTGACAGTTAATTTCAGTAACACGATCAACAACGCTCAGAATATTAAGTTCCTTTCTCATATTAAGTATCTTTGTGGTATGAGGGCACCCAAGGATTATCCTCAAGGCTTCGTTCTGCAATTTTTCAAGCCCTCCAAGCTTTCTTTCAGGCATCAAAACAAGCAGAGGTGCAGCATAATCCACTAAAGATCTGATGTATGCAAGGTACATCATTTTGACAATTCTGACATTGGCACCATAGCCTGAGTGATAACCTGCAACAGCCTTGAGAGCTCGAAGCCTCTCTTTATACTGACGACAGAGTCTGAATACAACAGAACCATACAGTGGCACCTCAAGGCCAAGGTATTTGAATCTGTTTACATAGTCAAGCTGGGAGCCATCAGATAGTTGCATCTTGCGAACAGCTCCTCCCTGCCTGGGTGGGCGCCGATTTAGTATCTTTGTTTTCTCTGCTGAGATAATTAAACCTAGGTCCTGACATGAATCTAATACAGAGTTAAGAGTGTTCTGCGTGTTAGCATACCCAGTGGTGTGTATCATTATATCATCAGCATAGCTAATGATGTGGACGTTGGGTTTGCTCGGTTTTTCAGTCATGTTCCCTTTTTTTTCTTTATTTGTTTTTGTTCTCAACACATTTTTTTCTTTATGCTCAATTAGTATTAAGTTCTAGATATTAATGTTCTTCCTGCCCAAAACGCTTTTTTTTTTTATCTTTTTTGTGTTTGTTCTCAACACATTTTTTTCTTTATGCTCAATTAGTATTAGTTCTAGATATTAATGTTCTTCCTGCCCGAAACGCATTGCGTAATAGTGGCTTTAGGCATTGTATGTACTAGCTCTATCTATAATTCGATCCATTAATGTAACATTACTTGTATGTATGTACCTTACCTGAATAAACATATTTATATTTATTTATTTATGTGAGAACAGCAGACCAGTACAATCTCCAGTCAAGAATGTAGTACTCGGCTTGGGCAGTTCTAGTCAACCCAAGACGCTACAGTTTCGACACAGAGCAGACAGCAGACTACGACCGCATCCAGCTACAACGCTCTCGTTCCCCGAGTTCAGACACTCGCAATTCCAAATCGAGCCGCCACGCTCTCCCACATAGAGCTCCACGACTCCGGCCTCACTCAGCTCTCTGCTCCAGGCTTCGTCTCAACGTCTACGACACTGCTGTATCCAGGACTACTAAATAAATATGAAACTCACTAAACACTGTGTATCTAATCAACCCAACAACGTAACATAAACGTACGTTACAACATCAACTACTGGATTATCTACCAAACAATGTTTTTGTTTAGTAATGCCGCTTGTTAGGTGAGGGGTAGTTACGATGAGGTAGATTGCGTAAGATTAGGTCAGATTTGGTTATGTTAGGCTTAGTTATGTTGCAATGATTGGTTTGGTTAGGTTAGGTTAGTTAGTATGCACCCCATACCCATCCTGTGGGCGATAGTAGACGGTTACTGAGGTCCACAATCTTTCTAGCAATAGCTTACACAGATTTAATTAGCTAGTTCTGCTATAAACTATAAATCGTTTCCGTGAGGTGTAAAAAAAATAATCAGAAAAAATACCAACGTATTTATATCATAAGGAATTTCCTTATATTTCCTACATTAATGTTGCAAGAAACATTTTTGGGTATGGCGAGTAACTGGTCGGGTGATCGCGCAGATAACCTCGCCTTTGACTAGGAACCTTGATACGACCTGTAGGCTTCCCGTCCTTAATAATGAGAAGCCAAATGATGCACATCGCCGGTTGGACACAAAACTACTTCAGGGCCAAACTAACGATCGACAATATACAAAGTTAAAACTTCCGAAGTTCTTGACCTTGAATGCTTGATTCAAGGGCACAAGTCATGCCGGAAAAAGCACATTTTGGAATGTAACAAGGTGCCTGTTTGCACGGACCTTATGAAGCAGTGGCAGAAACAGATGGAGCGTAGCGACAATTATAGTCCCGGAGGGGCGAGAATCCCTTGTCCAGCGCCGCGGCCCCTGCAGGCAGTTGTCAGCCCCTACAATCACTGGCATTCTTAGATTATATAGAATCGCTATACAGTGCTCCCCTATGTTTTAACCAGCGTATCCTCCAAAGTGTATAGTAAATATAGTGATTGCGGAGTAGATGTACTATAGATTTTGTCAAGGGCTAGGAAGAGAAGGCACTCGACAACCTATAATCTTTTCTAGTTCTAGTATAGTACATATATGTAACAAATTAAGCAAAATATTACGTATATTAGGCCTATGATTGATTGATTATTTAAGCTAAGAAGAGGCTAGGTTGTTGTAGTTCTTGTAATATCATTATAATACACAATAGTATAAAACAAAGGCGTTTTCTGGGAACAATATTAATATTTTTGTACAATTACTCCACATTCGATAAAAGCACTATGCTTTTTGGAGGACGGGTTGATTTTAACGCATAGAATCATTGTCAAGACCTTTAGATAACTCCAGTTATGTATAATTTTACTAAACAAATTATAAAAGATGGAAATTCATTACATGATTTTGGCGTGAGAGCGGGCCTGGTGATGGTGTGTTGTAGCCGCACATGGAAGGTAGGACAATGATGGTGATCACTCGCCGGTGTAGATGACTGGGAAGCGACCGCCTGCTCGGAGCCTCACCCCATAAGTGCCTCCCGGATACAACACTTGAAGCATGAGTCAGCATAGGACACCTTAAACGCAAAACTTGTGTTTGTTTTAAAGGTTGTATGGCAAGTCTTTGAAGTATTACAAACGAAAATAAATCCTATAAATTCTAAGACTCAGTTACTTAATTCATACAAACTAAATGTTCTTTTCAATATGGCGTTTACACATTGTAATCGTTTATGACAAAATATATATGATTTTTTCATTTTTACACATATAGGAAGAGGCAGATGATATCTGATTCCTGCCAGGAGGCTTAGAGCTCTTCCTTCCACACTCCAGAGCTCATCTTAAGCCTTTCACTATTAATTTTATCTGTAACACTATCAGTCATTCAGTTTATATTTGTTTGAAGCCAAATTTAAAGCCAATTTAAAGTGTTTGTCAACGTCAGTAAGAGACACCTCCAAAGCAAAAATGATAACCATTCTCAAGTTGATAGATATAATAATCATTCTCATCAAAAACAAATGCGAATAGGAAGGCATATTTCATATGATTATGGCGGCTGCAGCGTCCCGGAGAGCTCTGGATTACATGACTTGCCAGCGCTGGGCCCCTCACCGGCACTTTTAAGAAAAATCCGCTTGCAGCCTAACCCGCTCGTGCGATTTTCATGGTCATGAAATTTTCATGGAATGAAATCGAGGATCTGTTTTCCGTAGAGTTTTCCACGCACTTTCAAGAATTACTAGATAAGTTGTACTGAATACATTCGGGTTACGGTGATGAAAATAGTGAGGAGGGAAGAGGGTTACAGTGATGAAGATAGTGAGTAAAGAAGATGATTATGGTGATAAAGATAGCCTCATCCTTCCCAACACACGTTTTTACTGATTCTTCCACTGTCAGTGATACTATCGTTATTTGGGCACCCTCTTGCCATATGTCCCATCTGATTACACTTGAAACATCTGGTCTTTGTGTAGTCTCTACCCGGAAATCTGTTTCCTCCTTGATTAGATGACTTTACATCTGCAACCGTGCTCTTGCTTCTATTCCGCTAAGGATTTTGTAGGGGGTTTCAATACGTCGCACTAGGCTTCCCTCCTGCACCGCTATCAGATCTATCATTCCCTGGTTTGATGAACTGTCCATTTCCGTACCCACTGTTGCACGGTACGTACCCTTGATCACTGTACGGTTTGGTGTATCTCTGCTCTCTGTTGTCTGAACATCTCGGTCCACAATGTTCTGTTTTTCCTTGCCTTGGTTAGGCTGCTCCGGTATTCTTTATGCAGCTCGGTTATAATTGAAATAAGTTTATTGAGGTAAAATACACACAAAGGAATGAGTTACAATGTCTGCCGCTTCTGTCACATGTCTAATTCCTGCTTCCTGGATTTTAAATCTGGTGTCAGGGTGCATCATTGTCACAAATTTTCCATTATCATGAGCTGTTCTAATTCCTCATAGATTGTTACCCCAACCGAACTTAACCATCTCCGGAACCTATGTTTTAAGTCTCTGGCTGTTTCTGCATGTCTGCCCTGGTGATTTTACCATCTCTCTAAGCTTCTTTCTATAATTTTCGGGTGTAAGCGTAAAGGATTTTTAAACGCTATCCTTCACTATTTCGTAATCTCGGCATTCGTCCAAGGTTAACTGGTTAGACGCCTCCGTCACCAATCCTGTAAATTGTGCTTGCAACAACTGGGCCCAGTCATCTACTGGCCATTGTTTTAAGAATGCTTTTTTTAAAGTGGCTGAAATATACTTCGGCCTCTTCTGATATAAAAATAGGCGTCTCATTCCATAGACCTATTGACGTCTCGATGGTGAACTATTGTTGGTGTTTCCAGAAATTTCCCCTTGCCGTCCTCTGTTCAGCGAGCCTAGTATTTGTCTCTCTATTTGTCTTGTATGGCATTCTGCTCTAATTTCCTCTTGTTCGTTTTTTTCCTGCTTTAATTCTGGTCTTATCAACTTAAATTTTGAATTTTCTTGGTCAGCCTCAAGTCTGGCTGACCAGACTTTCTTGTTCAGCTTTCATACTTAACCTCAGTCTATCGTATAAGACAAATGTCTCCAATAGAATACTTGACAACCAGTGGGGCATCTGGAGACATTAACTGAAACCTGAGGTGAAAAAGAGATTGTGAACCTGTTGAGTCCATACAAAGAACCGAAGCTCAACCTCCGCAAGCACAACTGGATGAGTACCGTGGTCTATTGGTAAGTATGATGGTGTAAACAGTATTTTTTCATTAAAACGGGTAAATGTGAATAATTAGCCAGCTGCAGGTTTACTCTTGGTAGTGAGACAGGTGGTGAGTATTTGCCCATCTGCAGGTTTACTCTTGGTAGTGAGGCAGGTGGTGAGTATGGGGCCAGCTGCAGGTTTACTCTTGGTAGTGAGGCAGGTGGTGAGTATTTGGCCAGCTGCAGGTTTACTCTTGGTAGTGAGGCAGGTGGTGAGTATGGGGCCAGCTACAGGTTTACTCTTGGTAGTGAGGCAGGTGGTGATTGAAGGTCGGACGGAGCCCGAAGCAGGTGTACACTCATTAGTGACGGTGCAGATTACGCAGCCTCAACTGTATATAAACCCGGACAGATGCTGAAGGAGACACAGACGGCCAGGTATCCCAGCGATCTTGTTCTTCAGCCCAGCTCAGGTGAGTCCCTCGCTGGTCCGACACCATCCAGATCTTATTTCTTGCGTCCTCGTTGAAACTTTACAGAGAAGCACGTGACGCAACTCTTGCTGTTACAAAAAATATCTTAGTGTGAATCTGATGCTAGAAATAACATACTTTATGTACCATTTGGAAACATAATGACCACAGTTATGACAAGTAGACTAACTCCAGCAAGAGAGAACCCAACACATTTACACTCAATTTCTCGTCCTCGTCCCACACCTCCCGTCCGTGTCCCTCGTCCTGGTCTCACACCTCCCTTCCGTGTCCTTCACCTACTATCCGTGTCCCTCGTCGTGGCCCCTCACTCTCTACATGTAGCCTTTCGTCGTAGCCTCACATTTAGTTTGTCGTTCTAAATCTTGTCCCTAACATCAAGAATTGATTAACAAGAGCTCAGGCTTAATAGATGGAACTTTGACATTCACTGTTTTCAATAATCTATCAGAGAGAATAGGACGTGGGGAAGAGCGAGAGGGAGGAAAGGTAGAGGCAAGGGGGAGGATGGCGAGGACAAGGGGAGAGGGGAGTGTTGAGGACAGGGAGAGGGATGGGTGGAGGAGGGGAAGAAGGGAGAGCACGAGGGAATAGGGAAGGGTTGGAACGACGAGGGGAGCACCGTCGGGTACCCCTCCTAGATGTATGGATAGATAAAGAGATAGATGGATGGGAGACAGACAGACAGACCCGGGCAACGCCGGGTACGCCCCCCTCCCCCTAGTAATGAATAAAATATATTGCTAGAGCACCCTTGTCACCAGTCAGGTCAAGAGTGTACGCTGAATATGAACAATGTTCGTGTCATGGCTGTGTTCCACCTCCGTCTGGTGTAGCCATCTAGTAGACTCATAGATTATCAAAAGAACAACTTTTCTTGTGTACTATATTTTGATTGTGTGTACCACTGAACTTTATGCGAACTTGTATATGCTTTGAAAGTAATAATATTTTATTACAATTATGCCCACCACTTGCATATTAATTTAATTTACATTATTATCGTTGCTGTTGCGTGTCTGTTCAAGACAGTAATGTATGTGTCCTCTACCCGTAGTGAACCAGCTCCGTGATGAAGGTCTTCATGTTGACGGTGGTGCTTCTTGTGGGGGCTGCTTGCGCCTCGCCCCAGGCTAGCAGACCACCTCCTCCTTCAGGTGGCCCACGTGGACCTCCCGCAGATATGCCACCACCTTGCTTCAAGGGAAAAATGGGTAGGGACTACACTCGAGCATCTTGTATTTCTTCCTAATCCACCCGTTACCAGGCTCACGCCACCCCTTCTCTGGCTCATTCCACTCCTTCCCAGGCTCAATCCACTCCCTTCTCTGGCTCACTCCACCCCCTCCCTGGCTCACCCCACCCCATCCCTAGCTCACTCCACCCATCACCGTGATCATGTTTCATGTCATAAATACGCTTAATAATTCCCCCATATTGTCAAAGACTTCGTCGGGGCGTAATGGTTGGACAAGGTTGTAGCTGACTATCTGCCTTACAGTTGCGTGCTTGTGTCCGAGCACCGTGGACGCCACCACCTGCCAGGCCACCAAGGACTCAGTTAAGGACGCCACCAAAGTTTGCTTCGGGAACCTCCTCGACTCCCAGGCCAACGCCGACGACACATGTAAATACACCGTTTGCCAAGTCTTCCTTTCTGTATATTTATGCACTGGACAACATTTTGAGCGTTGTTCAGTAGTTAAATGTTTTAAAATATATATTGGATAAAGCTGGTTATAAGAACCTAGTAAAATTTCAAACTAATTCGAAAAACTTTGATCACCAAATATCATTGATAAAATCTTATGTATAATTAAATTAATTTATCAATATTCCTCTAAAATATTATGAGTAATAACTCCCGATATGAAATTTAAAGCAGCAGCATTAGTTACCAATGTAAATATCAACTTTACGTATAAAATAACATAAGATCCCTGATTCTAATTATATTTTCTGAATGATGTACACAGCGTGCCAGAAGCCTACAGGCACCGGCCCTCCACCACCTCCAGGCTTCCTGCCAAGCCCCAAGCTGCTGGTGCAGTGTGTTGCCAATAACTCCTCAATGGTGAGTACTTACGACGTCCCTCTATGTCTCCACCTGTACTCTCAGCGTCTCCACCAGTACTCTGGTGGAGAACAACCCGTCCTCTTAAAATTACGTCGCTTTTCGCTCATGGGCTATCGGGTCACGAAAGTGACATACTGTCCCGTTTTCTGTTTTGGGTCCCCTGGCTTATTCGGTTAGGTTAGGAGAGGAAGCTTTCAATTAACGGTTTTCATGATGTTTTGAAACCTTGGGAGAAATTTCTTGCCCTCCTAACCTACCAGAGGACCCTTAAATTGTTGTTTTTGGAAAAAAAAATCCAAAATTTATTTTCCATTATCAAATTACGTCCATTTTCGGCCAATCGGGCAAACGGCCAAATTCAAACGTAAATCGTAAGAGGACAGGTACTCTCAGTGTCTCCACCTCTCCAGTACTCTCAGTATCTCCACCAGTACTCTCAGTGTCTCCACCTCTCCAGTACTCTCAGTATCTCCACCAGTACTCTCAGTGTCTCCACCTCTCCAGTACTCTCAGTATCTCCACCAGTACTCTCAGTATCTCCACCAGTACTCTCAATATCTCCACCAGTACTCTCAATATCTCCACCAGTACTCTCAATATCTCCACCAGTACTCTCAATATCTCCACCAGTACTCTCAATATCTCCACCAGTACTCTCAATATCTCCACCAGTACTCTCAGTATCTCCACCAGTACCCTCAGTATCTCCACCAGTACTCTCAATATCTTCACCAGTACTCTCAGTATCTCCACCAGCACTCTCAATATCTCCACCTGTACTCTCAGTATCTCCACCATGTTGTTGTTGTTAAAGATTCGCTACCTGGAACAAGCAGTTCCAAGTAGCACGGGCTATGGTGAGCCCGTAGTTCCAGTACTCTCAATATCTCCACCAGTAGACTCTATGTTATGAACATTATATGAACAATAGGAACTCGTGTTTTCCCCAGTCATATTCTCAAGCGTAGTGTAAATTATTGTAACCTATTACCCTTTTATATATCTTTAATCTGGTGAAATTAGACCATTATAATTACGACGGCTGAAACTTTGTATAGTCAGAAGGATAACATAAATTTGTTTTCATAATTGTATCGATAAATTAAATTTATGTTTTAGTACCTTAAACTTATTTTTTTTCAGGCACAGTTCAAGACCTGCGCAGCTCAGGTTTGGCCCGCCTACAGCAAGGCCTAGTGGCCTTGCTCAGCACCCTGCTCAGCTCCTTGCTCAGCACCCTGCGCGGCCCCTCCACACTCTCCTTACAGCCTCGTCACACTGGAGCACCTGAGCCTTCAGCTACAAGTATCGGCTGGTGCTGCTTCTCAGCCAGCCTGCAGGGTGCAGCGGTGTGGTTGCTGTGCACTACAGCCTCATCACTAACTACAGCAGCAACTACGCCACCTCGGGGAGGCTACAAGCCAGGAACAACATCCGTGTCAGTAACATCACACCAACAAGAAAGACAAGTAACAACTGCCGCGCTATTAACACCACGAAAAGTAGCATTAACATTTGCTTCAAAAGTAACACGCAGCAATAAGATACAGAATGTTTGTAGGTTGTAAATTGTATCAGTTACAGAAAAAATAGATTTCAATAGTATTATGTACCCAAATTGTCTTTGTAAATCTTTGCACCAGATACAAAAATCTTGAAAATTAACTTGCACATTTCGGCAAATTATATAGATTAAAAAAAATATGTTTCATTTAAAATATTCAACTCAACCCGCTGCTAGAAACATTTGTAGGTCAACAGTCAACAAAAAATGATTTCTATCCTTCAGCCAAGCGCTAACATAAGAACATAAAAATTTAGGAAACTTTAGAAGGTGTACTGGCCCATACTTGGCAGCTCCTATTTATATCCACCAAAACTCATTCATATATATATGTCTAACCTGCGCTTGAAACAATCCAAGGAACCTACGGCTATTATGTTACCAGGTAATTAGTCCCACAAATCGACAACCCTGTTACCGAACCAGTATTTACCCAGGTCGTTTCTAAATCTAAATTTGTCCAATCTATATCCATTAGCCTGGTTGATACCTGGTTGATACCTGGTTGATGGGGTTCTGGGAGTTCTTCTACTCCCCAAGCCCGGCCCGAGGCCAGACTTGACTTGTGAGAGTTTGGTCCATCAGGCTGTTGCTTGGAGCGGCCCTCAGGCCCACATACCCACCACAGCCCGGTTGGTCCGGCACTCCTCGAAGGAAGCAATCTAGTTTCCTCTTGAAGATGTAGCCAGCGGTGTGTGCAACACACGGATCATATTCACCGGCAGATGGTTTAGGAAGCAGTACATTACACATCCCAGATAGTCCATTTTTTTTCCTACCACAGACGTGGCCATACATTTACAATGCTAACCAACATATATACATTTTCTTCTGTCTTCCATGGACAGGGTTGGAGATTTGTCAAACATATAGTTCAGGGATTTATTGAACAATCAACCATAGAAGGTGATTCTAGTGCCTTTAAAATGTCAAGCTAACCTACATACATAAATACATAAATACATAGATACACAGATTTACGTATGCCCTACATAAAGTGTTCGATGTGTCTTTTACATAGCGTCATTAATGTGCATTTACAAAGGTGAAATGTAATTCTGATCAGCTTCCACATATACTTTAGTAGTAGGCATCCATCAGTCTCAGGAGGCTATGGAGTTGCGCTCTGGTTGTCGGTCTGGAGTGGCCTCACCAGGGCGCAAAGCCAGGGTAGGTTGAATCGGGGGAGAAGCTGTTACCCAGGCAGCAGGTCCCCCCTCTCCACGGCGCTGAAAGTCTCCAATGGAAAGGCATACGCCAATACGATTGGTTCCAGCGCCGTCGCAGGAACTGTGAGTTACTAACTGTGAGTCCTTGTCCTCATATCCCAGCTCCTTGTCCACATACTTTATACACATACATATACATACACACACATATACATACATATGCATGTGCAAACAAGCCTGAATGGTCCCCAGGACTATTATTATACATACATATATACATATATACATACATGTATACACGCACATGCATACACATACATTTGTCTCTTTTACTCTGACAGAGTGAGATAACTGATAGAAAAACTAGTGTGCAATTAAGCACTTAATCACTGAAGGTGATTAAGGTGCTTTTACAAGCTCAGGTTATATAGTTACATCACATATGAACATTGTATAATTAATACATTACATGGTCAATCTTGGGTACAAGTCCAATATATCATCAAGTGTTCCAGTACTCATATAGTAGTTACAGAATTCAGCATACCTCAACCCAGGAGGGATAAAAGGAGGAGGAGGACCCCTCCTTGTGGAGTTCCCAGTTCAAAGTGTTTGCTCTCTGTGCTTTTAACACCATTAAACAAAACATATGCTGTTCGATTAGACAAATAGCCCTTTATCCATTTCAGTAATTTTTCTTTTATTCCCAGCTCGGCAAGTTGTTCTAGTATGATTTCCCTGTTTGCTGTATCAAAAGCTGCTGCTAGGTCGATGAAGACTGCTTGAGGGGAAGCTTCAATATGAGCGAAGTATTCAGCAAAACAGCGTTGTGTACTGAGCCCAGGCATAAATCCAAACAGTTGGGGTGACAGGTGCCCCTGTATACGATACATGAGTCGGTTAAGAACAATATACAGTCAAGCACTTTATAGACAGACGATGTTAGAGATATGGGTCTATAATTATCTGAGTGTGGTTTGGAGATGGGGAACAATGACACTCTTTGTCCAAACTTCAGGTAATACTCCTTCACTTAAACTCATTCTGTACAACACTAAAAGTGGATTACCTGGTACGTGTCAGACTATCTCAGTAGACTGTAAGTAATACCGTCCTCTCCAGGAGTTAGTTAGTTAGTTTAGTTAATTTATTAAGCACCCCATACCCATCTTGTGGGCGGTAGTGGAAGTAAGTAATTATCAAAAGAAGGCACCAATCCGGGAAGGCTATGTAGCACCATCAAATGTGCGGAATAATCAGAGGGCGCTAAATATCACCAAGGATGCCAATACGAGAACAAAAACGCATTAGGCGAACGATATAAAAAGTATCCGAGTCACCAAGAATTCTATTGAGGACAAGTGACCGCGAGGGACGGTCGGAAAGCAAGACATACGCTCGTCCCAGAAGTCAGGACATTCAAGAAGGACATGCACGACCGTAAGAGGGACAATGCAACTAGGACAATAAGGAGCAGGGCGGCGCTCCATCAAGTGACCATGGGTTAAGCGAGTATGGCAATACGCAACCTCGCCAGAGCAGTTTCCCACCGCCGGTTACGGTGGTAGGAGGATGGCCACGAGGAAACACAACATTTAAGAGGTGGTAGTGGAAAGGGTTACAGAGGCACATAATGGGCTCAGGGACTGAACTCCACAATTCATTTAGCTAAGCAAGTTACAATCTTGATGAGCTAGTTACAAATGTTCCTCCAGGCTGTTACCCACCCTCCCCATGTTCCTCCAGGCTGTTACCTTCCCTCCCCATGTTCCTCCAGGCTGCTACCTTCCCTCCCCATGTTCCTCCAGGCTGCTACCTTCCCTCCCATGTTCCTCCAGGCTGCTACATTCCCTCCCCATGTTCCTCCAGGCTGCTACCTTCCCTCCCCATGTTCCTCCAGGCTGTTACCTTCCCTCCCCATGTTCCTCCAGGCTGTTACCCACCCTCCCCATGTTCCTCCAGGCTGCTACCTTCCCTCCCCATGTTCCTCCAGGCTGTTACCCACCCTCCCTATGTTCCTCCAGGCTGTTACCTTCCCTCCCCATGTTCCTCCAGGCTGCTACCTTCCCTCCCCATGTTCTTCCAGGCTGCTACATTCCCTCCCCATGTTCCTCCAGGCTGTTACCTTCCCTCCCCATGTTCCTCCAGGCTGTTACCTTCCTCCCCATGTTCCTCCAATCTGTTACCCACCCTCCCCATGTTCCTCCAGGCTGTTACCTTCCTCCCCATGTTCCTCCAGGCTGTTACCTTCCCTCCCCATGTTCCTCCAGGCTGCTACCTTCCCTCCCCATGTTCCTCCAGGTTGTTACCTTCCCTCCCCATGTTCCTCCAGGCTGCTACCTTCCCTCCCCATGTTCCTCCAGGCTGCTACCTTCCCTCCCCATGTTCCTCCAGGCTGCTACCTTCCCTCCCCATGTTCCTCCAGGCTGTTACCTCCCTCCCCATGTTCCTCCAGGCTGCTACCTTCCCTCCCCATGTTCCTCCAGGCTGTTACCCACCCTCCCCATGTTCCTCCAGGCTGCTACCTTCCCTCCCATGTTCCTCCAGGCTGTTACCCACCCTCCCCATGTTCCTCCAGGCTGTTACCTTCCCTCCCCATGTTCCTCCAGGCTGCTACCTTCCCTCCCCATGTTCTCCAGGCTGCTACCTTCCCTCCCCATGTTCCTCCAGGCTGTTACCCACCCTCCCCATGTTCCTCCAGGCTGTTACCCACCCTCCCCATGTTCCTCCAGGCTGCTACCTTCCCTCCCCATGTTCCTCCAGGCTGTTACCCACCCTCCCCATGTTCCTCCAGGCTGTTACCCACCCTCCCCATGTTCCTCCAGGCTGCTACCTTCCCTCCCCATGTTCCTCCAGGCTGTTACCCACCCTCCCCATGTTCCTCCAGGCTGCTACCTTCCCTCCCCATGTTCCTCCAGGCTGTTACCCACCCTCCCATGTTCCTCCAGGCTGTTACCCACCCTCCCCATGTTCCTCCAGCTGCTACCTTCCCTCCCCATGTTCCTCCAGGCTGTTACCCACCCTCCCCATGATCCTCCAGGCTGTTACCTTCCCTCCCCATGTTCCTCCAGGCTGTTACTTTCCCTCCCCATGTTCCTCCAGGCTGCTACCTTCCCTCCCCATGTTCCTCCAGGCTGT
>WNGS01003388.1:19565416-19576955 GCA_020271785.1 Procambarus virginalis | reverse complement strand
ATAGTATTATGTACCCAAATTGTCTTTATAAATCTTTGCACCAGACACAAAAATCTTGAAAATTAACTTGCACATTTCGGCAAATTATATAGATTAAAAAAAATATATGTTTCATTTATAATATTCAACTGAATCCGCTGCTAGAAACATTTGTAGGTCAACAGTCAACGAAAAATGATTTCTATCCTTCAGCCAAGCGCTAACATAAGAACATAAAAATTTAGGAAACTATAGAAGGTGTACTGGCCCATACTTGGCAGCTCCTATTTATATCCACCAAAACTCATTCATATATATATATATGTCTAACCTGCGCTTGAAACAATCCAAGGAACCTACGTCTATTATGTTACCAGGTAATTAGTCCCACAAATCGACAACCCTGTTACCGAACCAGTATTTACCCAGGTCGTTTCTAAATCTAAATTTGTCCAATCTATATCCATTAGCCTGGTTGATACCTGGTTGATACCTGGTTGATGGGGTTCTGGGAGTTCTTCTACTCCCCAAGCCCGGCCCGAGGCCAGACTTGACTTGTGAGAGTTTGGTCCATCAGGCTGTTGCTTGGAGCGGCCCGCAGGCCCACATACCCACCACAGCCCGGTTGGTCCGGCACTCCTCGAAGGAAGCAATCTAGTTTCCTCTTGAAGATGTAGCCAGCGGTGTGTGCAACACACGGATCATATTCACCGGCAGATGGTTTACGAAGCAGTACATTATACATCCCTGATAGTCCATTTTTTTCCTACCACAGACGTGGCCATACATTTACAATGCTAACCAACATATATACATTTTCTTCTGTCTTCCATGGACAGGGTTGGAGATTTGTTAAACATATAGTTCAGGGATTTATTGAACAATCAACCACAGAAGGTGATTCTAGTGCTTTTAAAATGTCAAGCTAACCTACATACATAAATACATAGATACACAGATTTACGTATGCCCTACATAAAGTGTTCGATGTGTCTTTTACATAGCGTCATTAATGTGCATTTACAAAGGTGAAATGTAATTCTGATCAGCTTCCACATATACTTTATACACATACATATACATACACACACATATACATACATATACATATATACATACATGTATACACGCACATGCATACACATACATTTGTCTCTTTTACTCTGACAGAGTGAGATAACTGATAGGAAAACTAGTGTGCAATTAAGCACTTAATCACTGAAGGTGATTAAGGTGCTTTTACAAGCTCAGGTTATATAGTTACATCACATATGAACATTGTATAATTGATACATTACATGGTCAATCTTGGGTACAAGTCCAATATATCATCAAGTGTTCCAGTACTCATATAGTAGTTACAGAATTCAGCATACCTCAACCCAGGAGGGATAAGGAGGAGGAGGACCCCTCCTTGTGGAGTTCCCAGTTCAAAGTGTTTGCTCTCTGTGCTTTTAACACCATTAAACAAAACATATGCTGTTCGATTAGACAAATAGCCCTTTATCCATTTCAGTAATTTTTCTTTTATTCCCAGTTCGGCAAGTTGTTCTAGTATGATTTCCCTGTTTGCTGTATCAAAAGCTGCTGCTAGGTCGATGAAGACTGCTTGAGGGGAAGCTTCAATATGAGCGAAGGATTCAGCAAAACAGCGTTGTGTACTGAGCCCAGGCATAAATCCAAACAGTTGGGGTGACAGGTGCCCCTGTATACGATACATGAGTCGGTTAAGAACAATATACAGTCAAGCACTTTATAGACAGACGATGTTAGAGATATGGGTCTATAATTATCTGAGTGTGGTTTGGAGATGGGAACAATGACACTCTTTGTCCAAACTTCAGGTAATACTCCTTCACTTAAACTCATTCTGTACAACACTAAAAGTGGATTACCTGGTACGTGTCAGACTAATCTCAGTAGACTGTAAGTAATACCGTCCTCTCCAGGAGTTAGTTAGTTAGTTTAGTTCATTTATTAAGCACCCCATACCCATCTTGTGGGCGGTAGTGGAAGTAAGTAATTATCAAAAGAAGGCACCAAACCGGGAAGGCTATGTAGCACCATCAAATGTGCGGAATAATCAGAGGGCGCTAAATATCACCAAGGATGCCAATACGAGAACAAAAACGCATTAGGCGAACGATATCAAAAGTATCCGAGTCACCAAGAATTCTATTGAGGGACAAGTGACCGCGAGGGGCGATCGGAAAGCAAGACATACGCTCGTCCCG
Organism: Procambarus virginalis; assembly: GCA_020271785.1. Lineage (NCBI taxonomy): Eukaryota > Metazoa > Arthropoda > Malacostraca > Decapoda > Cambaridae > Procambarus > Procambarus virginalis. Next base: position 19,574,742 of record WNGS01003388.1, on the reverse strand, counting down.
GAAGTCAGGACATTCAAGAAGGACATGCACGACCGTAAGAGGGACAATGCAATTAGGACAATAAGGAGCAGGGCGGCGCTCCATCAAGTGACCATGGGTTAAGCGAGTATGGCCAATACGCAACCTCGCCAGAGCAGTTTCCCACCGCCGGTTTCGGTGGTAGGAGGATGGCCACGAGGAAACACAACATTTAAGAGGCGGTAGTGGAAAGGGTTACAGAGGCACATAATGGGCTTAGGGACTGAACTCCACAATTCATTTAGCTAAGCAAGTTACAATCTTGATGAGCTAGTTACAAAATTCAATACAAGTCGTCACATCAACAATGGGTTCGAGATCGACCTCAAGTACAGCTCCAGGAGCAGTTGATTTGCCCATCTTTAGTGCATGATTAAATTCCCATTCAGTTACATCATTAAGGTCCGAAACGTCGATAGCTGTACAGGCAAGATTGATGGTTCGTTGTCTGTTGGGGCGTGTGTCATTAAGTTTATGCTGTATGTTAATTGAAAGTGAGTCGTAGCTTGATGTTAGTGCCCATTGATCAAGGAGAATGTTTGCTTGTTCTAGTGGGCTGTGGTGCAGTGGTTTGGTTGGGTTGCTTCTAGAGATTTTTCGTATCTTTCCCAAACTTCAGCAAGTGTTGTTTGCTCATTTATACTTTGTAGGAACTCTTCCCAATGTTTATTACGTATGACGTTGCTCATGTCTCTCATCTCTCTATTTGCGACAAGAAATGCATGTAAGTCACCTTGTGCTTTGGTTCGTTTGTATGTATCTCCAAGTTGCTTTACTCGTTCATGTTCTTTAATAAATACGGGGTCAAGGACCGACTTGGGTAGTGGTAGGTGTTGTCCACTTCTGCTCGGCTTACGGCCTGTTCCCCAACACACCCATGTGTCATTTCAATAAGTGACTCTACGATGTAAAAAGCCGCACCAACTTGGTGTTTGGTGTCGTCAGGAACATCTGGTGATGTCATCAGTCTCTTGATCACTGAGCAGCTCGGGATGGTCCGTGGGTGAATGTTCTCTGTAAGTTTCATGACATAAGCAGTCACGCAGAATATTATCATTTTCACTCTGGTACTTGACTCGAACGCTTTCGTTAAGATCGTTAATTATTTTAATATATGCTGGTGCGGGTCCACTTCCTTCTCCAGTTAATGTTTCTGTGTCACTAACACTGCTGTCATCACTGAATTGACTGACGACGTCGCCGCCGCCGCCTCCGTTGTCGCTCTCATCTCTGCCGCCGGCCGAAATTATACAGACGGTACGTCGGGCTCCTTCACAAGAGATACAGCAGCCTCCACACTGCTGTGTCACAGCCGTTGGCCGCGCTGATAAAGGTACCTGCGGTGGTGGTGACAGTGGCGGCAGTGGCAGGGGCAGCGGCGGTGGCATCGACAGCGGAAGCAGCGGGGGAGGCAGCGGTTTCTTCACCCGTCCTCTTATCCCAGCTCCTTGTCCACATATCCCAGCTCCTTGTCCACATACCCCAGCTCCTTGTCCACATATCCCAGCTCCTTGTCCACATACCCCAGCTCCTTGTCCACATACCCCAGCTCCTTGTCCACATACCCCAGCTCCTTGTCCACATATCCCAGCTCCATGTCCTCATATCCCAGCTCCTTGTCCACATACCCCAGCTCCTTGTCCACATATCCCAGCTCCTTGTCCACATACCCCAACTTCGTGTCCACATATACCTTCCAAGGGCTGCATAGTTACATTGGCTTAGTACAATCTCCCGATAATCACTTTATCTTACACATTTTGAAATACAAGTAAAACTATGCTGTAGAAAAGTAAGTTGTTACAGAGACAACAGTTGGCAGTGGGGAACCCGCCAGCCTTCACGCTCCACTCACCAACATTCCCAACTATATCACACTACTGTTATAGTAACGCAGATTATCCCATATACAACGAAATGTTAAACAACTCTGCTTTCCACTTCGGTGTGATTATGTGTGTCGTGAGACAGACTAATGGTCGGGACAGCTTCTTTGCAGGTCGACGGTCGATCCCCGACAGTACAAGTGGTTGGGCACTGTTTCTTCCACCCCCCCCCCCCAACCCATCCTATCCCAGCTCTTTGTTCTTATATTCCTTCCAAGTGCTATAAAGTCACACTGATTGTGCACTTTCTCCTGATGATTACCTTACCTCCGTGTAACGTGCAGGAAAAAGTAATGAGGCTCAGAGTATTGAGCACCAGGGGCCAGATTCACAAAGCAGTTACGCAAGTACTTACGAACCTGTACAGCTTTTCTCAATCTTTGGCGGTTTTGTTTAAACAGTTAATGAGCTCCGAAGCACCAGGAGGCTGTTTATAACAATAACAACAGTTGATTGGGAAGTTTTCATGCTTGTAAACTGTTTAATAAATGTAATCAAAGTCATCAAAGATTGTGGAAAGATGTACACGTTCGTAAGTACTTTGCGTAACTGCTTCGTGAATCTGGCCCCGGTTCACTGATATGACTGAGGTGAATGTGTGAGGTTGGCAGCTCACGAGCACACCTCGCCCTCTGTGTGTGGGGTGTGGACCCTCTCTATCCTGGTGGGGGCGCACCACGCTATCCTCACAATAACACGCGCTCAAGATTTACATACACCCAAGGAATAAACATTTACTAAATCTCAATTTAACATGCAGACACTTACAAATTAAAGATAAAAATTAATATAACTAAAACAAACTGGTACTTTAACCATGAGAAACATTTAGAATAACGATAACAAAAGCCAGACTGTATATACCAATCATTACAGGGTGGACTAAATTTTCCAAAACTGTCAAAAAACATTTGATACTGTTCCTCGCGGAAGGCTGGTGTTCTGGTGTTTAAGATGGAGTAGCAAATTGAAATGACTTGGAAGACGCTAAGTATATCAGTGGCAGGAGTACTCACATTAGTGAGGCAGGCGCTGAGTGAAGGTGAGAATGGGGTATAACACCATCACCAATTAACTAGCGACGACAGACTGTGACTGTGACTACACATCCTAGGTCACACGCTCTGATGTAATAATGTCATGGGGATAACTCCGGTAACACGCTCTGATGTAATAATGTCATGAATGTACTCTACAGTCACGAACTCCCAGGATAACACGAGAGTGAATAAGTTAATTGCAAAGCTCCTTTTTTTTTATTAATTCCTTGGGTACATCTGCATTAGTGCAGCTACCCTAGACTATATGAAGTGGAGTACAGTGTGTCAAAAAAGCTAACTAGTTGATGCTAGAAAATCCCCATCACACAGGATGGTTAGTAACATACGTCAAGATACCGACATCATGTGAACCAACATTTGATCAATGTTGTTGGCACCAGCGTACATCATTAGATCAAACAGCCTCCTTCGCACGCTTCTCACATTCCACGTGAGAAAGTACCTCTGCTGTATATAAATCTACGGCAAGTGAACGCCACTTTCTACTACCTGTACATGACTCATCCACAAAAGGAGTGACCATCCAATCAATGTTCTTGCAAACGGAGACGAACTTTATAAGTTTGTCTCTGTACTATTTTCGTGGTCTTCAAACGACTTTACAAATGATTATTATTTTGCCCGTTCATAAGGATATAATTCCGATAGAGCTCAACCCCTTTTGAACTTGGGTATTATCCCTTAAAACCTTTCACCAATAAATTTGATCTAGAGGTATAGTGATTTAGCATGCATGCTATACTAGACTATACCATGCTATAGATCCTATACCATGCCTTCTGCATGCAATACTAGAGGTATAGCATGCAGAAGGGAAGCTAAAGGAAACCCCTTAGTTACAAATTTGTATTTATATATAGAAATATAAGGCAGACAAATTACCATTAATAGCAATTTTTGAGATACTGAATATAACAGATAATATAATAATGCCCTCGTACATAAACTAAATAAACTTTTGTGTCCCCATCAATAAGCATAACATATGTATATATAGTATATATGTATACTGGCTGCACTGTCCCTCGATAAAAAGAATTATTATTATTATTATTATTACTATTATTATTATTTATAAGAAGAAAATGGGTTATGTCAAGGCAGAAAAATAGGGGGTGCTTAGGCAAAATGAAGAGAAGTTAGACAACACAACACTGGCCCATCAGAGACGAACATAATTCTCTTCCATGTCCAAGGAAGGACCTGAAGGCACTTTAGATTCTACCAGAAACGACAATTAGGAATACACGCCATTGATTATAAATTTTTCATAACACTCATTGGTGAAGAAGATTAAGAAATTTGGTTATGTATACTATTGATGATTTCACTTAATTACAGTTTACAAGTGAGTGTTTAGTATTCAACTTGCCCTGGTTAACGATGGAGTAGGACAGTGGGGAAGGAGGGAGGGAGGTACGAAGACGTTGTAGCTTAAGATTCGCTACATGGAAGAAAAATTCCAAGTAGCACGGGCTATGGTGAGCCCGTAGAACGAGGATGGTATAGAAACGTTAGGGAGCACCTTCAAGGAACTCCAAGGAGAGAGCGCGCACCTGTCACGCCCACTACTATCACATATGCATTTGTACTTACCTGAGGACCATCATCTCTAGTGACCTCGACGGAGACAGGAAGTAGGCGGTTTGTCAAAGTTTCTCCCATTCTTCCAAGAGGATTTTTTTCTGCTGAATTTTTAACTAGCTTACTGTCTTTGCATTTACATTTTTCCCGAATTTACCTGATGGTCACTAATAGTAATGACCTCGACGAGGACAGGAAGCCGGTGGCATGTCAAAAGTCCCTCCATTTGCCGTAATGATCTTTTCCAGTTGAATTTAAATATTTAAGAGTTTTGGCATTTACGGCTTCAGCGGGTAGGCAGTTCCATGGATTATAACCCTGTGGGTGAAGAAGCATCTCCTTTTCTCAGTCCTACACTGTGGCTTGTTGAGCTTGAAACCGCTGTTCCTTGTCTATGTTACATCTGACCTTTTTTTTTGCCTTTTAAAAGGGTATTGAGATGTAACGAATTAAAGAAAGTGGGACTATTTCTTAGCATAATGCGTATTGGTGTATCAGGTCACCTGGAAACAGGTTTATCATCACTGACTCTCTCATTCTCAGGTTAGCGTAATCTGCCCTCCTAAAGTAATTTCTCAATTACTTTTAATGGTAACATTTCCCATGCTATGTTAATCAGAGTTTTTTCATATAACTCGGTCCTAATTTTGATCTTAATTAGTGGTGTCTACGTGTCATTAACATAAAGTCTAACACTGTTTTCTCGCATTGGCCGCGTAATATATTGTTTTAGACATTCGTCATTAGACCAAGTCCAAAACGGCTTCAACATTTCCTGTGTAATTTTTTCAGGGTATTCAAATATAACTGCTATTAATAGATTATGTTCTTCATTTACGTAAAGCAAATTATTTATATATGTTCCTTCATTTAAATTCTCTTTTTTGACACACCAACAATATTTATGTAATTAGTGAGGCTGATGGCGAGAATATGTCTGTTATAAAAATATATGTGGGTTGTCTAGGGGAAACTGGTACTATTAAGGGTAAGGGTAAGTAGACTAGAGGTATCAAGATATGGGAGAACAAAAGGCCCGGCCCCCAAAGTAAAATATCCACAATAATAAATGCTGGCTACTAAACCTGGTTAGTCTAGGAAATGATTATTGAACTCCCACACAGGAATAAGGGATACTCTGTTCAAACTTACTTATTTATTAACCCCTTAACACCCCCCATACACAATCTCACCAATAACAATTTAATACTAACTTTACCACACAATCTTACGTTAAAAGCCTTGGTCCACGTAGGCAGGATACAAGGTTTACACTGGTAACAAGCTAGGGTAAAGCTCTACTATAACACACTAGATTCAGCCTAGGGTAGGGGACCACGTGGTACACTGGGACCCCAGTTAGCATAACAGGTACAACAACTTAAATATACTTACTACACCCCAGGTATACTACTCTACACATATAACGATAGGTATGCCAGACATATACAAACTGAGTAATGGAGTACTTAACCAACTAAGTCACAGAAAATAGAGAATCCAGGGGAAGTAAGAGGAAGGAGGAGAGCACGTCCGAACAACACAGCCGCCAGCAGAGAGAAGACCGTCCCAGCAGCATGCGTGAGTGGTGCCGGGAAGAGCCCAATTGATCATACAGCTATACACATTAAAACATCTTCCCCTTATGCCTCATATTGCTACTTTCCTCATTCTACGGGTAGTTAAACTTATAACAATGTTACTTAATCCACAACAAGTTTAAGAGTCTAAATGCTTTGTGAGCTACACGAATAGTCGTACTTCTGGCAGGGATGATTACAAACAGCTACATCTCTCTATGCGTGCCCTGCCATATTGTTGTTACTAAGCTCAATTTTGACCTCTGGTTTCCATCTAAAGAACCCAGAGTCGTAACACTCCTCCCCCCTTCAGAAAAAAAAAATGTGACTACTAGAATAGTAGTCATATTTTTTTGTAAGAGTATACAGAATAAAATGGACATCCATGACATAATAGAAAATCAACCAAACAACAATTTCTGTCAAAAAAAAATTACAAGTGAATTCTCTGAAAGAAAAAAAACATACCACAAACCAAAACAAAAACAAAAGGAAGTAAATAAATTGGACACGGGATATTTAATGTCACAGGAGAACCTAAAAAAAAAAAACTAAAGCATGACATTTGGTATGGCTTCCTGCGGCTCAGATGAATGTTACTCAGGCAAGCGGGACAGAGCGTCGGCTATCACGTTGAGCCGGCCCGGTAGGTGGATAATAGATAGATTAAAGTCCTGTAGGTACAATGCCCACCTGAGGATGCGCTTATTTTTCTGCTTCATCTGATTCATGAAAACTAATGGGTTATGGTCCGTGTACACTTCCACTATATTACCTGTGAGGTACACTTCGAACTTTTTGCAAGTTAGCACAAGCGCCAACGCCTCTTTTTCTATCACCGAATAATTGCGCTGCGCCTTGTCAAATTTCACAGAGTAATAATATACTGGGTGTTCCACTTTATCATCCCCAGTTTGCAACAACACTGCACCAGCACCCGAGTCAGACGCGTCAACTTGAATTTTAAACGGACGGTCGAACCTTGGACTAGCAAGCACTGGGGCGGAAGCTAAGATCAATTTCAAGTTTTTAAATGCCTCTGCACAGTCCGATGACCACTTAAATTTAACGGCCTTCCGCAACAAATCTGTGAGAGGAGTGGCCACACTGGAAAAGTTCTGACAAAAGCGTCGGTAGTACGCACACATACCGATAAATCGTTGAATGTCCTTTTTAGACCTGAGCACTGGATAGTCCAGAATAGCACTAATTTTGTCTTGTCGAGGTAACACTTTTCCTTGGCCCACTTCATAACCGAGGTACGTCACTGTGCCTTGGCCAAAATGACACTTTTTAGCATTTAAGTTAGATTTGCATGTTTCAACACTGTGAACAACTGGCGTAACCTAGCTATGTGGTCAGCCCAATTAATATCAAAAAGCACAATATCATCTAAATACGCCCGACAATTTGGCACATTAGCGAGCAAAGAGTTCATTAGCCTCTGGAACGTGGCAGGGGCATTACGCAAGCCGAATGGTAACACTTGATACTCAAACACACCCTCGGGGTCACAAACGCCGTTAGTTGTTTAGCACGTTCAGTGAGAGGGATTTGATAGTACCCTCTCGATAGATCGAATTTCGATACGTACGTGGCGTTCCCGATTTCGTCGATACAGTCCTCGAGACGTGGCAACGGATAGGCGTCCACTATGGTCACCTTGTTGAGCTGCCGATAATCGGTGCATAATCGCCAGGAGCCATCTGGTTTGGGGACCAAAAGGCAGGGCGAGCACCAAGAGCCCTGGCTCGGCCTGATGAGGCCGTGCTGGAGCAAGAAGTCGACCTCCTTACGGACGATGGCCTTCTTTTCCGGACTCATCCGATAGGGTTGAAGGCGAATGGGGGTGTAGTCCGTCAACTCGACATCATGGTAAATGGCATCAGTCTGGGTCGGGACCTCCCCGAACAGACTGGAGAATTCGTCAAGCAACGACTGCACCTCGTCACGTTGGGACATCTGCAAATGGGACAGTCCCTCCTCCACAGCATTCACAGAACTAGAATTATTGAGAATGAGATTAGTTGGGTCCCCAGAACAATCATCCCCTCCCTCACTGGAAATGGAAACATTGGTTAGTGCAATGGGCCTGGGGCCCTGGAACTTCTTCAGCCGATTCACGTGTACGAGCATTACCTGTTTACGCTTATCAGAGTGTCTTACTTTGTACGTGAGGTCCCCAGTCTTCTCTGTCACAATGTAGGGGCCCTCGTACTTGTGGGACATAGTGCTCCCCAGTCGAGGCTTTAGTACCAGGACAGGGTCACCGGGCTGAAATACCCGCAACTTAGCCTTGGCATCGTTCCGTTCTTTCATATTCTCTTGGGCCTTCCCAAGACTTTAGTGCCGCAGCCTTGCAGTCCTTGAGTCTCTGGTGGTGTTGCGCAAAGAAAGCCGAACCTTCGGTTAACGTTACGTTCCCTAACAGATTCTCCTGTAACATTTGCAAGGGTCCACGAACTTTATGGCCAAAGACTAACTCAAAAGGAGAACAACCCAGTGAACTTTGCAACCCCTCCCTAGCAGCAAACAAACATACGGCAAGTTCTCGTCCCAGAAGGTATGGGAACTCTCGCACGATGTCTTCAACATCTGCTTCAGAGTTAGATGGAACCTTTCAATGACCCCCTGACTCTGTGGATGGTATGGGCTGGAAACCTTATGAGTTATTCCATGGTCCTTACAAATTGTTCAAAAATATCAGACTTAAAGTTAGTACCATTGTCAGTCTGTACAACCCGAGGCAGTCCAAAAGTGGAAAAAATTGCAACATACGAGCAACAACAGTCTTTGCTCGGATGTTCCTTACAGCAAAAGCCTCTGGGTAACGAGTTGTACACATCATCGTAATTAATAAATATTCCAGACTTAGTTCTAGGTAATGGACCAACACAGTCCATTACCACATGAGAAAATGGTTCCTCCGGCACGACAATAGGCTTAAGAGGAGCTTTAGGTGGAGTCTGGTTTGGTTTCCCAAAAGTTGACAAGCAATACATGCATTACAAAATTTTGCCACATCGCTTTTCTTGGGCCAGAAAAATACTTGCAGATTTTGTGATAGGTAATATTAATGCCTTGATGTCCCCCCTAGGATCATCATGGGCAGCTGACAAAACTCTTTCTCTATAGCAGGTCGGCAACATACCTGGTGGACTACCTCCCACTCATTTGACAGGGAGCACTCTGAGGTC
>WNGS01003388.1:19549578-19564416 GCA_020271785.1 Procambarus virginalis | reverse complement strand
TTGGTTTCACGTCAGTTTCACGTCAGAAACCAAGAAAGATAGATCTCCTGTGTAACCATAGCATTTCTTGAGTTATAATATTTCACAGGCAGTCTGTCCAAGCAATGTTTGCAAGGCTCTTGGTTTCTTTGATTTGCCAACAATTGCAAACATGATTCTGTCTGTGCCGTTGGTATTTCACACATCATGGCAGACAGCCTGTCCTTGTTGACCTTACGGCCTGGCACACAACCCTCACTCCTCATAGCTAGATTTTTTCTGGTAACTCCTCCAATACAGCCCAGTTTTTATCAGCATTATAAATTTTAATAAGAATATAATTATTTGACAAAATGCATGTTCCTAATTTATGTTTAACCCTTAAACCGCGAGGGGTCCAAAATGGCTTCAACACCCACAAGTGCAACAAAAAAAAATCATTTTTTTTCTTTTTAATCTCTTTTTTGTGTTCCCTGAGCACAGGAAAAATAATAACAAAATTTAATTGTACTTACAAACCCTGTAAATGAGCCGAGAAGATTGGTGATGACGCCAGGCCTCATCTTCGCTAGACCGCTGTGCACCCGGGTGAGTCAGGCCGCAACAGAGGAAGAGCCAGAGTTGCCGTGAATTTATTTTCGCTGTATTATTTACCGTATCTATTGCGGTATTTTACACCCATTTTTTTCACTGGTGTGCTTCAATATGTTCTCACTTGACGAATTGTTATTATAGAAACTGTTCCCAATGTATATTATATCCACATATTAGTGTCACAAGTATTTGCACAAAATGTCTTATTTTCAATAAAATACACTATTTCTTACGATTCATTTCCATATTTACACCCACTTATCTGTATTTACATGTTTTTGCACCAGTCTTGAACATTTAGAACTCATCAAGGCTGTGATACTCGTCATAACATTTGACATAGCCAGAGAGGACTTGACACGCTGTGCACCAAGTCATCACCATTTTTCGTTTCTGTTGTTTCTTGCTTGTCTTGCATACACTGCACTCAAGCTGGCCAACAGCACTTTGCAGTTGGTGTAAATACCTGAATTGTGTGTGACAAGACATCCTGAAAGCGAGCCTGTTGGAGCATGGTGCAATACCGGGTTCAGAATGGGCCTCTGTATGCCAGGAATTACTTTGCCAAATTTCTCTAGTAATTGTGTTCACTACAGTAAAACTGAACACACGAAATTTTGTTTACCACCCACCTGTTTGACAAGACAATATTGTAACTGTTCAGCAATGTTACATCAATAAGGGGAAAAAACATTTCTTGATCCACTGACTGTTTTGCGTACACACTTCACTGACCCCACCATCATATAACATGCCATCCCCCACCACCAAACGCAGGTTGATGTTATAGTCCAAGACACAATCTGGCTTATAGATTATTTGTTTTGTTGTTCTGTTCACCTTGCCACTGTTCAACATTGTACCATTGTGAATGTTGGTCAACATGTTCACTTCACACCTGTCTTTCACCGCACTGAAAGCATTGGCACCTGTTTTCCTTAGCTCGCAATCACCAACCTGCATAGCAGTGTGAAACACTAGCATTTCCCTTTGTTTTGCCTTCACTGTGCCACACACTCCAGTTCTATTATCAAGCAAGAACCTGGTTAGCAAGGGACTGGTATAATAGTATCTGTGTACAATATGTGGCCCTTGTTCAGATATGGTGCAAGCAATGACTTCACAACACACTACTGAGAATCTCTGTTTGGTCATTAGCATTGTAACGTACGTTTATGTTACGTTGTTGGGTTGATTAGATACACAGTGTTTAGTGAGTTTCATATTTATTTAGTAGTCCTGGATACAGCAGTGTCGTAGACGTTGAGACGAAGCCTGGAGCAGAGCAGAGAGCTGAGTGAGGCCGGAGTCGTGGAGCTCTATGCGGGAGAGCGTGGCGGCTCGATTTGGAATTGCGAGTGTCTGAACTCGGGGAGCGAGAGCGTTGTAGCTGGATGCGGTCGTAGTCTGCTGTCTGCTCTGTGTCGAAGCTGTAGCGTCTTGGGTCGACTAGAACTGCCCAAGCCGAGTACTACATTCTTGACTGGAGATTGTACTGTTTGCTGTTCTCACATCGCTGGGTTATATGGTGATTACACCTCAGCTCCCTCCAACAAGGTGAGGAGAGTATTACCTGTAATTGGGGAAAGGATTGTAGCTTCTGTAATTAGTTATGCTATGAAGATAATGAGATAATGGAGCGAGTATAAGATTAACTCGCTACAGGACTCCCCCTGCCAGGGAATGGAAGAAAACAATATAACAAAAAATACGTGGTCGTTGTGGAACATGTAGTCCGGTACCAAAAGATGCAGGCAGTGTGTGGACAAGCTCGATGTAGCAGGAGAGAAGAATGTGCATGATTGTTGCGTCCTTGGGTCGCTGGTGGAGCATTTAGATCCGGGGCGGATGGGCTCGGGCACCAGGACAATAGGAGGTAATGTAGGCACGTAGTTAGGACAACGAGGGAATCACTGCTAGAGCTGAATTGTCCTGGAGGCGACGAAGAGTCGGAAACGCAAGCTGTAGGTCCAAGATGCTTGAGTCGGCAGAGTATCAGAATGCAGTGTACGTGTAGATGAATCTGACGAAAGAGCAGCTGTCGTGGGAGTCCCTGTAGAACAAGCAGTGCCCTGGCAGCGACGGAGAGTCGGCAGGACAGGCTGTAGATCCCACATGATGTAGTTGCTGATGAAACTGTCAGATGAGTAAGTAGCGATCGCTGTGCAGCAAGCTGTAGTAGATGAAAATGCAGAGATGATCGCGGTGAAAATCATAGCTGTGGCGAGGGTGTTGGCAGCGTTCCGTGACAGGTGGCAGCGGTCCACAGCAAGCAACAGCAGGAGTGAAGGTCCAGTGAGAATCCATGTTGTAGTCCATCGTGGCTGGGTATCGTCGAAACTCTCCGGGGTCACCAATGTAACGTACGTTTATGTTACGTTGTTGGGTAGATTAGATACACAGTGTTTAGTGAATTTCATATTTATTTAGTAGTCCTGGATACAGCAGTGTCGTAGACGTTGAGACGATGCCTGGAGCAGAGCAGAGAGCTGAGTGAGGCCGGAGTCGTGGAGCTCTATGCGGGAGAGCGTGGCGGCTCGATTTGGAATTGCGAGTGTCTGAACTCGGGGACGAGAGCGTTGTAGCTGGATGCGGTCGTAGTCTGCTGTCTGCTCTGTGTCGAAGCTGTAGCGTCTTGGGTGGGCTAGAACTGCCCAAGCCGAGTACTACATTCTTGACTGGAGATTGTACCGGTTTGCTGTTCTCACATCGCTGGGTTATATGGTGATTACACCTCAGCTCCCTCCAACAAGGTGAGAAGAGTATTACCTGTAATTGGGGAAAGGATTGTAGCTTGTGTGATTAGTAATGCATTAAGATAATGAGATAATGGAGCGATTATAAGGACTAATCGCTACAATGTAAGTTCACGTCGGTGGTAGTTGCCTATACTTCATAGTATGTATGGGTGTCAGATGATATATTAATACGATCACTAAGAACTCTAGAGGAATCACACCATATATCTCACACATGCGACCCTCATCGCATGAGGGTCTCTATAAACGTTAATATTTATTTAAGCATTTAACTTAAGCCTACGTCGACCAGCCTATGTTCGTTCCATACCCACCAGACCATTTGACCTCCCTGCAAAGTTTTGTGAAGATAGCCTCCTGTATCTGGCCTCCAGCTTTGGATAGACAGACAAACATTCTCTCTTATACTATCAAATGTGAAATAACTTGTTTGATTTCCCTAGAGCTTTTAGCGATAGTTAATAATACATTCAGCCTATCCTCCTGTTTTGGTACTATTTATAGTAACGACTGCCTTGAAGGAAACAATCTAGTTTCCTCTTGAAGATGTCCATGGTAATTGTTCCCTTTTTTTTGAGATATACGAGAGTTGTTACATTCTTGTACAGCCACTAGTACGCATAGCGTTTCGGGCAGGTCCCTGGAATACGATCCCCTGCCGCGAAGAATCGTTTTTTCATCCAAGTACACATTTTACTGTTGCGTTAAACAGAGGCTACAGTTAATGAATTGCGCCCAGTAAATCCTCCCTGGCCAGGATACGAACCCATGACATAGCGCTCGCGGAACGCCAGGCGAGTGTCTTACCACTACACCACGGAGACTCCTGTAGTATTTCTGATGCTCGCTGGTAGGACGTTGAACAACCATGGACCTCTGATGTTCATACATTGTTCTCTGATTGTGCCCATGGCACCTCTGCTCTTCACTGGTTCTATTCTGCATTTTCTTCCATGTCGTGTGAGTTTTCAGTTGCATATAGTCCTGGGGACCATTCAGGCTTGTTCGCATTTGTGTTCCTCACGTGTGCCCCAAAGAATGAGGTGATTTGATAAAATGCTATGCCCAAGATTACCATCAGAGTGCCGGCAGGCTGATGGGCTAAATAGCCTCGGCTACCATCAGTTTTCGTCCTGTCGTGATGGTCAAGTGGATTAAGGCGTCCTGTACATACCAGTTGCGTTGCTCCTGGCAGTATGGGTTCGAGTCACTTCTGGGGTGTGAGTTTTCAGTTGCATATAGTCCTGGGGACCATTCAGGCTTGTTCGCGCATGTATGTGAATGTATATATTTATACTGATGTATACTGGCAGCAGGTTTTCTTTTAAACATGTCTCATTGAATATGACCACATATTCTGTATTTACTATCTTCTGATTTAGGGCTTCTATCCCTCTAACTATTTTCTTAGCATCAGGGCTTAGCTGAAAGAGAAGTTCTCCAAAACTCATTTTCGTAATTTCAAGGTGAAGAAAAAAGTGAATTACTATAGAATGTATTACACTTATTTGTACAATTTGCACAACGTTTCGAACCTCCATGGTTCATTCTCAAGTGAAAAGAATTTACAGAACTGGTTGATTTACCCGCACTGGGTCAGGTGATAAGACAATAAAGGTAAAAATATGGGGGATACATAGAAGAAGGTTTTTCTTCACCTTGAAATTACGAAAATGAGTTTTGGAAAACTCCTCTTTCAGCTAAGCCCTGATGCTAAGAAAATAGTTAGAGGGATAGAAGCCCTAAATCAGAAGATAATAAATACAGAATATGCGGTCATATTCAATGAGACATATATTTATACGTATATATATATATGTACATGTATGCATGAGAGTGTGTACATGTATATATAACATTAATAATATTGTAACTAGCGTCAAAAATTTTTATTTGCTTAGCTAAACGAACTATAGGTCTAACTATAGAACTAGGAACAAAAGTGAGGTCTTTTGAACTCGGCACACCTCAGGGAGGCGTGTTGAGTCCCACCCTGTTTAATGTACTAATGAATAAGATAGCATCTGAGAGATACTCAAAATGGGGTAACTCCAATCATATATGCCGATGATATTTTGTTTCAGGGCAAAGATATTTCAAAGGTTCAAACAGTGTTGGACAATTTCGGATACCTGTGTCATCATATGGGACTGGTGGTTAATGAAAACAAAACTAAGTTTGAATGTAGAAGTCGGAGGCCCATTATATTGAAAATAAATGGTAAAAATATAGAGAGAGTTAATATATATAAATATTTAGGCATATATGTTGGATATACCCATGAGAGTTTGGAAGCTGAGATGAACAGACTGTTGGGTCAATGTCGGAAGAGATTACAACCTCTGTTCAAGTTCAAGTTCAAGTATGTTTATTGAGATAAGCAAGAAATACATCTCAAAGGGATAGAGTAGCTTAGGCTATTTCTACCCCCCTCTACTTCAAGTCCCTCAAGGGGCGCACAAATTCAGTGAGTCGAATACACAAATAACATTACAAGAATCCCATTTAACATTGCAGGTTAATATAGTAAGTACAGCATATTACAAGAATCCCATTTAACATTGCAGGTTAATATATCAAGTACAGTATATAATTGTCACACTCTGCCTTATGACAATGCCTTATTTAAAAACAAAACCAAAAAGTACTTAATTTCATCTTCTTAGTTTCCTACACTGAGCTTTATTTTTTGCTCTGTATCTAGTGTTACCCAATCTCCTAATTCTTATGTATTTAACCCAAACAACCTTATCATTGTGTTCATTGCTGTCTTCCTTTATGTGCTAGCCATTTACTGTATTGTGCCTACCAAATTTTGTCAACTACCTTTCAAGCTTTCATTGCAATCAATCTTAGCTACCTAAGTGCTTTATTATACTGTACCTACAATTTTCTCTCATCTTTTTTTTCTTTTTTCTTTTCTTGCCATGTAACTGTTATCATTTCTTTTTTTATAATTTTTGCTAGTATTTACCTACTAAAAATTTTCTTAGATTAAGGACCTGCCCGAAACGCTGCGCGTACTAGTGGCTTTACAAGATTGTAATTACCATATTATATATTCTCACATTCCCAATGTACCTTCTTGTATATGAATAAATAAATAAAATAAATAAATAAACTCTTGGGGCAAACTTTTTGTAGCTCCTAAGTATACTGTCTATCATACCATTATCACACATCCAAACAATTTGATGTGGTACGCTATTTAATTCCTTATTTCTATAGTTTTCAATAAGTTGACACTCTAATACATAATGTTCTAAGGTGTGGGCGTGCGGCATACTACATAATTTACACTCCTTATCTTCTTCACTGACATCAACACCGTATTGCCAGATATATTTGTATCCTAATCTTAATCTCATGTAAATTGAATCCTTCCAAGTAGACTTTCCTTTACCATAGGTGAAGGACGAATTTGTATTTATTATTGAATAATGCTTAAGTGTGTTACTACTGTCCACCATTGCCATTCTCTTTATCATTTCTTCACCCTCTTGGATCATCTTGATTCTTGTTTTTATTTGTTTCAAGGTTAACTGACATATAACATCAACAAGAGGTTTTTCAGTGGCTCTTTTCGCTATGTCATCAACTACCTCATTCAACAGGATTCCCACATGTGAAGGGATCCACATGAATCTTACTTTATACCCAGTTTTTTCTAATTTCTTAACATTCTCTCTACACTCTATCACAATATTCTGATATACTGGGCGTCTGCTATTTAAAGACTCTAACGCTCCTCTGCTGTCAATAAAGAAGCAAGCATTTTTACCACATTTGACTACTTCCTGTAATCCTGCTAATACTCCTTGGAGTTCAGCCTGCGTTGAAGAGACATTGTCAGTTAAGCGGCGTCCAATAACAGTATCTACAGTGCCGATGTCAGTGTACTCCCTGATCAAGACTCCACATCCTGCCTTCCCATCCCTAGCTACTGACCCATCACAATATACATGTAGAGTGTTTTCTGTGGCAGTTTTCTAATTATACAATCATATGTTGCCCTCAGCTCTCCTATTTCATACATACTTTTTTCTTTTGCAAGGGAGTAATTACTACATCTACTTTTCAATCCTCCCATGGTGGTGTGAATTTCTCTTGGGCACAGCAATACACTCTGTAATAACATCATACTTTATAACATTAGCACATAAGTTATTCATATATAATCTCTTCTTCATCATACACTGTTCACTACTTCCCACCTTTTGAACCGAGAGGATTAATTCATTAGCTCCCCCACCTCTCATTAATCTAATGGCAGAGGCTACATTTATCTCTGAAATTCTATCCCAATACTCTGCAGATTCAACTCCATCCTCATTATCTCAATCATAGCGTTTCTTGGGCATCCTAAGATAATTCTCATGGCTTCATTTTGTACCTTCTCCAACTTGCCCATCCTACCTTTACCAAAACAAGAAATGACAGGTGCAGCATAATCAATAAGAGATCTTACAGTACTCAAGTATATCATTCGTAGTGCAGGGACTCCCACTCCCCTTCCACAGCATGCCAAGGCCTTCAGAGGTTGTAATCTCTTCCGACATTGACCCAACAGTCTGTTCATCTCAGCTTCCAAACTCTCATGGGTATATCCAACATATATGCCTAAATATTTATATATATTAACTCTCTATATTTTTACCGTTTATTTTCAATATAATGGGCCTCCGACTTCTACATTCAAACTTAGTTTTGCTTTCATTAACCACCAGTCCCGTATGATGACACAGGTATCCGAAATTGTCCAACACTGTTTGAACCTTTGAAATATCTTTGCCCTGAAACAAAATATCATCGGCATATATGATTGGAGTTACCCCATTTGAGTATCTCTCAGATGCTATCTTATTCATTAGTACATTAAACAGGGTGGGACTCAACACTCCTCCCTGAGGTGTGCCGAGTTCAAAAGATCTCACACCTGACATACAACCTTGATACCACACCTGAGCCTTCCTTTCATAAAGATAATCCCCTATCCAGCGCAATAATCTCCCTTTAACACCAAGACCAGCTAATTCATATAAAATATCCTCTTTGTTGGCTTTATCAAAAGCTCCTTGTAAATCAATAAAAATTCTATAATAATTTTCATTAGCTAGACATTTAATAATACAATCAGAGGTACTTTTTCCTTTGAGGAACCCGAACAAATTACTAGACAGCTGATCACCTATTATATATAAAAGTCTATTTAAAATGATCCTCTCCATCATTTTACAAAAACACGAGGTTAAAGACACAGGTCTGTACTCTCCATTGGCTTTAGGGATAGGGATGATCATTTATTTATTTATTTATTTATTCATATACAAGAAGGTACATTGGGAATGTGAGAATATATAATATGGTAATTACAATCTTGTAAAGCCACTAGTACGCGCAGCGTTTCGGGCAGGTCCTTAATCTAAGAAAATTTTTAGTAGGTAAATACTAGCAAAAATTATAAAAAAGAAATGATAACAGTTACATGGCAAGAAAAGAAAAAAGAAAAAAAAAGATGAGAGAAAATTGTAGGTACAGTATAATAAAGCACTTAGGTAGCTAAGATTAATTGCAATGAAAGCTTGAATGGTAGTTGACAAAATTTGGTAGGCACAATACAGCAAATGGCTAGCACATAAAGGAAGACAGCAATGAACACAATGATAAGGTTGTTTGGGTTAAATACATAAGAATTAGGAGATTGGGTAACACTAGATACAGAGCAAAAAATAAAGCTCAGTGTAGGAAACTAAGAAGATGAAATTAAGTACTTTTTGGTTTTGTTTTTAAATAAGGCAAAAGTTTTACAGTTTTTCAATTCACTAGGGAGTGAGTTCCATAGACTAGGTCCCTTAATTTGCATAGAGTGTTTACACAGATTAAGTTTGACCCTGGGGATATCAAAGAGATATTTATTTCTGGTGTGGTGATAATGGGTCCTATTACATCTGTCCAGAGAGAGTTTCAGAGCATGGTTTGCATTTAAGAACAGGGTTTTGTAGATGTAGTTGACACAAGAGAATGTGTGGAGGGAGTTAATATTTAGCAAGTTTAGGGATTTAAACAAGGGAGCTGAGTGTTGTCTGAAAGCAGAGTTAGTTATTATTCTGATAGCAGATTTTTGCTGGGTGATGATGGGCTTAAGGTGGTTTGCAGTGGTAGACCCCCATGCACAGATACCATAATTAAGATAGGGGTAGATTAGAGCATAATAGAGAGAGAGGAGAGCAGAGTTAGGAACATAATATCTGATTTTGGAGAGTATACCAACTGTCTTAGAGACTTTCTTAGTTATGTGTTGAATGTGGGTGCTGAAGTTGAGTCTCTTGTCTAGGAATAGGCCAAGAAACTTGCCATCATTTTTATTACTGATGTTAATGTTGTCTATCTGTAGCTGAATTGCATTTGATGATTTGCTTCCAAATAAGATGTAGTAAGTCTTTTCGATGTTTAATGTTAGTTTGTTAGTTGACATCCATAAGTGGACTTTTTTTAATTCATTATTCACAACATTATTTAGTGTATGTGGGTTGAGGTCTGAATAGATAAGAGTAGTATCGTCAGCAAACAATATAGGTTTGAGAATATTAGAGACATTAGGCAGATCGTTTATATATATAAGAAATAGAAGAGGTCCTAAGATACTGCCCTGTGGCACTCCAACGGTAATTGGTAGAGTGGAAGAAGTTGTTTCATTGATAGTTACATATTGGTGTCTGTCACTAAGATAGGATCGGATGTAGTCAAGGGCAAGGCCTCGGATTCCATAATGCTGGAGTTTAAGTAAGAGGTAGTTGTGATTAACAGTATCAAAGGCTTTTCTTAGGTCAATGAAGAGTCCAATCGGAAACTCATTTTTGTCAAGTGCTGTGTAGATTACGTCAAGGAGACTAATGATTGCATCGTTGGTGCTCTTTTGGGACCTGAAGCCAAACTGGCAGGGGCTGAGTATGTCGAATTTTACGAGGTAGGAATAGAGCTGTTTGTAAATAATTTTTTCAAATATTTTTGATAGAATGGGTAGATTTGATATTGGTCTATAATTGTTTATGTCCGCCGGATTGCCTCCTTTATGGACTGGCGTTACTCTTGCTTTTTTGAGGATATCAGGGAAGGTGTGACACTCTATAGATTTGTTGAACAGTAGGGCTATGGGTGGGGCAAGGGCATGGGAGGCTCTCTTGTATACAATGGACGGAATTTCACTGGTGTTCCCTGCCTTTGTTTTTAGAGAGTGTATGATGGACACAACATCTTCCGGACTGATTGGTGAAAGGAGAAGAGAGTTTGGATAGCTGCCTGAGAGATATGTGTTAATATGTGTCTGAGTCTGTGGGATTTTACTGGCAAGATTAGCACCAACCGATGAAAAGAAACTATTAAATTCATTTGCCATTTCTAAATCAGTTGACGGTATATCCCCATCCTTGTAGAGTTTTATTTGGTTATGTGAGTGTTGTTTAGTTCCTAGGATACTAGAGATGGTTTTCCAAGTGCTTTTCATGTTGCCTTTTGCTTCATTGAATCTATTCACATAATATGCAAGTTTTGCCTTTCTTATGATACTGGTAAGCATTGATGAGTACCTTTTAGCTACTTCCTTTGAAACTAGGCCAATCCTAAGTTTCTTTTCATATTCATGTTTCTTGTTGATTGAATTGAGAATGCCGCTTGTGAGCCATGGATTGTTTAATCTTTTGTCAGTTACTTGCTTGGTAAGAAGGGGACAATGAAGGTTGTAGAGGCTTAGAGTTTTGGAGAGGAAGAGGTTAGCTAATGAATTTATATCCTGGGTATTATTGAATTCAGAATCCCAGTTAATATTGTGAAATGCATCTGTAAGATTGCCCAAAGCTGATTCACTGTGTAGCCTAAATGAAAGTTTCTTGCTTTTTGGTGGTGTTATGTCCATGTTCGCTATGAGAAAGGTAGGATAGTGGTCAGTTGTTCTGTCGTAGATTATACCAGATACAAGGGGAGCTGTTATGTTTGTCCATATGTGGTCCAAGGTAGTGGCTGATGTTTGAGTGACTCGGGTAGGTTTGGTGACTCGGGTAGGTTTGGATCATAGCTTTTTTTCCATTTACTGGGAATACTGCCCTCTTTATAACTAATATTAAAGAGGTCTAAGAGTGGGCTTTTCGCCATAATGGCAAGTTCATTAAGTATTTCATAAGTTACTCCATCCTTCCCAGGGGCAGTAGATTTCCCAACTTTAATCGCCGTTATTAGTTCTTCTCTGGTAATACTTGTGCAAGTGACATCACCACTGTTACCTGCTGTAAGTATAAAATCCATTCTTAGATCTTTCCAAGAATCTAATGACTCTCTCGTTACAGCGGGTAATGAACTAAGTTTGGCAGTTTCCGCCCATTTATTTACGAGACCATTTGCAATTCTTTGCGGGTCAGGATGCGCAACAAAATTATGCTTTTTACCCCTTATTTTATTTACGTCTTGCCAGATTTCTTTCAAGTTTCTGTTACTCCCAACTTTCTCTGCAAACTCCTGCCAATACTTGCTCCTAATTTCCTTTCTCTTCTCCCCACACAGCCTAGCAACTGCCAGTAAAGCATTCTTCCCTTCCTCAGTCCTACCATTCCTATTCCAATTCCTGTGAACTCTCCTCATTGTTAATGTCCACCCCTTAAGCATCTCGTCATGTGTATAATTTTCTTTTCTGGGGGATGCTTTTTTATACTAGATGTTTTCCGGTTTAATGTTGCATTAAATACATCTACCTCCTTAATTAAATCTTCATAAAATGCTTCTGCCGAAACTGGCTTATAAGTATCATACCAAAAC
Source organism: Procambarus virginalis (assembly GCA_020271785.1). Taxonomy (NCBI): domain Eukaryota; kingdom Metazoa; phylum Arthropoda; class Malacostraca; order Decapoda; family Cambaridae; genus Procambarus; species Procambarus virginalis. Next base: position 19,552,279 of record WNGS01003388.1, on the reverse strand, counting down.
TTAATATGGCCAACAAGACCCCTTAATTCTCCCTCATTATACTTTAACCTTTTCCTCTGAAGGCAGGCATGCTTTTTATCTACTTTAAGCTGTATTTGTAATGCAAAATGATCACTTAGCATTTCATCCACAGTAAGACAATTCCCCTCTATGCCCTCAGCATTTATCAAACAAGCATAATCTAATCTCCCTCCCCTCAAATGAGTAGGATAGGGCTCGCCCAGCAGCTGAACATCTTCATGTTCCTGCAAAAACTGGTACCATCTGCAACCATTCCTATTTGCTTTACCCCTTGATCCTAAAGCTGGATGTCTGGCATTAAAATCCCCTACCACAAGTGTATCTTCAGAAAAGAAGGAATTTGGCAAGTATCTTAAATCAAGGGAGCTATCAGAGATGTATAGATTAATGAAATTTAACTCTCGGTCCTTTAATTGTATCCGCAAGCAAATACTTTCAATACCTCTATATCTCTGCGGGATTCCAGTTATCTCGACAGGTATGGTACTTTTGACATAACATGAGACCCCCCTAGTTCCTCCATCAGCATATAAGTGAAAACCTCTATAGCCATTTAGCCTCAGAATGCTACCATCCTTATCCCCAGTTTCCTAGAGTGCTACTATGTCAATATCCTCTCTAAGAGTATAATAGTGTACATCCACCACTCTAGTTTTTAATCCATTAACGTTCCAAGATAATATTCTCAATTTACTTTCATCCATGATTAATAATAAAACTACCTTTGCCCTGCCCGTCACATTCCATTAGATACGAGAGTACCTTAGAAACTTCTTTCCAACACCGTAACATTTTTTCTTTCTCCTCACTTGCACAACTACTACTAACATCGAAGGTAATATTATTCATATCTGTTTTCTTTGTTATTTCTGTATACCGTTTTACTTTAACCGATCTTGCAACATTTGTCACAACAGGAGGTTGAACACCGCTAACACTACTAGAAGGTATATGCTCCTGACTATCCTCTATCATCGTTACGTCATGCACATCATTACTTTCTTCTACGCACTTTTCACTTTCTATTTCACGTCCTGTTTTACTTTCAATTACACATCCTGTTTCACCACCATCTTCACCCCGTCTACCTTCCATAGCCAATTTTTCCAATGCCTCAATCATCTATCTAGTTTTTTTTAGATACTCCAAAATTTGATTACCAACCTCAGAGGTGACCATATTGTCCTGAACCTTGTCCTCACAAGGTTTCAGTTTTTCCACTGCCTGATTTACTTTCCCTAGGCTCGCCTTTATTTTCTCCGTCCCTTTCTCCCACACATTGATCACAGGGGCTGTCGTTGGCTTCCAGCTGTTTCCGCCAAGTTCCTCTTGCACAATCTTTCCTTGCTGCGAGGACACATCTATCCTGCTTGCAGGACCCGTCCTAGTCTCTTTCAGATGAGGCTTCATGGGGCATAGAGAGGAACCAGCATTGTGGCTGCCTCGACAGTTGCAACAAAATGGTACGATTTTTTCACTTCTGTCAATCTTGACTCTACATTCTCGCGAGTCGTGTTTTTTCCCACAATACCAACACCTGGGGTCAAACTGGCATTTCCATGCCATATGTCTCCAACGTGAGCACTTCATGCACAGTATGGGCTCCTCAACGTATTTTGCAACGTTCCTATAGCCTAGTCCTTGCACAAAATTTTCTCTGGCGCCTCACCCTTTACCAAGGCAACAACCTGGCTTTGTTTGTCACCACGGACAATGTTTCTCTTTGCCCAGACAACATTATCATTGTTAAGAAGAAGACAGTCAGGATCTAAATAAGTTGGAAACTTGAAAACTATGATCTTTGTGTGCAACATACCTTCTTCTGGGGGAACCATCACTACATTTTCAAAACCAACCGTCGTGAGGCGTTCCACGGCCTGTTCAGTCCCAACTGTTATGTACGGCCGGTGAAGACCCTCCTTGAAGAGTGGTTCGTAATCCAAACATTCTTTAGCCAGACTTACCGTCCACGCCAGCTTTTGGTGGAAATTCAATTGGCATGTTGTAGGGAACAACAGCCTCTTCCTTCTATTAACTGGCTTGTCTTGAGTCCTGCTGAGTAGGGTCTCATTCTTCGGCCTCTTTGTAATTTCATCGTCACTCTCACTGTCTCGCTGTCTGTTCATATTTCTCCGTTTCTTTCTGTTAATTGCTACTTCAAACGGTCTGTTATCATCTTGTCTATCCTCCTCACTACCACTTAGGCATGCCGCCTCAGCCATTTCTTCGACACTGTCAACAATCGAGAACAAATTCACAATATCCTGTATTACCACGTGCAAAAACGAAGAGTGTGGGGCAAGACTCCACCTCCCACCAAGAGCCCCAACCCCGTGACCGCCTGTGACCGTGGTCCGGACACAACTGTTCTCTGTGTGGGGCGGGGCCGGTGCTTGTCACCCTGAGGGACTCCTGGGGCTCCCCAATCATCTGCCTGACTGTGCGTTTATTTGCCGTATGGCATATTAGTTTATAGTGTTTGACGTCACTCGTTTCGCGTTTTAGCTTGGCGTTTCACCTTTCCTGGCTTCGCGATTCACCCTTAACGGGTACGCCGGGGCGCATCCGATCCCACGATCGTCGTCGCTCCTAAATCAACAATAACAACACCATTATGAAAGTTGCGGATAAAATATATCCGTCACCTGTATATATTTTATATACCTCAAACAGGCCTGAT
>WNGS01003388.1:19519395-19537200 GCA_020271785.1 Procambarus virginalis | reverse complement strand
GCTCAAAGCAACAGACATATTAGAGCTTGAGACTAAACGTTTAGAAGTGAGGCACAAAAACAGAGAGTTTTAATTGAGTTGCAACTGGAAGCAACCGGAAGCAACAAGCCGAAGAACACACTAAACAATTAGAGATTCAACAACAGATGGCTGACACTAAACTATAGGCTTGAAACACAGCGTATGGCAGCTGGGCATGGAAATTCTAGTAATGTTTCAATTAATAATGATAATAATCCATAAGGATGAGTAAATATATAGAATTACCCAAGTTTAATGAGGAGGATCCTGAGGTTTTCTTTGCACATTTTAATAAGATTGCCATCAGTATGAACTGGCCAAGGGATCAATGGGTAGCAATTATGCAGTCTCAATTTAAGGGGCGTAGTCAGGAGGTTTTTACATCCCTACCTGACGCTCATAGTTTTGATTATGAATTTGTAAAGAAAAGCATCTTAAATGCTTATCAATTAAATCCAGAGGCACACAGGCAAAAATTTAGAAACTTAAGGAGGTTAAGTGATCAGACAATAGCTGATTTTACTCGTCAAAAGACGAACTATTGCAACAGATGGTTAAAGTCACTTTCAGTAACTGATTTGATGCTTTAAAGAATCTTCTTATCATGGAAGAAGTATTGTCTTGTCTCCCAGACAAATTATCTACTTATATGGCAGAACAAAAGAATGTAACAGACATTTATGAGCTGTCAAAGCTCGCTGATGAGCATGAGTTGTTGACTAAGGCCCAGTTTACGGCCACTTCACCTAAGTTTAATCGTAAAGTAAATCATAATGCTCACAGAACTCCTTATCAGAATCCCTGCAGTCCTAGTGCTCCAGTTACTCCCATGAGCTCTTTTCTTACAAAACCTAATCCTGCTACTTCATTGTCAGGAATGTCAAATATAATAAGGTTAATTCTAAACCTACAGTGGTTCTACAGGTGTGTCCACTGTAAGGTCCTGTTCCCATTGTAAGAAAAAAGGCCATGGAATTAATTCCTGTTTTATCTTGCACCCTGAGTTACGACCAACTGGTCTCATTTATTGTAGAGGTGTGCAAAATAAATTTACTAATAAACATGTAACTGTAAACCCCAATTGGGTGAAACAGTATTCACCATATATGTCTTCAGGTGAAGTTTTGTGTGTTGATGGGAAGTGGAAGCTGGTGAATATTCTTCGTGATACTGGTGCTTCCCAAACCTTAATTCTGCTAGTATACTTTCTAATGTTGAAAAGAGAGATACTGGAAATGTTGTTGTTCTTCAGAGTGTTGCAGGATGTCAAACTGTACCTCTGATAGATGTTACTTTAAGATCCACCATTGCTCCTAGTTTATGCACTGTGGGTGTTTGTACACAGTTGCCCATCCCAGGTGTGGATGTTATATTGGGTAATGATGTGGCCATAAATCATGTTGTGGGTGAGAAATCCCGTTTTGTAAAACAGCCAGTTGCAGATCATGTTTATCCTGCCTGTGCTGAAGTTAGTTCTATGAACGAACCTGTTGTAGTAGATGGTGTTGTCCATCCTACCTGTGCTGATGTCAGTACTATTATAAATCCAGTTGTCAGTTCTACTGTTGTTACTCAAGCATTTGTTCCAGTAACCAGTACCCTTCAGTGGAGAAGTGGGATGTGGTTGTTCCAGATTCCTGTGTGGCCGATTTAGTTGTTGAGAGTAAGCCTGATGCTATGACTCTGCTTTATTCCAATAAATTGGGAAAGGATGTCCATGTACCAGTGTCTTGCCCGCTCACTACGAACGTTGTGCCAGGAGTTGAGAGAAACTTAAAAGCCACGACTCTGTTGTATTCTAGCCAAGTGAATGGTTTAAGACAAGATGTCGGGTTGGCAGAAGTATTCCCGCTCACTCCAAGTTTAGAATCAGTTGTCGAGAGTAAGTCTGTTGTAGAGGCCCCGCCTCACCCTAGTCAAGTTGATAGTATAGGGGAGGAGGTCAAATTACCTGTTACTTGCCCGCTCGCTTCAGATTCCTTAATTTATGTGCATTGAGTAGAACTGACCCTAAGATTTCAGAGAGAAGCAAGGAGACAGTCTGTACTGTAGATCCAGTTCTGGAGAGTGTGGGAAATCAACCAGAGGATCAGCTTCTGTCGAGTAGATGGAGACCCATTGAGCCTCCCTCTTCAGTTGTCTGTGAGGCTGTGACCCCGCTTGGTAGTGTTATTGATTGTGAACAGACAGTACTCCAAGCAGCTCCAGATGTCATGGGAGGAATTTTGGTAAAACCATTGAGAGTAGTAAAGTTTCATTCGGATCTAAGTTGCAGAGAGTTGTGGGTTGTGATTCTTATTCCATGTGGAGTAAGTATTTCTCATTGTGTAAATTGAGTCAGAGTGTGTGTAGAATGTTGAAATCTACTTTTATTCTGCAGGAGCCATTCTCTTGTGAAGTAATGGACTGTGGGACATCTTTGTCCAGCCTTGTGGTTGAGCAGAGAGAGTTTACTCAAGTAGGTTGTGCATCCGGTTGTTCTGAGGAAGTGGTGAGTTATACTAGAGCAGTGTCTCTATATTCAGATCCAGTTTATTTTGATGCAAGAGGAGTGAACAAAGTGTATGTTCCACTCAAGTGTGGTGTTGGCTTTCAGAGTCATCTTGGTGTTGACTTGCAGAGTCATATTGGTGGTGAAGGATTTAATCATACTTGGGAGCAGGTGTTTGAGGCCCCCAGGTGTGTATTTCAAGTTGGGGGATAAGGTTATCCTACCTAGTGTTAATCGTTGTGAAGGGTTACAGATTGTCCTTGGGTGTTTCCCAGGTAATCTGCTGTGCGTCTTCAAGATGTTAAGACCCTTAAACCTCTTGGTTGATTGTTTGTCATCAGACGTTAATCACTTGGAAAGTGATGGTGAGGGTTGTCAAGTTTTCGGCATGTTCTTGTTAGTCTTTTGGAAGACTAGACTGTTGATGAAAGTGTGTGTTGTGTTCAAGTTCACCCTCAGCAATTGTGAACTTGTCTTCGGAGTTATGATTGAGATATGGTGCCTAGGCATATGCCTGTGCAAGGTAGTCTTTGCACTTATCTTTGGTTGTATTTCTTGGTTTCAAGGCCAAAGGTTTGCTAAGTTGGTGTGTTGTGTTGCTGAAGGTTCTATGAATGGGGAAATATTATACATAAATGTGAAGTTTAATGCTAATTTCTCTAATTTTAGTATCCATTGGGCGAGAGTATGTGTTCCACAGAGGATCAAGAGTGATGCGGAGCAGATGCTTTTGTCAGAGCATACCCAGGAGAAGTCCCAACACTACTTTACATCCAGTCAGAGTCATGGAAAATGGAGTCTGTCTTGGAAAATTCCACCATCTAGAAAATGGATCATATGGAAATATGGGACTGATCTAGGAGAAATAGTAGAAATAGATGTAGAAAATAATTGCAGTGATGTCTGTGTGAAAACAGTTACCTTTATTGACAATTCTATTCATGCTAATGATGGTAATGTTGATGATAGGTGTGTGAAGTATGATCTGAAACAAAGTGAAATAAATGAGATAGTACCCTGGAGAGATAAATTTGCATACTCCAGTGAAACATATGTAGAACTTTCTGAGTTTCATGTAAGAAATATTGGAAGTGTTTCATTCTGTTCAGAAATATATACTTATTGCTTGTACATGTTTGGTGAAATTAATACCATAAATCAAGTGTCATACATTCTACTTCAGAAAAAATGCCATTGATCTTCAATCCATTGCATTTTTTTTCTTGGAGGTGGAAGTGTTACGTACCCATAGCTGGCTACGTAATAAATTTATATAAACTTTCGTGATATTAACTGTATATGTGTATATGTATTATAATCATCGTGTGTGTTGGCAATGTCAAGGGGTATAGGAGCGGTGGCGTCTCCTCACATGTATTTGACCTGTTCGATTCGGGAACGAGAGTTTGCTGGACCTGTTCAGTTTAGTGTTTCAGGTGTCACAATATTTATATTCATAAATTACGTGTATACAATAATTACGTAGTTAGCATTGTACTTATTAATTTTGGGAAATACCTATTATGTTAATGTTTATTCTACATGTAATTTGAGAACCAGTGGTGGTTGATTTAGTCTCATTTATTAAAAAGTTATTGTTTTTCTAACCCTCATCCTGTTGAGCGGAGGAGGAAGAAGACTTATGGGTTGGGATGCCACACAGCCGTTAGTTGCTGGCTGCTACTCGGGGACGTAACATGGAGGCTAACTCTGTGTATTTTGTTGTCTAGCTTTTAGTAGTATTTTGTTCTGGGAGAGACAGTCTTATTGTTTATTGTAATAAGTGAAATATTGTGATCATCTGTAAGTACATATTATTTAGATTTATCTTGAAAATATATTATAAATTTATATGTATATTTCTTCAGTCCTAAGGGAGAAATACTTTATTATTGCTTGTGCCAATCATGTGATCACACTGGTGACCCACTATATATTACAGCAATTTTGTCATGTCCCTAGATTAAAAGTTCTTGCTGCTGTACAGGGTTATGAGCCGTGATGAACGATCTGGTTACAACTTATATGTACGGGCAGCATAAAACATCCACTAGACAGTGTGACATTGTAATTGCCAGAATTAGGCTTGGATATCGATATCTATGGCAGGTGGCTGCAGATAATGAATCCTTCAATGGTGAACATTTATATTGTAAACTATGTGAACAAGAACTAGGACATACTCTCCAAAACTATATCTGTGATTGCCCTGTTATAAGTGACTTCAGACCTAATGGTATGAGGTACTTTGAGCTCCGTAATTACTTCATACTCTCAGGAATATTTAAAGATATTCTTGTGCTGTGCCCAGATTTTACTAGTGGAGGCTAATAGATCAGTCATGTTCTCTCCTGATTTAATGTCTTACTAACCAATATGAACAGAATTCGTAAGTGTTTAGCTTTTAGATAGTAGTATATTGGCTAGTAAGGAATTCCTTTAAAATAAATGAAGCTAAAATACAAACTTAAATATTCCTATGTTTATAATAACACACATATGTACTATATTAGGCCTCAGATATCGTGTTTTAGGCCTAAGGAGGTTAAAATTGGTTAGTTTAGTTTGCCACAGCAACACAAGTAAAAAATAGTTTTCTGGTTTGTTTAACTTTAGAGTTTCTACGTTCTAATTACAACAAACAAATACAAATATTTATTCAGGTAAAGTAATACATACAGGGTAAGATACAAAAGTTGATGGATTTATAGATAGAGCTAGTACATACAATGCCTAAAGCCACTATTACGCAAAGCGTTTCGGGCAGGAAAAACACTTAAGACTAAGACTTATTACTAATTGAGATTCAATTAGGTAGTACTTAGTTTTTATCTTAAACTGGTTGGGACAGGTACAGTCTTTAACATAATTGGGAAGGGCATTCCATATTCGAGGTGCATTTATTGCGCAAAGAAATCATATTAACGTGATGTATCAATGATAAAATCAGTAGGATGAGACCAGAAGACATGGCAGGATGTGCAGAATACCCCCGTTGAAAAGCAGAGGTGCAACTGGTACTCTGAGAAACTCTATCAACATCAGAGGCCCGAGACTGTTCAACACGCTCCCGCTACACATAAGGGGCATAACTGGCAAACCCCTTACAGTGTTCAAGAGAGAACTGGATAAGCACCTCCAAAGGATACCTGATCAACCAGGCTGTGACTCATACGTCAGGCTGCGAGCAGCCGCGTCCAACAGCCTGGTTAATCAATCCAGCAACCAGGAGGCCTGGTTGATGACCGGGCCGCGGGGACGCTAAGCCCAGGAAGCACCTCAAGGTATCCTCAAGGTAGGAGCCATGAGGAGGAGTCGATCCTGTGCACAAACAAACGCTTACACTATGACATGGTAAAAAAAATCCAACCTGGGATTCAACTAAATATTCTAGGATTCCCTAGGCTTCCACTGGGAGTGCTTGGGAGACCCTTCCCGCTTTCAGGAAGGGTCTATAATAAGCAAGTGAAACTATAACTGGTGGATTTCTTGAAATTATATTTAAGGTCACAATATAGTGAAGAAGCTGGTTTTATAATTGGTACTTATGTGAGGCCATCATATACTGAAAAGACGGGTTTAATTGATGCGACGATATTAAGATTATGTTTATTGAAAGCCTAAGCACAAAATACAATTAATTTTCCTTTTTAAACGATTATAGGGTAAAGGAGTTGAAGTGTTGATCTTTTATTCCACACACCCGTTATAAAAATATAAAACTGATATAAACTTAGATCAGTTAGATTACTTTAGTTATGCACGGACAAGACAAAACGTCCATTATAAAGTATGATATACATACTTTATTACTAAGTAATATATATATTTATATTAAAGTAACAGCACAGAGCAGTTGTACCTAAGTGTGTGTGTTAATAAAAAAAAAAGAGTGTGTCGTTCGTTATCCTGTTGGAGTGGGCCGAGGGAGCTTCATCTGCGTTTAGCCAGTCTTAATGGGCAGCTTGCGAAGTATAGAAGACAGCTTGGGAAGTGTTAAGTTCCCGAGGAATGTAGAGTTCCCTGGGAATGGAAAGATCCCCGGGAATGTAGAGTTCCCTAGGAAAGGAAAGCTCCCCGCGAATGTAGAGTTCCCTGGGAATGGAAAGCTCCCCGGGAATGTAGAGTTCCCTGGGAATGGAAAGCCCCCGGGAATGTAGAGTTCCCTGGGAATGGAAAGCCCCCCGGGAATGTAAAGTTCCCTGGGAATGGAAAGCTCCCCGGGAATGTAGAGTTCCCTGGGAATGGAAAGCTCCCCGGGAAAGTAGAGTTCCCTGGGAATGGAAAGCCCCCCGGGAATGTAAAGTTCCCTAGGAATGGAAAGCCCCCCGGGAATGTAAAGTTCTGGGTAACCCGGGGAAGAGTGGTGAGATTGGAGGCTTCGGGAAAGGCCTCGTTTGCGGCAGAGCGAAGACAGCTGCCGCAAGAAGGACTCCCGACAGTATCAAGACCTTCATCACGGAGCAGGAACACTGCGGGCACAGAACACACACATTAGTCTCCCAAAAGCCGAAGAACATATAAAGATAAGCAAGATAAATGATTAACTGAAATTAAAGAAATGCGAAATTGCTTGGTGGTGACCATGACAGCAATCAATCGCTCTTCAATAAAATCTTTGGTGAATTTGATGCCTTTGTCATAACATGTTTTATGTCTTTTTATTCTTTTATGATATCTAGTTACCCCTGGCGTTTTCTCTTAATAATTACTTACAGCCTCTCACATACACATTGACTAAACAAACGAAAAAGTGTACACAGTGAGCATAGTTTGACTTTTTTTTTTGTTTATAGAAGTAAGCAATCATAACATTTTAGGCCTGATCTTAGTAAATTTTAATTTCACTAACCCCATACAAATCGTAATTTTTTAATTATGAAACTGTTATACAAAATCCGGTATCGTTATATCCCTCATTGAACGCCTAATACACAACATTTTCTCACTTAGGGTGCCAGTGAATGATTTTACTATTATTAAACCTGCAACTTGCATATTTAAATTCTTAAAAATGCTGCAGGCTCTAGCACTTCTCTGTCACCTATACACTCGGTATCTTTTAATTTTGAACTGTTAGACACTGTAGCAGGACTTACTGACACTACACGAGAACAAAGTATATCTTTCATGTACAATGAACGTGATGTATCTGATCAAACACCTGAGGTCGTACAATGGAATCGAACCCGCGTCATATAGTACGGCCTCAATATTTCTTATACCTTTGTTGTTCCTTCATCGGTGCTTTCTCCACACCTTGCCTCACCCAAAGCTGAAACGCCATGTATATAAAGGGTTAGCAAACGTTGTTGTTGTTTGATTTAAAGGCCACGATGGCAAGTTACCCCGGCATTCCCTTGGAGAGTCAAACGCAAAGCTTCGCGACAGTATACACGTCGCCAGTCTGCGAAAATTAACGCGCCTTAGGACAGGTAACGCACTCTACCAGGAAGCAGATGGAGCTCAGTGTATAATTAATGAAACTTCGAAGCAATGTAAAATAGTTCAATGCGAAATAAATTAAATGCAAATGCATGTTATGTCTATCATTAGATTCATTTTTTTTTTTTTTTTTTTTTTTTTTTTTTTGCAAACATGCAAATTAAATACAATAAAAAACAAATAGACACACATGACAAAACAAGAGAAAAACAAAAAAAGAAAAACCAGCAGCCAGAAGGGCCGACAGTACAGCTTAACAAATTACAAACTCGAAAAAGGCATTTAAAATTCAATACAAAATATAAACAATTGCAAAACAACAAAAACACAGGAGCATGTCAAACAGTACAATATAAACCAAAAATCAAGATGGAGAACATGCAATCAAAGGAAAACCATCGTTACCCAACAAACAAAACAAAACACCGGCCTGAAGGACCGAAAACAAAACAACAGAATGAACAAAACGGAAGTAATACAAAAATGCAATAGTAACATACACCACACCCTAAGCCACCCAATCCAAAACAAAAAACTCACACAACACATAAGCATATAATAAATAAACCATAGTGCACGTTAACAACAATGAAAGTTAAGACATGAATGCCAAGCACACACACACCCAAACACCCGCTCCGCCACAAACCAAAAGGAGAGGCACGGGCACAAATTACCAGAAGGCATACAAAAACAGCCAGCAGGGCACACAGCACATAAGAATAGAATCACTCATATTGGCTCATATTTGCGCGGAAACGCGTCCCGATTGAAGCGTACATGGTACGCCTCCCAAAGTAACCACCGCCAGGGGTCCTGACCATCCACTGGGGACTCCATCATATCCGGGATGTTGGCCACAAACACCCGCAAACTCGGCACCCAAACCGTATCGCACTGGAACCGTCTGACCGGTACATGATCCCACACCTCATCGCCGAAAGGTATCTCCGCAACCCGCGACCAGTGACCCAACGGCATCACAGACTTCGGCGGCCAGTCCGGAGGCCCAACGGTCAACCTCCGAGGAGGGAGCGTGGGAGAAGGCACCACCACAGGGGCTTCAGCACCCACGGGCACACCACCGGACGACCGCGGGGGAACCGAACCGCGCACGTCTTTCCGTAAGGTCACCACCAGGCCACGCCCAGACCCACCATCCCCACCCACTCCGGCAGCGGAGGCCACCACTCCCCACCGCGGAGAGGCCCCCGGCGGAGAGGGAACAGCAGGCACACCCGAGACACTGACACCAATGTCAGCAGGCGCATGGACGTCCGCCACCACTAACTGCGGAGCCAGCACCGTACCCGGAACCACTCCATCCACACCCGAGTCCGCACAGTCACTAAAGTCCCCAACATCAGCCCAGGGAGACGACGAAGGCCTGGATCGTTTGGGCAGCGGCCGGAGATCGTCAGAGCCGGAAGCCGACCCAGAAACATGGGCACTACGAACCGGACGAACAGACGTCCGCCGCAAAACGGCAGCTGCCTCGACCATAGGGGGAACCGGACCACACACAACCGGGGACCCCACAGCCACCTCAGCACCCAGCACAGCCGGGATCCGAGGCGATGATGCAGGGCCAGGCGCAGCAGCTGAAGACAGGTGATCAGGCGGTGATCAGGCGGTGAGGAGGGCGCAGCATAAAGGCCCACTGGAGCAGCAGGGACAGGAGCAGTAGAATCCACCGAGAGCATCGCAACCTCCTGAGGAGGGCCGGCGACATCCGGGGGAACGTCAGGAGACGCTGGGGTAGCCGCAACAACCAGCAGGTCGGACACCGCATCCCCGGAGTCCTCGTCCAGGGGAAGCGGAGGGAAATCTTCTTCCCTGAAGAGGTTGACAGGGGCAACCGGAGCCGCATCGCACCCGGCAGCCTGATGCCCCATCAAGCCACACCGGAAACAGGTCCGAGGCTGTCGGGCATAGTACACCCGGATGTAGCACCCCAGAAGCCGGACCGAAGATGGAATATCCTCCCTCAGGCGCATCCCCAAGGTGCGAATGTTCGTCCGTCTTCCGGCAAACCTCCCAGAGGATATCGTGTTGACCCTCACACTGACGACCGGTCCAAACCTCTGGAAGTAACGCCGAAGAAGATCCTCGGGAAACTCCAGGGGCGCCCCATGCACACTGACATAGGTCAGCGCACCACTCCGGTCTGATATGGAAACCGAGCCGGCACCACCCGGCATCGACAACGAGCGTCCCTCGTACCGACCGAGGAAATCACGGTACACCTCCTCCGTCACAAGCTTGACGACAACGCGATGGGCAGTCACAATCTCAATACCGTCGACGTCCAGCACAGGGACTTGAAGCAAGTCGCACAGAACCACGGCTACTTCCGGATATCCAGCACGCCCAGTGAACTCCAGGCCCACGGAGTTCACGCGCTTAATAGATGGAAGGGGACCACCCATGGTAAGCCCGCCACGTCAACACCTGCCACGTCCGCACTCAGCCAGCCAGGCAACAAACACTGGGGGGGGGGGGGGCAGCGACGCCCCGCCACCTGGCGACCAAACAGCTAATAACCCCAGCAGGCACGGAGGGACACGTCCGCACTCCACGGCTGCTCAGGGTCAACTCCACATTAGATTCATATGGAGTTTTGTTTGATATAAAACACACACAGCAGCTGGGTTAAGCCCTGGCACTACTCGCTTCGACTACGACAAATCTACTCCAGCTGTCCCCACTCGCCCATTTGGGTTCCTTGTCCTGCACATCATGAGAGTAAGTTGATATAAAAACAAGAGTTGCGTCACGTGCTTTTCGATAGTCCCTACGAGGACGCAAGAAATAAGAGCTGGGTGGTGTATGACCAGCGAGGGACTCACCTGAGCTGGGCTGAAGAACAGAAGAGCGCTGGGATACCGGGACGTCTGTGTCTCCTTCAGTACCTGCCTGGGTTTATATACGGTTGCGACTGCAGCGTAACTAATGAGTGTTCACCTGTTGTGGGGCCCCACCAGCCCTTCAATCACAACCTACAGCAGAAAGATCTTCACTAGTAAGAGTACCCCTGCTGCTGGGCCTATATCAGTGAAGGGCCTGTACTTCACTCACAGCGAACGAGGGAAAAATTGTTAGTTAGTCATAATCCTCCCGGCTTGGCATATTTTAATAATCACTCAGAGGGGTACTCATCATATCTACAGTCACGTTATTGTGACTCATCGTCAAGCCTTCTATGTTTTATTCGGCAATAAATTATCAAATTAACCTAAGAACTAACAGTATCCACATTAGCAACAGAGTAGATGGTAAATTTCTTAGTGTTCTCATTGATAACAAGTTGAATTTCCAGTGTCATCAACTAAATATAGCAAAAAAGTCTAATACAATTGGCATTCTTTCTAAAATCGGATATTATCACATATAGCATTAGTAGCCGTGTCCATATCATCATGCTGGTCAACGCCTGTTTGATGGTAACCATACAAATGAGATTTGAAACTTTTGCTCTATGTATTAATTATGATGTTTATAATGAATGTTACAACATTTTTAGTATCTATTTTGCACTTTGGGTTTTCACCTGACTTCGAATCATAGAAAATTACACCTCCAATATCTTTCACCAATTACTGTTGCTATCGTTGTTAATATTGCGACAACTGTTGCCATTACTACTACTGTTACTATTCTACGACTGTTACTATTCTACTACTGTTACTATTCTACTACTGTTACTATCTGTTGTCATTACTGCTACACAGTGTTTGTCATTATTTCTTACCAGTCAGATTATAGGCTATTTTTTTCAGTTTATGTCTAAAAATATAAGTTTGATTTACACAGGGCTGGACGGTAGAGCGACGGTTTCGCTTCATGCAGGTCAGCGTTCAATCTCCGACTGTCCAAGTGGCTGGGTACCATTATTATTCACCGTCCCATCCCAAATCCTCATCCCTTCCGAGTGCTATATAGTTGTAATAGCTTGGCGCTTTCTCCTGATAATTCCCTTCCTTTGAAGGTACTTGAGAATGGTCCAGGACGGACCGAAACGTCGTCGTCTCTTCACCTTCTAGTGTGTGGTCTGGTCAACATACTTTAGCCACGTTATTGTGACTCATCGCCTGCATTCCCTTCCTTTCCTTAGTTACCTATTTACTTCTAGGTGAACAGGGGCATCAGGTAAAAGATAAACGAGCTCAAACGACTCTGTTCAGTTGGGGGACACAAGCCCTGGACCTTCCAGTTGTAAACAAACTGCACATGACTCTCCAGCTACATTGGCAACACTGAGAATTAAAAAAAATAGATTTTTACACAAGTCACACCTCAATGTCAAAGGAAACATTTCCAATAAGTATACTTATCAGTGGAGTGCATATAACGCCGTTTCACGCTCCCACGAGTCCCTCAAGGCCAACCCTAAACATATACCCACCATCCTGTGCATCATAATTTCACTCCATCCCTCCTCCCCATTCCCGAATATCCTACATTATAGTTCACCAAGGGAAGTTACATACTTAACACGCCACTCCACTTGCAAACCGTAAGTTAGTTAGTTTAGTTCATTTATTATGCACCCCATACCCATCTTGTGGGCGGTATCAAGTGAAATCAATAATGTCATAAAATTAATAATATCACAAACTCCTTGATAAATGTGGGTTATACAAATCATCTATGAGTAGACTTTTTTAAATTCATTATTAAATAAAATAAATAAATAAATATGTTATTCAGGTAGGTACATACATACAAGTGATTTTACATAAATTGATCGATTTATAAATAGAGCTAGTACATACAATGCCTAAAGCCACTATTACGCAATGCGTTTCGGGCAGGAAAAACATTAATCTCTAAAACTTAATACTAATTGAGTATAAAGAATAAAATGTGTTGAACAAATACAAATAAATAAAAAAGGGGGGGAACGTGACTGAAAAAGCAGCACAAATACAATAGGTCGACAAAATAGGTCGCGTTGATTAAAAAAAAAAAGAATAACAGACATGGGTTGACAATAGAGGGGTAAGGTAGGTTACAGGGAATTTATTAGGTAGTGTTTCGTTTTTATCTTAAACTGGTTAAGAGAGGTACAGTCTTTAACATGGTTGGGAAGGTCATTCCACATTCTGGGTCCCTTGATTTGTAGAGCATTTCTAGTTTGATTAAGTCGTACTCTTGGAATATCAAAACTGTATTTATTTCTGGTGTGGTGCTCATGGGTTCTGTTACAACTTATTTATTTATTTATTTATTTATTTATTTATGCATATACAAGAAGGTACATTGGGAATGTGTGGATACATAAAATGGTAATTACAGTCTTGTAAAGCCACTAGTACGCGCAGCGTTTCGGGCATTGCCAACCTTCAATGAAGCTTTTGAGGTCAGGATTGGCATTACAGTTCAGCGTTTTATATATGTATAATACATGAGAGAATGTGCAGTGACTTAATATCTAACATATTCAGAGATTTGAGTAGGGGTACCGAGTGATGTCTGGGGCCAGAGTTGGATATTGTCCTAATAGAAGCTTTGTGTTGAGTAATTAGAGGACGTAAATGATTTTGGGTAGTAGAACCCCAAGCACAAATACCATAGTTGAGGTATGGATAGATGAGGGAGTAATAGAGAGTAACCAGGGCAGGGTGGGGCACATAATATCTGATCTTAGAAAGAATGCCAACAGTTTTTGAAACTTTTTTGATATATTTAGAATGTGTCCCTGGAAATTCAGCTTGTGATCAATGAGAAGGCCAAGGAATTTTCCATCTAGTTTGTTACAAATTTGGGTATTGTTTATTTTGAGATTTATTTGATTAGAGGATTTATTGCCAAACAGCATATAGAAAGTTTTGTCGATGTTAAGGGTGAGTTTGTTGGCAGTTAGCCAAAGATGGACTTTATTTAGCTCAGTATTTACTGTGGCATTTAGAGCAAGGGGGTCAGGACTGGAGTAAATGAAGGTAGTGTCGTCAGCAAATAGGTGTTGGGAGGCATTTGGAAGGTCATTAATGAAGATGAGAAAGAGGAGAGGGCCAAGTATGCTGCCCTGAGGAACATCAATGTTGATGGGTAGGGTGGAAGAAATTGAATTATTCACAGAAACATACTGGAGCCTGTCAGTAAGGTAAGATTTGAGGTATTGCAGGGAGTGTCCTCTGACTCCATAATGATGTAATTTAAGAAGAAGGTTTTGGTGGTTGACAGTGTCAAAAGCCTTACGCAGGTCCACAAATAACCCAACAGGGAACTCATTTTTATCAAGAGCTGCATGAATTAAGTTAATCATACTAATAAGTGCATCGTTAGTGCTTTTTTGGGTCTGAAGCCATATTGGCAAGAGCATATTGACAATATTATTTAGTGTGTGGGGGTTGATAGTATTGTCAGCAAATAGTATAGGTTTAATAATGTTAGAAACATTTGGAAAATCATTGATGTATATAAGAAATAGGAGAGGTCCCAAGATACTGCCATGTTATTTACGTATGTAGCTTAGCCTAACATTTTAAAAGCACTACGATCACCTTCTGTGGTTGTTCAATAAATCTCTGAACTGTATGTTTGACAAATCTTTCACCCTGTCCATGGAGGACAGAAGAAAATGTATATATGCTAGTTAGCATTGTAAATGTGTGGCCACGTCTGTGGTAGAAAATAATAATAATAATAATAATAATAATAACAATAATAATAATAATAATAATAATAATAATAATAATAATAATAATAATAATAATAATACTGCCATGTGGCACCCCGACTGTTAATGGTAGACTGGGGGGAAGTTATGCTATTGATGACTATATATTGGTGTCTGTCACTGAGATAGGAACGAATATAGCCCAGAGCAAGGCCTCGGATACCTTATTGGTAAAGTTTAAGTAAGAGGTAGTTAGGGTTTACAGTATCAAAGTGTTTTCTGTATCTTTCCTCGCATTGTTTCTGCCTTACCCCCACGTAGCGTCCCACGTGTTAGATCTTGGCCCACTTGATGAATGGAGATCCCTCTCCTACTGTTATGAAACGCCTCTTCCTTGAACATTTTTCCTCACATTCACATTCCATTGCATTGTTCACAGATGGGTGTAAGTCTGCCGACAGTGTTAGCTAAGAGGCTGGCATATTCCCTGATGAAATCTTATCCTATTTTGTATGCTCTTTGTCAGCTGCTTTCTCGGCATCATTGTGGTTGATTCTCACAGTGCCTTCGTGGTTCTCGATTTTTTTTAACGCTTTTATATCCTGTGGTGGTCAAAATCCAGTGCTGACTCTTTCATATTTCTAGAAGATTTAAAACAGTCGAATTTTGCTAGGTGCCCAGCTACATTGGAGTTGTCTTATATGAACTTACGGACATCACCACGATGGAGACCATTCATACTTTTCCACATTTCCCCCAATAAAAGGATTCCTTATGCTGCTTTTTCACAAATTCATTCATTCCGCAGTCCGCGGTCACTGGCAGGGTCGTTGGTTTGACAATACGGGTACCGGTAACGAACCTCGCTCTCTTAAACCTGACCTATTCCCATGGCCTTAGTCCTGACACCTTAATTTTTGTTCTCGTATTACCATCCTGAGTGATATTTAGCGCCTTCTGAATGTCCAGCAACACAGACGTATTACTTAATCTTCCTGGCTAGATGCCGTCTTTCAATAAAATAATTACATCACTAATTCTCATAAAATAAATAACAATTAAATAATTAAAGTAACAAATATATGCGAATAAAGAAGAAATAAAACCCCAGCAGCTAATGAACCATTTACAAAATAAGATTATCACTAGGCAAATGAAACAGAAGACTTCCATTCTTTCAAGAGAATTCAACCATATGGCATTAATTTCCACGATTTTTTTTTTTTGAGATATATACAAGAGTTGTTACATTCTTGTACATGAATTAAATGAGATAGGTAAATAAATAAAGAACTATGAAACTAACGGTGTTGCTGTAGATAAATAACCCATCCCATACATATGAAATAAAAATAGAAGGACGGATATAATGATGATGCTGATTTTCTTGTATCCAAGCGAAGCATGATATAATTATGACGCTGTAGGCTGTCTTGAACTCAAAGATAAACACGACTGTGTACGCACGAGACTTTTAAGTGGTTGGTCAGGGAAAGTTTAATGTCACTTGCAGATATTTATTGAAAGTTTAAACAAAAAAGGAAATAAAACCATTAACCAAAGAGTATGCCTTCAAAGGAGTTGATGATAACCTTGGATTGCATATAAGAACAGCGTGAGAACAATAAAATACATCAATAAATTTAATAAAATTTTGTAAATCACAGACAAATTGCAATTTACATTGTTACAATTTGCACTAGCTATTCCAACTATCACTATACTATCATGCAAGAAGAGCTACATATTACCACTTTATTGTGATTTCTTCAGATCTCAAGCCTATATGTACGTAAATCATAACATATTAGGCAGGATATTGTTATCTGTGGCACTCCAGGTGTGAACTCTATGAATGAAGTGTGCTTTTAATTCATTGATTTATTCTCCCGTATTAGAAGATAGCCATAGTCTGCTTGAAGTTTTTTAGAATAGGCTATTAGATTGAGAGGTTAGTTGAACATGGCTAGCTTTTGATCTGAATTCTGAAATTCCCTTGGTGTAGATTAGGATAACAGGTAGACCAACGTGGGTGTATCTGTGTTTGATAATAAAACAAACAAGGTACACACGTGGATCGACATTAATGTTATCCTTGAGCTGTATTGTTGGTCCCACTAACCACTGGGAGGTTTTGGCTTGGTCGAGTTAGTAGATCCTGTTGGTGGTGGCGGAGGCCTTGGCAGCGTCGAATTAGTGGTTCCTGTTGGTGGTGGCGGAGGCCTTGGCAGCGTCGAGTTAGTTCCTGTTGGTGGTGGTGGAGGCCTTGGCAGCGTCGAGTTAGTTCCTGTTGGTGGTGATAGTGGAGGCTTCGTTTGCGGCAGAGCGAAGGCAGCCGCCGCAAGAAGGACTACTGCTGGTATCAAGACCTTCATCGTGGAGCAGGAACACTGCGGACACAGAATACTCACATTAGTCTCTTAAATTCCGAAGAACAGAAATATGAGCAGCCTTAAGGAATCTTCTTTATAAATCCTGAATTTTGAATGTCACAGTTGTAATTTAACTCTAGCACAGCTAGAGCTTGAGATACACAATTAACAAGCTATTGGAGGCGGCAACAATCAATGCTCTGTTTGGTATCATACCAGGTTAATTGTGTTTATTACTATCCTACTCATGGAAACTGATAGTAAATGTTCTCTAAGGCCAAGAGCCTAATATATGTCTAAATATATTAACAAATAAAATAAGGTATGACTACGTAGCAATTCCTGCTGGTATGTTAAACTTCAGTTGATAACCGAAGAAAAAGTTCACTAAAAGTTAAAAGTATCTGAGTGGAAGAACTTTGTTTATCTTAAATTGGAAGGATAATATTTAGTTAACTGAATTAGACGTGAGATATAAGTCTCGTCTAATCTCACATTCAGACCTTAACAAAGCAATCAGGAGAGGGGAAAGACTTGGTGTAAGTTCCTTACAAAATTTTACAAATACACAAGTGTTTTACATAATGCTACTTAGAATTTGTCGAGAAGCAGATGGAGTTCACAGTGTATAATTAATGAAGCTTCGAAATAAAAGTAAAATGGTTATATTTGAAACAATTTCAATTAGAAAAATCCCTAAATAATATAGGTGAAATCATATTCTCACTTCCTGCAAAGGTACCGAGTCAGATGTGACTTTGTCATTTTCTCTTTTCTCAGTGGAAAACTGCACTTTGTCAGTCATATCCCTCTCAGCAGTGTGATTTTCCCCTCTCAGTCTGAGCTTGTCTGAT
>WNGS01003388.1:19464328-19489151 GCA_020271785.1 Procambarus virginalis | reverse complement strand
TTGTCGGCAGTTAGCCAAAGATGGACTTTATTAGCTCAGTATTTACTGTGGCATTTAGAGCAAGGGGTTAGGACTGGAGTAAATGAAGGTTTGTGTCGTCAGCAAATAGAATTGGTTTGAGGTGTTGGGAGGCATTTAGAAGGTCATAATGAAGATGAGAAAGAGGAGAGGGGCCAGTATGCTGCCCTGAGGAACATTAATGTTGATGGGTAGGGTGGGAGAAATTGAATTATTCACAGAAACATACTGGAGCCTGTCAGTAAGGTAAGATTTGAGGTATTGCAGGGAGTGTCCTCTGACTCCATAATGATGTAATTTAAGAAGAAGGTTTTGGTGGTTGACAGTGTCAAAAAGCCTTACGCAGGTCCACAAATAACCCAACAGGGAACTCATTTTTATCAAGAGTTGCATGAATTAAGTTTAATCATACTAATAAGTACTCGTTAGTGCTTTTTTTGGGTCTGAAGCCATATTGGCAAGAGCATATTGACAATATTATTTAGTGTGTGGGGGTTGATAGTATTGTCAGCAAATAGTATAGGTTATAATGTTAGAAACATTTGGCAAATCACTGATGTACATAAGAAATAGGAGAGGTCCCAAGATACTGCCATGTTATTTCTCGGATACCATATTGGTAAAGTGTAAGTAAGAGGTAGTTAGGGTTTACAGTATCAAAGTGTTTTCTATATCTTTCCTCGCATTGTTTCTGCCTTACCCCCCACGTAGCGTCCCACGTGTTAGATCTTGGCCCACTTGATGAATGGAGATCCCTCTCCTACTGTTATGAAACGCCTCTTCCTTGAACATTTTTCCTCACATTCACATTCCATTGCATTGTTCACAGATGGGTGTAAGTCTGCCGACAGTGTTAGCCACTCCGTTCTTTTTTCTGACCAAACGTATATGTGCTGCCTGTCTCTAGAGACTGGCATATTCCCTGATGAAACCTTATCCTATTTTGTATACTCTTTGTCAGCTGCTTTCTCGGCATCATTGTGGTTGATTCTCACAGTGCCTTCGTGGTTCTCGAGTTTTTTTAACGCTTTTACATCCTGTGGTGGTCGAAATCCAGTGCTGGCTCTTTCATATTTCTAGAAGATTTAAAACAGTCGAATTTTGCTAGGTGCCCAGCTATATTGGAGTCGTCTTATATGAACTTACGGACATCACCACGATGGAGACCATTCATACTTTTCCACATTTTCCCCAGTAAAAGGATTCCTTATGCTGCTTTTTCACAAATTCATTCATTCCGCAGTCCGCGGTCACTGGCATGGTCGTTGGTTTGACAATACAGGTACCGGTAACGAACCTCGCTCTCTTAAACCTGACCTATTCCCATGGCCTTAGTCCTGACACCTTAATTTTTGTTCTCGTATTACCATCCTGAGTGATATTTAGCGCCTTCTGAATCTCCAGCAACACAGACGTATTACTTATTCTTCCTGGCTTGATGCTTTCTTTCAATAAAATAAATGAGATAGGCAAATAAATAAAGAACTATGAAACAAACGGTGTTGCTGTAGATAAATAACCCAACCCATACATATGAAATAAAAAGAAAAGGACGGATATAATGATGATGCAGATTTTCTTGTATCAAAGCGAAGCATGATATAATTATGACGCTGTAGGCTGTCTTGAACTCAAAGATAAACACGACTGTGTACGCAGGAGACTATTTAAGTGGTTGGTCAGGGAAAGTTTATTGTCACTTGCAGATATTTATTGAAAGTTTAAAACAAAAAAAGGAAATAAAACCATTAACCAAAGAGTATGCCTTCAAAGGAGATGATGATAACCTTGGATTGCATATAAGAATAGCGTGAGAACAATAATACATCAATAAATTTAATAAAATCTTGTAAATCACAGACAAATTGCAATTTACATTGTTACAATTTGCACTAGCTGTTCCAACTATCACTATACTATCATGCAAGAAGAGCCACATATTACCACTTATTGTGATTTCTTCAGATCTCAAGCCTATATGTACGTAAATCATAACATATTAGGCAGGATATCGTTATCGGTGGCACTCCAGGTGTGAACTCTATGAATGAAGTATGCTTTTAATTCACTGCTTGAAGTTTTTTAGAATAGGCTATTAGAGTGAGAGGTTAGTTGAACATGGCTAGCATTTGATCTGAATTCTGAAATTCCCTTGGTGTAGATTAGGATAACAGGTAGACCAACGTGCGTGTATCTGTGTTTGATAATAAAACAAACAAGGTACACACGTGGATCGACATTAATGTTATCCTTGAGCTGTATTGTTGGTCCCACTAACCACTGGGAGGTTTTGGCTTGGTCGAGTTAGTAGATCCTGTTGGTGGTGGCGGAGGCCTTGGCAGCGTCGAGTTAGTTTCCTGTTGGTGGTGGTGGAGGCCTTGGCAGCGTCGAGTTAGTTCCTGTTGGTGGTGGTGGAGGCCTTGGCAGCGTCGAGTTAGTTCCAGTTGGTGGTGGTGGAGGCCTTGGCAGCGTCGAGTTAGTTCCTGTTGGTGGTGGTGGTGGCTTCGTTTGCGGCAGAGCGAAGGCAGCCGCCGCAAGAAGGACTACTGCTGGTATCAAGACCTTCATCGTGGAGCAGGAACACTGCGGACACAGAATACTCACATTAGTCTCTTAAACTCCGAAGAACAGAAATATGAGCAGCCTTAAGGAATCTTCTTTATAAATCCTGAATGTTGAACGTCACAGTTGTAATTTAACTCTAGCACAGCAAGAGCTTGAGATACACAATTAACAAGCTATTGGAGGCGGCAACAATCAATGCTCTGTTTGGTATTATACCAGGTTAATAGTGTTTATTACTATCCTACTCATGGAAACTGATAATAAATGTTCTCTAAGGCCAAGAGCCTAATATATTGTCTAAATATGTTAACAAATAAAATAAGGTATGACTACGTAGCAATTCCTGCTGGTATGGTTAAACTTCAGTTGATAACCGAAGAAAAAGTTCATTTAAAAAGTTAAAAGTATCTGAGTGGAAGAACTTTGTTTATCTTAAATTTGGAAGGATAAATTAGTTAACTGAATTAGAAGTTGAGATGTAAGTCTCGTCCTAATCACACATTCAGACCTTAACAAAGCACTCAGGAGAGTGGGAAAGACTTGGTGTAAGTTCCTTACAAAATTTTACAAATACACAAGTGTTTTTACATAAGTGCTACTTAGAATTCTGTCGAGAAGCAGATGGAGTTCACAGTGTATAATTAATGAAGCTTCGAAATAACAGCAAAATGGTTATATTTGAAACAATTTCAATTAGTAAAATCCCTAAATAATATAGGTGAAATCAACAAGCCAGCAGGAGTCACTGCTGAGAGGGATTGACTGACAACGTGCAGTTTCCACTGAGAAAATAATGACAAAGTCACATCTGACTCGGTACCTTTGCAGGAAGTGAGAATACTGTAAGTTCAGTATAAATGTTCGCGTAACTTGGTACCTTCAGAGAAACTGAGGTTCTCAGAAATTCTCTGCTAAGACAGGTTTGACCGTGGTAGCCTATCTTTGTAAGAACTGAAACTCTCAAAGTTGAGTGTAAATGTGTAGAGTTCTCTCTCTCTGGAGTTAGTCTAATTGTCATAACTGTGGTCATTATGTTTCGAAATGGTATATAAAGTATATGTCTAGCATCAGGTTCATACTAAGATATTTTTGGTAAAAACAAGAGTTGCGTCACGTGCTTCTCCATAAAGTCTCAACGAGGACGCAAGAAATAAGATCTGGATGGTGTCGGACCAGCGAGGGACTCACCTGAGCTGGGCTGAAGAACAGAGGAGCGCTGGGATACCTGGCCGTCTGTGTCTTCTTCAGTACCTGCCTGGGTTTATATACGGTCACTGCTGCGTCACTAATAAGGGTGGCAGGTGCACCTGCTGTGGGCCCCACCTGCCTTCGCTCAGCTACACTAATACGGTAAGCCTGCAACTGGACCCATTATTTAGAGCCAAACTAATAAGAGTACGCCACCTGCTGGGCCCATATCTACCCCTCACCCACAGCTTTTACTAATCAGAGCGGCATTTACAGTGTTCCCAAACTGACATATTCTCGCCATCAGCCTCACTAATTACATAAATATTGTTGGTGTGTCAAAAAAGAGAATTTAAATGAAGGAACATATATAATTTGCTTTATGTAAATGAAGAACATAATCTATTAATAGCAGTTATATTTGAATACCCTGAACAAATTACACAGGAAATGTTGAAGCCGTTTTGGAATTGGTATAATGACGAATGTCTTAAATAATATATTACGCGGCCAATGCGAGAAAACAGTGTTAGACTTGATGTTAATGACACGTAGACACTACTAATTAAGATCAAAATTAGGACCGAGTTATGTGAAAAAACTCTGATTAACATAGCATGGGAAATGTTATCATTAAAAGTAATTGAGAAATTACTTTAGGAGGGCAGATTACGCTAACCTGAGAATGAGAAAGTCAGTGATGATAAACCTGTTTACAGGTGACCTGATACACCAATACGCATTATGCTAAGAAATAGTCCCACTTTCTTTAATTCGTTACATCTCAATACCCTTTTAAAAGGCAAAAAATAAAGGTCAGATGTAACATAGACAAGGAACAACGGTTTCAAGCTCAACAAGCCACAGTGTAGGACTGAGAAAAGGAGATGCTTCTTCACCCACAGGGTTATAATCCATGGAACTGCCTACTCGCTGAAGCCGTAAATGCCAAAACTCTTTAAATATTAAAATTCAACTGGAAAAGATCATTAGGGCAAATGGAGGGACTTTTGACACGCCACCGGCTTCCTGTCCTCGTCGAGGTCATTATTATTAGTGACCATCAGGTAAATTAGGGTAAAAACATAAATGCAAAGACAGAAACCTAGTTAAAAATTCAGCAGAACAAAAATCCTCTTGGAAGAATGGGAGGAACTTTGACAAACCGCCTACTTCCTGTCTCCGTCGAGGTCACTAGAGATGATGGTCCTCAGGTAAGTACAAATGCATATGTGACAGTAGTGGGCGTGACAGGTGCACGCTCTCCTTGGGGTTCCTTCAAGGTGCTCCGTAACGTCTCTATTCCGTCCTCGTTCTACGGGCTCACCATAGCCTGTGCTACTTGGAATTTTTCTTCTATGTAGCGAATCTTAAACAACAACAACAACAACAACGTCTTCCTACCTCCCTCCTTCCCCACTGTCCTACTCCATCGTTAACCAGGGCAAGTTGAATACTAAACACTCACTTGTAAACTATATCCAAGTGAAATCATTAATAGTATACATAACCAAATTTCTTAGTCTTCTTCACCAATGAGTGTTATGAAAAATTTATAATCAATGGCGTGTATTCCTAATTGTCGTTTCTGGTAGAATCTAAAGTGCCTTCAGGTCCTTCCTTGGACATGAAAGAGAATTATGTTCGTCTCTGATGGGCCAGTGTTGTGTTGTCTGACTTCTCTTCATTTTGCCTAAGCTCCCCCTATTTTTCTGCCTTGACATAACCCATTTTCTTCTTATAAATAATAATAATAGTAATAATAATAATAATAATTCCTTTTATCGATGGACAGTGCAGCCAGTATACATATATACTGTACATATATACATATGTTATGCTTATTGATGGGGACACAAAAGTTTATTTAGTTTATGTACGAGGGCATTATTATATTATCTGTTATATTCAGTATCTCAAAAATTGCTATTAATGGTAATTTGTCTGCCTTATATTTCTATATATAAATACAAATTTGTAACTAAGTGGTTCACTTTAGCTTCCCTTCTGCATGCTATACCTCTAGTATTGCATGCAGAAGGCATGGTATAGGATCTATAGCATGGTATAGTCTAGTATAGCAGGCATGCTAAATCACTATACCTCTAGATAAAATTTATTGGTGAAGGGTTTTAAGTGATAATACCCAAGTTCAAAAGGGGTTGAGCTCTATCCACTCGGAATTATATCCTTATGAACGGGCAAAATAATAATCATTTGTAAAGTCGTTTGAAGACCACGAAAATAATACAGAGACAAACTTATATAAAGTTCATCTCCGTTTGCAAGAACATTGATTGGATGGTCACTCCTTTTGTGGACGAGTCATGCACAGGTAGTAGAAAGTGGCGCTCACTTGCCGTAGATTTATATAAAGCAGCGGTACCTGGAGCTTTGCAATTAACATATTCACTCTCGTGTTATCCTAGGAGTTTGTGACTGTAGAGTACATTCATGACATTACTACATCAGAGCGTGTTATCTGAGTTATCCCCATGTTATTATTACATCAGAGCGTGTGTTTAAGAGGACAGGTTGGATGTTAGTCACAGTCTGTCGTCGCTAGTTAATTGGTGATGGTGTTATACCCCATTCTCACCTTCACTCAGCGCCTGCCTCACTAATGTGAGTACTCCTGCCACTGATATACTTAGCGTCTTCCAAGTCATTTCAATTTGCTACTCCACCTTGAACGCCAGCCTACCGCGAGGAACAGTATCAAATGCTTTTTGACAATCTTGGAAAATATAGTCCACCCTGTTATGATTGGTATATATACAGGTAGTCTGGCTTTTGCTATCGTTATTCTAAATGTTTCTCATAGTTAAAGTACCAGTTTGTTTTAGTTATAATAATTTTTATGTTTCATTTGTAAGTGCATATTAAATTGAGATTTAGTAAATGTTTATTCCTTGGATGTATGTAAATCTTGAGCGCGTGTTATGGTGAGGATAGCGTGGTGCGCCCCCACCAGGATAGAGAGGGTCCACACTCCACACACAGAGGGCGAGGTGTGCTCGTGAGCTTGTAACAAACTAGTTTTGTTGTAAGAATTAGCCAGAATGTTTTAGCTACACATGGGAGAATGGGGAGCTGGACCCACGTGTGGTGACCCGGGAGCAGCCCCTGGGGGAATTGGCGGTGAAAATAACTGACGCCTTTGTTCACAAGTTTCGTATAATGAATCATTCTATAGTATTCACTTATTTAGAGAAATCAGTCTTCATCCAAATTGTATAATATCCCTGTTTAAAGTATGAAGAGTATCGTAAATTGTCAAAATACTTCAGTGAGTCATCATCAGTGACGTCACGAGCCATGACTAGACCTCTAGTGACCTCGACGGAGACAGGAAGTAGGCGGTTTGTCAAAGTTCCTCCATTCTTCCAAGAGGATTTTTTTTTCTGCTGAATTTTTAACTAGGTTACTGTCTTTGCATTTACATGTTTAATAGAATTTACCTGATGGTCACTAATAGTAATGACCTCGACGAGGACAGGAAGCCGGTGGCATGTCAAAAGTCCCTCCATTTGCCCTAATGATCTTTTCCAGTTGAATTTTAATATTTAAAAGAGTTTGGCATTTACGGCTTCAGCGGGTAGGCAGTTCCATGGATTATAACCCTGGGGTGAAGAAGCATCTCCTTTTCTCAGTCCTACACTGTGGCTTGTTGAGCTTGAAACCGTTGTTCCTTGTCTATGTTACATCTGACCTTTTTTTTTTTGCCTTTAAAAGGGTATTGAGATGTAACGAATTAAAGAAAGTGGGACTATTTCTTAGCATAATGCGTATTGGTGTATCAGGTCACCTGTAAACAGGTTTATCATCACTGACTTTCTCATTCTCAGGTTAGCGTAATCTGCCCTCCTAAAGTAATTTCTCAATTACTTTTAATGATAACATTTCCCATGCTATGTTAATCAGAGTTTTTTCATATAATCGCTAACCGGTCTTAATTTTGATCTTAATTAGTAGGTCTACGTGTCATTAACATCAAGTCTAACACTGTTTTCTCGCATTGGCCGGCGTAATATATTATTTAAGACATTCGTCATTATACCAATTCCAAAACGGCTTCAACATTCCTGTGTAATTTGTTCAGGGTATTCAAATATAACTGCTATTAATAGATTATGTTCTTCATTTACATAAAGCAAATTATTTATATGTTCCTTCATTTAAATTCTCTTTTTGACACACCAACAATATTTATGTAATTAGTGAGGCTGATGGCGAGAATATGTCAGTTTGGAACACTGTAAATGCCGCTCTGATTAGTAAAAGCTGTGGGTGAGGGGTAGATATGGGCCCAGCAGGTGGCGTACTCTTATTAGTTTGGCTCTAAATAATGGGTCCAGTTGCAGGTTTACCCGTATTAGTGTAGCTGAGTGAAGGCAGGTGGGGCCCACAGCAGGTGCACCCTTATAAGTGACGCAGCAGCGACCGTATATAAACCCGGGCTGGTACTGAAGAAGACACAGACGGCCAGGTATCCCAGCGCTCCTCTGTTCTTCAGCCCAGCTCAGGTGAGTCCCTCGCTGGTCCGACACCATCCAGATCTTATTTCTTGCGTCCTCGTTGAGACTTTATGGAGAAGCACGTGACGCAACTCTTGTTTTTACAAAAAATATCTTAGTATGAACCTGATGCTAGACATATACTTTATATACCATTTCGAAACATAATGACCACAGTTATGACAAGTAGACTAACTCCAGCAAGAGAGAACTCTACACATTTACACCCAACTTTGAGACTTTCAGTTCTTACAAAGATAGGCTACCACGGTCAAACCTGTCTTAGCAGAGAATTTCTGAGAACCTCAGTTTCTCTGAAGGTACCAAGTTACGCGAACATTTATACTGAACTTACAGTATTCTCACTTCCTACAAAGGTACCGAGTCAGATGTGACTTTGTCATTATTTTCTCAGTGGAAATTGCACGTTGTCAGTCAATCCCTCTCAGCAGTGACTCCTGCTGGCTTGTTGATTTCACCTATGTTATTTAGGGATTTTACTAATTGAAATTGTTTCAAATATAACCATTTTGCTGTTATTTCGAAGCTGCATTAATTATACACTGTGAATTCCATCTGCTTCTCGACAGAATTCTAAGTAGCACTTATGTAAAAACACTTGTGTATTTGTAAAATTTATGTAAGGAACTTACACCAAGTCTTTCCCACTCTCCTGAGTGCTTTGTTAAGGTCTGAATGTGTGATTAAGACGAGACTTACATCTCAACGTCTAATTCAGTTAGCTAAATATTATCCTTCCAAATTTAAGATAAACAAAGTTCTTCCACTCAGATACTTTTAACTTTTTAAATGAACTTTTTCTTCGGTTATCAACTGAAGTTTAAACATACCAGCAGGAATTGCTACGTAGTCATACCTTATTTTATTTGTTAACATATTTAGACAATATATTAGGCTCTTGGCCTTAGAGAACATTTATTATCAGTTTCCATGAGTAGGATAGTAATAAACACAATTAACCTGGTATAATACCAAACAGAGCATTGATTGTTGCCGCCTCCAATAGCTTGTTAATTGTGTATCTCAAGCTCTTGCTGTGCTAGAGTTAAATTACAACTGTGACGTTCAACATTCAGGATTTATAAAGGAGATTCCTTAAGGCTGCTCATATTTCTGTTCTTCGGAGTTTAAGAGACTAATGTGAGTATTCTGTGTCCGCAGTGTTCCTGCTCCACGATGAAGGTCTTGATACCAGCAGTAGTCCTTCTTGCGGCGGCTGCCTTCGCTCTGCCGCAAACGAAGCTTCCACCACCACCACCAACAGGAACTAACTCGACGCTGCCAAGGCCTCCACCACCACCAACTGGAACTAACTCGACGCTGCCAAGGCCTCCACCACCACCAACAGGAACTAACTCGACGCTGCCAAGGCCTCTGCCACCACCAACAGGAACTAACTCGACGCTGCCAAGGCCTCCACCACCACCAACAGGATCTACTAACTCGAACAAGCCAAAACCTCCCAGTGGTTAGTGGGACCAACAATACAGCTCAAGGATAACATTAATGTCGATCCACGTGTGTACCTTGTTTGTTTTATTATCAAACACAGATACACCCACGTTCTTCTACCTGTTACCCTAATCTACACCAAGGTAATTTCAGAATTCAGATCAAAAGCTAGCCATGTTCAACTAACCTCTCAATCTAATAGCCTATTCTAAAAAACTTCAAGCAGAATATATAGCTATACATAGAGTTCTCACCTGGAGTGCCACAGATAACGATATCCAGCTTAATATNTCCAATCATGGAATATGCAGCTCCAGCCTGTCCATACCTAGTTAATCACAAGACAAAAGAAAATTCAGAGGTATGCCACCAGACTCGTCCCGGAACTGAGAGGTATGAGCGACGAGGAAAGGCTATGGGAGCTGAACCTCACTTCCCTGGAAAACAGAAGAGTAAGGTGAGACATGATAACTCCCTACAAAATTCCCAGGGAAATTGACAGGGTGGACAAAGACAAACTCTTCAGCACGGGTGGAATGCGAACAAGGGACACAGGTGGAAACTTAGTACCCAAATGATCCACAAAGACATTAGAATGATTTTTTTTTCATTGTCAGAGTAGTTAACAGAAGGAATGCATTAAGCATGATGTGGTGGAGGCTGACCCCATACACAGTTTCAAATGTAGATTTGATAGACACCAGTAGGCTCAGGAATCTGTACACCAGTTGATTGATTGATTTATTTTATTTATTTATTTATTTATTTATATATATACAAGAAGTACATTGGATTGTGAGGATACATAGTATAGTAATTACAATCATTATTGTTGATTTGTGGAACCAATTGCCGCTAACATTGTGGAGGTGGGGTCCCTCGATTGTTTCAAGCTTGGTTGGACATGTATATGAGCGGGATTGGGTGGTTATAAATAGGAGCTGCCTCGTATGGGCCAATGGCCTTCTGCAGTTGCCTTTGTTCTTATGTTCTTATGTTCTTATGTTCTTATGTTCTTATGTACAGGTCTATTCCATTCTATGCTAAATCTGATTTCTTTGTGATCACTGTTCCCTAGCTCACTCCCTATTTCGATGTCATTAATTTGTGTTTCCCTGTTAGTTAACACTAAATCTAAAATATTATTTCCCGTGTTGGTTCCTTAATGTGTTGCGTAAGAAAGCAATCGTCAATTAATTCTAGAAAATCTTCTGCTTCACTATTCCCTGTTTTGTTCAACCAGTTTATTCCACTAAATTAAAGTCACCCATGACATAAATACTGTTAGATCTAGATGCCCTAGATATTTCATCCCATAGATGCTTTGCTTCCATTCTGTCTAAATTTGGTGGCCTATATATAACTCCTTATAATGTTATTTGCTTTTTCGTTTAATTCTATCCAAATAGTTTCTGTGTGTGGCTCAGTTTGATTCCCTCTTTGAGACTACATTTCAAATTGTCCCTAACGTATATGGCTACTCCCACCTCTCGTCTAATATTCTATCTGTGTGAAATAGTTTAAATCCATTTATTTGATATTCAGCTAATAGTTCTCTATTATCAACATTCATCCACGTTTCGGTAAGTGCAATAATCTCTATTTTTCTGTGCAGACAAGAGCATTTAATTCGTTAATTTATTTCTTAGACTTCTACTGTTTGTGTAATATACCCTTAGTGAATTGTTATTTTGAGGCCCTTCTCTTTCCCTGATCATTTTGCCAATTCCTTTCTCCCGCAAACACATACTTTTATTACATCCTTCCTCCAAATCAATTCCCATACCTCTATCTATTAACAGTTTAAACCCAAACAACACACCTAACCACTTCTTCCCACGAGTTTGCAACAGCAACAACCCCAGCTCTCGATAGATGCACCCCATCACGAGCATACATTTCATTTCTTCCATAGAAGTGTTCCCAGCTGTCTATATATAGATATTGCATTAGATTTCCAATATCTTTCCAGCCTGCAATGACACCAAGTGCCCTCGACATCCATTCATTTCCCACTCCCTTTCTTGGAAGAATTGAATCCTGAAATTGAATCCTTCCAAGTAGACTTTCCTTTACCATAGGTGAAGGACGAATTTGTATTTATTATTGAATAATGCTTAGTGTGTTACTACTGTCCACCATTGCCGTTCTCTTTATCATTATATTGCGCAAGAAATCATATTAACGTGATGTATCAATGATAAAATCAGTAGGAGCCATGAGGAGGATTCGATCCTGTGCCCAAACAAACGCTTACACTATGACATGGTAAAAAAAATCCAACCTGGGATTCAACTAAATATTCTAGGATTCCGTAGGCTTCCACTGGGAGTGCTTGGGAGACCCTTCCCGCTTTCAGGAAGGGTCTATAATAAGCAAGTGAAACTATAACTGATGGATTTCTTTAATTATATTTAAAGTCATAATATAATGAAGAAGCTGGTTTTATAATTGGTACTTATGTGAAGCCATCATATACTGAAAAGACGGGTTTAATTGATGCGACGATATTAAGATTATGTTTATTGAAAGCCTAAGCACAAAATACAATTATTTTCCTTTTTAAACGATTATGGGTAAAGGAGTTGAAGTGTTGATCTTTTATTCCACCACCCTTATAAAAATGTAAAACTGATATAAACTTAGATCAGTTAGATTACTTTAGTTATGCACGGACAAGACAAAACGTCCATTAAAGTATGATATACATACTTTATTACTAAGCAATATATGAGTACAAGAATGTAACAACTCTTGTATATATCTCAAAAAAAAAATATATATATATATTTACATTAAAGTAACAGCACAAAGCAGTTGTACCAAGTGTGTGGTTAATAAAAAAAAAAAAAAGAGTGTGTCGTTCGTTATCCTGTTGGAGTGGGCCGAGGAAGCTTCATCTGCGTTTAGCCAGTCTTGGCAATAGGCAGTTTGGGAAGTGTTAAGTTCCCCGGAATGGAAAGTTCCCTGGGAATGTAGAGTTCCCTGGGAATGTAGAGTTCCCTGGGAATGGAAAGCTCCCCGGGACTGTAGAGTTCCCTAGGAATGAAAAGCTCCCCGGGAATGTAGAGTTCCCTAGGAATGGAAAGATCCCCGGAATGTAGAGTTCTCTGGGAATGGAAAGCTCTCCGGGACTGTAGAGTTCCCTAGGAATGGAAATATCCCGGGACTGTAGAGTTCCCTAGGAATGGAAAGATCCCTGGGAATGTAGAGTCCCTGGGAATGTAGAGTTCCCTGGGAATGGAAAGATCCCCGGGAATGTAGAGTTCCCTAGGAATGGAAAGATCCCCGGGAATGTAGAGTTCCCTGGTAATGGAAAGATCCCCGGGACTGTAGAGTTCCCTAGGAATGGAAAGATCCCGGGAATGTAGAGTTCCCTAGGAATGGAAAGATCCCCGGGAATGTAGAGTTCCCTAGGAATGGAAAGATCCCCGGGACTGTAGAGTTCCCTAGGAATGGAAAGATCCCTGGGAATGTAGAGTTCCCTGGGAATGGAAAGATCCCCGGGAATGTAGAGTTCCCTAGGAATGGAAAGATCCCCGGAATGTAGAGTTCCCTGGGAATGGAAAGATCCCCGGGACTGTAGAGTTCCCTAGGAATGGAAAGATCCCCGGGAATGTAGAGTTCCCTGGGAATGGAAAGCTCCCCGGGACTGTAGAGTTCCCTAGGAATGGAAAGATCCCCGAGAATGTAGAGTTCCCTAGGAATGGAAAGATCCCCGGGAATGTAGAGTTCCCTAGGAATGGAAAGATCCCCGGGAATGTAGAGTTCCTGGGAATGGAAAGATCCCCGGGAATGTAGAGTTCTCTGGGAATGGAAAGATCCCTGGGAATGTAGAGTTCCCTGGGAATGGAAAGCTCCCCGGACTGTAGAGTTCCCTAGGAATGGAAAGATCCCCGGGAATGTAGAGTTTCCTGGGAATGGAAAGCTCCCCGGACTGTAGAGTTCTCTGGGAATGGAAAGATCCCCGGGAATGTAGAGTTCCCTGGGAATGGAAAGCTCCCCGGGAATGTAGAGTTCTCTGGGAATGGAAAGATCCCCGGGAATGTAGAGTTCTCTGGGAATGGAAAGATCCCCGGGAATGTAGAGTTCCCTTGGAAGGAAAGCTCCCCGGGAATGTAAAGTTCCCCGGGAATGCAGAGTTCCCTGGGAATGGAAAGCTCCCCGGGAATGTAAAGTTCCCCGGGAATGTAGAGTTCCCTGGGAATGGAAAGCTTCCCGGGAATGTAAAGTTCTTGGGTAATCCGGGTAAGAGTGGTGAGATTGGAGGCTTCGGGAAAGGGTTCGTTTGCGGCAGAGCGAAGACAGCTGCCACAAGAAGGACCCCCGACAGTATCAAGACCTTCATCACGAAGCAGGAACACTGCGGGCACAGAACACACACATTAGTCTCCCAAAAGTCGAAGAACATATAAAGATAAGCAAGATAAATGATTAACTGAAATTAAAGAAATGCGAATTTGCTTGGTGGTGACCATGACAGCAATCAATCGATCTTGAAAGTTACTCACTCTTCAATAAAATCTTTGGTGAATTTGATGCTTTTGTCATAACATGTTTTATGTCTTTTTATTCTTTTATGATATCTAGTTACCCCTGGCGTTTTCTCTTTCTTGAAAAAAGAAAGAGAAAACGTTTTCGTCTTTCTTTTCTCTAGTTCTTTCTAAGAACTAGTTCCTAGTTCTTAATAATTACTTACAACCTCTCACATACACACTGACTAAACAAGCGAAAAAGTGTACACAGTGAGCATAGTTTGATTGATTATTTTTGTGCATAGAAGTATGCAATCATAACATTTTAGGCCTGATCTTAGTAAAGTTTAATTTCACTAACCCCATACAAATCGTAATTAACTGTAACTGTTATACAAAATCCGGTATCTTTATATCCCCCATTGAACGCCTAATACATAACATTTTCTCACTTAGGGTGCCAGTGAATGATGTTACTATTATTAAACCTGCAACTTGCATATTTAAATTCTTAAGAATGCTACAGGCTCTAGCACTTCTCTGTCACCTATGCACTCGGTATCTTTTAATCTTGAACTGTTAGACACTGTAGCAGAACTTACTGACACTACACGAGAAACAAGTATATCTTTCATGTACAATAAACATGATGTATCTGAGAAAACAACTGAGGCCGTACAATGGAATCGAACCCGCGTCACATAGTACGACCTCAATATTTCTTATACCTTTGTTGTTCCATCATCAGTGCTTTCTCCACACCTTGCTTCACCCAAAGCTGAAACGTCATGTATATAAAGGGGTTAGCAAAACGTTGTTGTTGTTTGATTTAAGGCCACGATGGCAGGTTGCCCTGGCACACCCTTGGAGAGTCAAACGCAAAGCTTCGCGATAGTATACACGTCGCCAGTCGGCGAAAATTAACGCGCCTTAGGACAGGTAACGCACTCTACCAGGAAACAGATGGAGTTCAGTGTATAATTAATGAAACTTCGAAGTCAATGTAAAATGGTTCAATGCGAAATAAATTAAATGCAAATGCATGTTATGCCTAGCATTAGATTCATATTGAGTTTTGTTTGGTATAAAACACACAGCAGCTGGGTTAAGCCCTGGCACTACTCGCTTCGACTACGACACCTCCACTCCAGCGGTCCCCACTCGCCCATTTGGGTTCCTTGTCCTGTACATTATGAGAGTAAGTTGATATAAAAACAAAAGTTGCGTCACGTGCTTTTCGATAGTCCCTACAAGGACGCAAGAAATAAGAGCTGGGTGGTGTATGACCAGCGAGGGACTCACCTGAGCTGGGCTGAAGAACAGAGGAGCGCTTGGATACCTGGCCGG
This sequence comes from Procambarus virginalis, assembly GCA_020271785.1. NCBI lineage: Eukaryota > Metazoa > Arthropoda > Malacostraca > Decapoda > Cambaridae > Procambarus > Procambarus virginalis. The sequence goes on along the minus strand of WNGS01003388.1, from coordinate 19,473,568 downwards.
CTGTGTCTCCTTCAGTATCTGTCCGTGTTTATATACGGTCGCTGCTGCAGCGTCACTAATGAGTGTTCACCTGTTGTGGGCCCCACCAGCTCTTCAATCACAACCTACAGCAGAACGATCTTCACTAGTAAGAGTACCCCTGCTGCTGGGCCTATATCAGTGAAGGGCCTATACTTCACTCACTGCGAACGAGGGAAAAATTGTTAGTTAGTCATAATCCTCCCGGCTTGGCATATTTTAATAATCACTCAGAGGGGTATTCATCATATCTACAGCCACGTTATTGTGACTCATCGTCAAGCCTTCTATGTTTTATTCTGTAATAAATAATCAAATTAACCTAAGAACTAACAGTAACCACATTAGCAACAGAGTAGATGGTAAATTTCTTAGTGTTCTCATTGATAACAAGTTGAATTTCCAGTGTCATCAACTAAATATAGCAAAAAAGTCTAATACAATTGGCATTCTTTCTAAAATCGGATACTAACACATATAGCATTAGTAGCCGTGTCCATATCATCATGCTAGTCAACGCCTGTTTGATGGTAACCATACAAATGAGATTCTGAAACTTTTGCTCTATGTATTATGATGTTTATAATGAATGTTACAACATTTTTAGTATCTATTTTGCACTTTGGGTTTTCACCTGACTTCGAATCACAGAAAATTACTCCTCCAATATCTTTCACCCACGGGAAACATCTCCCGTCACACAGGGTGCAGTCGCACTTCCACATATCTCCAGTATCAGCTCTTGATACTGGTAATGGCTCAAAAGGGCCACCACTTACGGGCTATTCATGCCCGTGCCACCTTTTGAGTGGCTTAATCTTCATCTTCTTCTTTATCTTTCACCAATTAGTGTTGCTATCGTTGTTAATATTGCGACAACTGTTGCCATTACTACTACTACTGTTACTATTCTACTACTGTTACTATTCTACTACTGTTACTATCTGTTGTCATTACTGATACACAGTGTTTGTCATTATTTCTCACCAGTCAGATTGTAGGCTATTTTTTTCAGTTTATGTCTAAAAATATAAGTTTGATTTACACAGGGCTGGACGGTAGAGCGACGGTTTCGCTTCATGCAGGTCAGCGTTCAATCTCCGACTGTCCAAGTGGTTGGGTACCATTACTATCCACCGTCCCATCCCAAATCCTCATCCCTTCCGAGTGCTATATAGTTGTAATAGCTTGGCGCTTTCTCCTGATAATTCCCTTCCTTTCCTTAGTTACCTGTTTACTTCTAGGTGAACAGGAACATCAGGTAAAAGATAAACGAGCTCAAACGGTTCTGTCCAGTTGGGGGACACAAGCCCTGCCACTTTGGACCTTCCAGTTGTAAACAAACTGCACATGACTCTCCAGCTACATTGGCAACACTGAGAATTAAAAAAAAATAGATTTTTACACAAGTCACACCTCAATGTCAAAGGAAACATTTCCAATAAGTATACTCATCAGTGGAATACATATAACTCCGTTTCACGCTCCCATGAGTCCCTCAAGGCCAACCCTAAACATATACCCACCATCCTGTACATCATAATTTCACTCCATCCCTCCTCCCCATTCCCGAATATCCTACAATATAGTTCGCCAAGGGAAGTTACATACTTAACACGCCACTCCACTTGCAAACCGTAATCAAGTGAAATCAATAATGTCATAACATTAATAATATCACAAACTCCTTGATAAATGTGGGTTATACAAACCATCTATGAGTAGACTTTTTTAAATTCATTATTAAATAAAATAAATAAATACATATGTTTATTCAGGTAAGGTACATGCATACAAGTGATTTTACATAAATTGATCGATTTATAAATAGAGCTAGCACATACAATGCCTAAAGCCACGATTACGCAATGCGTTTCGGGCAGGAAAAACATTAATATCTAAAACTTAATACTAATTGAGTATAAAGAATAAAATGTGTTGAACAAATACAAATAAAGATAAAAAAAGGGGGGAACATGACTGAAAAAGCAGCACAAATACAATAGGTCGACAAACAGCGTTGATTAAAAAAAAAGAATAACAGACATGGGTTGACAATAGAGGGGTAAGGTAGGTTACAGGGAATTATTAGGTAGTGTTTCGTTTTTATCTTAAACTGGTTAAGAGAGGTACAGTCTTTAACATGGTTGGAAAGGTCAATCCACATTCTGGGTCCCTTGATTTGTAGAGCATTTCTAGTTTGATTAAGTCGTACTCTTGGAATATCAAAACTGTATTTATTTCTGGTGTGGTGCTCATGGGTTCTGTTACAACCTTCAATGAAGCTTTTGAGGTCAGGATTGACATTACAGTTCAGCGTTTTATATATGTATAATACACATGAGAGAATGTCCAGTGACTTAATATCTAACATATTCAGAGATTTGAGTAGGGGTACCGAGTGATGTCTGGGGCCAGAGTTGGATATTGTCCTAATAGCAGCTTTGTGTTGAGTAATTAGAGGACGTAAATGATTTTGGGTAGTAGAACCCCTAGCACAAATACCATAGTTGAGGTATGGATAGATGAGGGAGTAATAGAGAGTCATCAGGGCAGGTCGGGGTACATAATATCTGATCTTAGAAAGAATGCCAACAGTTTTTTAATCTTTTTTGATATATTTAGAATGTGTCCCTGGAAATTCAGCTTGTGGTCAATGAGAACGCCAAGGAACTTACCATCTAATTTGTTACAAATTTGGGTATTGTTTATTTTGAGATTTATTTGATTAGAAGATTTATTGGCAAACAGCATATAGAAAGTTTTGTCAATGTTAAGGGTGAGTTTGTCGGCAGTTAGCCAAAGATGGACTTTATTTAGCTCAGTATTTACTGTGGCATTTAGAGCAAGGGGGTTAGGACTGGAGTAAATGAAGGTTGTGTCGTCAGCAAATAGAATTGGTTTGAGGTGTTGGGAGGCATTTAGAAGGTCATTAATGAAGATGAGAAAGAGGAGAGGGCCAAGTATGCTGCCCTGAGGAACATCAATGTTGATGGGTAGGGTGAGAGAAATTGAATTATTCACAGAAACATACTGGAGCCTGTCAGTAAGGTAAGATTTGAGGTATTGCAGGGAGTGTCCTCTGACTCCATAATGATGTAATTTAAGAAGAAGGTTTTGGTGGTTGACAGTGTCAAAAGCCTTACGCAGGTCCACAAATAACCCAACAGGGAACTCATTTTTATCAAGAGTTGCATGAATTAAGTTAATCATACTAATAAGTGCATCGTTAGTGCTTTTTTTGGTCTGAAGCCATATTGGCAAGAGCAAATTGACAATATTATTTAGTGTGTGGGGGTTGATAGTATTGTCAGCAAATAGTATAGGTTTAATAATGTTAGAAACATTTGGCAAATCACTGATGTACATAAGAAATAGGAGAGGTCCCAAGATACTGCCATGTTATTTACGTACGTAGCTTAGCCTAACATTTTAAAAGCACTACGATCACCTTCTGTGGTTGTTCAATAAATCTCTGAACTGTATGTTTGACAAATCTTTCACCCTGTCCATGGAGGACAGAAGAAAATGTATGTATGCTAGTTAGCATTGTAAATGTGTGGCCACGTCTGTGGTAGATAATAATAATAATAATAATATAATAATAATAATAATAATAATAATAATAATAATAATAATAATAATAACAATAATAATAATAATAATAATAATAATAATAATAATAATAATAATAATAATATAATAATAATAATATTAATATTAATATTAATAATAATAATACTGCCATGTGGCACCCCGACTGTTAATGGTAGATTGGGGGAAAGTTATGCTATTGATGACTATATATTGGTGTCTGTCACTGAGATAGGAACGAATATAGCCCAGAGCAAGGCCTCGGATACCATATTGCTAAAGTTTAAGTAAGAGGTAGTTAGGGTTTGCAGTATCAAAGTGTTTTCTATATCTTTCCTCGCATTGTTTCTTCCTTACCCCCCACGTAGCGTCCCACGTGTTAGATCTTGACCCACTTGATGAATGGAGATCCCTCTCCTACTGTTATGAAACGCCTCTTCCTTGAACATTTTTCCTCACATTCACATTCCATTGCATTGTTCACAGATGGGTGTAAGTCTGCCGACAGTGTTAGCCACTCCGTTCTTTTTTTCTGACCAAACGTATATGTGCTGCCTGCCTCTAGAGACTGGCATATTCCCTGATGAAACCTTATCCTATTTTGTATACTCTTTGTCAGCTGCTTTCTCGGCATCATTGTGGTTGATTCTCACAGTGCCTTCGTGGTTCTCGAGTTTTTTTTAACGCTTTTACATCCTGTGGTGGTCGAAATCCAGTGCTGGCTCTTTCATATTTCTAGAAGATTTAAAACAGTCGAATTTTGTTGGGTGCCCAGCTATATTGGAGTCGTCTTATATGAACTTACGGACATTACCACGATGGAGACCATTCATACTTTTCCACATTTCCCCCAATAAAAGGATTCCTTATGCTGCTTTTTCACAAATTCATCCATTCCGCAGTCCGCGCTCACTGGCAGGGTCGTTGGTTTGACAATACGGGTACCGGTATGTTGTTGTTATAGATTCAGCTACTCGGAACAAGTTCCAAGTAGCACGGGCTATGGTGAGCCCGTAACTTACCTGGCACAGGAGCTGGGCAAGAAGCACGGGAGATGTCCTCGTGGACAAGAGATGTCTCCCGTGGGTACCGGTAACGAATCTCGCTCTCTTAAACCTGACCTATTCCCATGGCCTTAGTCCTGACACCTTAATTTTTGTTCTCGTATTACCATCCTGAGTGATATTTAGCGCCTTCTGAATCTCCAGCAACACAGACGTATTACTTATTCTTCCTGGCTTGATGCTTTCTTTCAATAAAATAAATGATAGGCAAATAAATAAAGAACTATGAAACAAACGGTGTTGCTGTAGATAAATAACCCAACCCATACATATGAAATAAAAAGAAAAGGACGGATATAATGATTATGCTGATTTTCTTGTATCAAAGCGAAGCATGATATAATTATGACGCTGTAGGCTGTCTTGAACTCAAAGATAAACACGACTGTGTACGCAGAAGACTATTTAAGTGGTTGGTCAGGGAAAGTTTATTGTCACTTGCAGATATTTATTGAAAGTTTAAAACAAAAAAAGGAAATAAAACCATTAACCAAAGAGTATGCCTTCAAAGGAGTTGGTGATAACCTTGGAAACATATAAGAACAGCGTGAGAACAATAATACATCAATAAATTTAATAAAATCTTGTAAATCACAGACAAATTGCAATTTACATTGTTACAATTTGCACTAGCTGTTCCAACTATCACTATACTATCATGCAAGAAGAGCCACATATTACCACTTATTGTGATTTCTTCAGATCTCAAGCCTATATGTACGTAAATCATAACATATTAGGCAGGATATCGTTATCGGTGGCACTCCAGGTGTGAACTCTATGAATGAAGTGTGCTTTTAATTCACTGCTTGAAGTTTTTTAGAATAGGCTATTAGAGTGAGAGGTTAGTTGACCATGGCTAGCATTTGATCTGAATTCTGAAATTCCCTTGGTGTAGATTAGGATAACAGGTAGACCAACGTGCGTGTATCTGTGTTTGATAATAAAACAAACAAGGTACACACGTGGATCGACATTAATGTTATCCTTGAGCTGTATTGTTGGTCCCACTAATCACTGGGAGGTTTTGGCTTGGCCGAGTTAGTAGATCCTGTTGGTGGTGGTGGAGGCCTTGTAGTGGTTCCTGTTGGTGGTGGTGGAGGCCTTGGCAGTGTCGAGTTAGTGGTTCCTTTTGGTGGTGGCGGAGGCCTTGGCAGCGTCGAGTTAGTTCCTGTTGGTGGTGGTGGAGGCCTTGGCAGCGTCGAGTTAGTTCCTGTTGGTGGTGGTGGTGGAGGCTTCGTTTGCGGCAGAGCGAAGGCAGCCGCCGCAAGAAGGACTACTGCTGGTATCAAGACCTTCATCGTGGAGCAGGAACACTGCGGACACAGAATACTCACATTAGTCTCTTAAACTCCGAAGAACAGAAATATGAGCAGCCTTAAGGAATCTCCTTTATAAATCCTGAATGTTGAACGTCACAGTTGTAATTTAACTCTAGCACAGCAAGAGCTTGAGATACACAATTAACAAGCTATTGGAGGCGGCAACAATCAATGCTCTGTTTGGTATTATACCAGGTTAATAGTGTTTATTACTATCCTACTCATGGAAACTGATAATAAATGTTCTCTAAGGCCAAGAGCCTAATATATTGTCTAAATATGTTAACAAATAAAATAAGGTATGACTACGTAGCAATTCCTGCTGGTATGGTTAAACTTCAGTTGATAACCGAAGAAAAAGTTCATTTAAAAAGTTAAAAGTATCTGAGTGGAAGAACTTTGTTTATCTTAAATTTCGAAGGATAATAATTAGTTAACTGAATTAGAAGTTGAGATGTAAGTCTCGTCCTAATCACACATTCAGACCTTAACAAAGCACTCAGGAGAGTGGGAAAGACTTGGTGTAAGTTCCTTACAAAATTTTACAAATACACAAGTGTTTTTACATAAGTGCTACTTAGAATTCTGTCGAGAAGCAGATGGAGTTCACAATGTATAATTAATGAAGCTTCGAAATAAAAGTAAAATGGTTATATTTGAAACAATTTCAAATAGTAAAATCCCTAAATAATATAGGTGAAATCAACAAGCCAGCAGGAGTCACTGCTGAGGGATTGACTGACAAAGTGCAGTTTCCACTGAGAAAATAATGACAAAGTCACATCTGACTCGGTACCTTTGTAGGAAGTGAGAATACTGTAAGTTCAGTATAAATGTACGCGTAACAGGTTCATACTAAGATATTTTTGGTAAAAACAAGAGTTGCGTCACGTGCTTCTCCATAAAGTCTCAACGAGGACGCAAGAAATAAGATCTGGATGGTGTCGGACCAGCGAGGGACTCACCTGAGCTGGGCTGAAGAACAGAGGAGCGCTGGGATACCTGGCCGTCTGTGTCTTCTTCAGTACCTGCCCGGGTTTATATACGGTCACTGCTGCGTCACTAATAAGGGTGCACCTGCTGTGGGCCCCACCTGCCTTCGCTCAGCTACACTAATACGGGTAAACCTGCAACTGGACCCATTATTTAGAGCCAAACTAATAAGAGTACGCCACCTGCTGGGCCCATATCTACCCCTCACCCACAGCTTTTACTAATCAGAGCGACATTTACAGTGTTCCCAAACTGACATATTCTCGCCATCAGCCTCACTAATTACATAAATATTGTTGGTGTGTCAAAAAAGAATTTAAATGAAGGAACATATATAATTTGCTTTATGTAAATGAAGAACATAATCTATTAATAGCAGTTATATTTGAATACCCTGAACAAATTACACAGGAAATGTTGAAGCCGTTTTGGAATTGGTCTAATGACGAATGTCTTAAATAATATATTACGCGGCCAATGCGAGAAAACAGTGTTAGACTTGATGTTAATGACACGTTGACACTACTAATTAAGATCAAAATTAGGACCGAGTTATGTGAAAAAACTCTGATTAACATAGCATGGGAAATGTTATCATTAAAAGTAATTGAGAAATTACTTTAGGAGGGCAGATTACGCTAACCTGAGAATGAGAAAGTCAGTGATGATAAACCTGTTTACAGGTGACCTGATACACCAATACGCATTATGCTAAGAAATAGTCCCACTTTCTTTAATTCGTTACATCTCAATACCCTTTCAAAGGCAAAAAATAAAGGTCAGATGTAACATAGACAAGGAACAACGGTTTCAAGCTCAACAAGCCACAGTGTAGGACTGAGAAAAGGAGATGCTTCTTCACCCACAGGGTTATAATCCATGGAACTGCCTACCCGCTGAAGCCGTAAATGCCAAAACATTTAAATATTAAATTCAACTGGAAAAGATCATTAGGGCAAATGGAGGGACTTTTGACACGCCACCGGCTTCCTGTCCTCGTCGAGGTCATTATTATTAGTGACCATCAGGTAAATTAGGGTAAAAACATAAATGCAAAGACAGAAACCTAGTTAAAAATTCAGCAGAACAAAAATCCTCTTGGAAGAATGGGAGGAACTTTGACAAACCGCCTACTTCCTGTCTCCGTCGAGGTCACTAGAGATGATGGTCCTCAGGTAAGTACAAATGCATATGTGACAGTAGTGGGCGTGACAGGTGCACGCTCTCCTTGGGGTTCCTTCAAGGTGCTCCGTAACGTCTCTATTCCGTCCTCGTTCTACGGGCTCACCATAGCCTGTGCTACTTGGAATTTTTCTTCTATGTAGCGAATCTTAAACAACAACAACAACAACAACGTCTTCCTACCTCCCTCCTTCCCCACTGTCCTACTCCATCGTTAACCAGGGCAAGTTGAATACTAAACACTCACTTGTAAACTATATCCAAGTGAAATCATTAATAGTATACATAACCAAATTTCTTAGTCTTCTTCACCAATGAGTGTTATGAAAAATTTATAATCAATGGCGTGTATTCCTAATTGTCGTTTCTGGTAGAATCTAAAGTGCCTTCAGGTCCTTCCTTGGACATGAAAGAGAATTATGTTCGTCTCTGATGGGCCAGTGTTGTGTTGTCTGACTTCTCTTCATTTTGCCTAAGCTCCCCCTATTTTTCTGCCTTGACATAACCCATTTTCTTCTTATAAATAATAATAATAGTAATAATAATAATAATAATTCCTTTATCGATGGACAGTGCAGCCAGTATACATATATACTGTACATATATACATATGTTATGCTTATTGATGGGGACACAAAAGTTTATTTAGTTTATGTACGAGGGCATTATTATATTATCTGTTATATTCAGTATCTCAAAAATTGCTATTAATGGTAATTTGTCTGCCTTATATTTCTATATATAAATACAAATTTGTAACTAAGTGGTTCACTTTAGCTTCCCTTCTGCATGCTATACCTCTAGTATTGCATGCAGAAGGCATGGTATAGGATCTATAGCATGGTATAGTCTAGTATAGCAGGCATGCTAAATCACTATACCTCTAGATAAAATTTATTGGTGAAGGGTTTTAAGTGATAATACCCAAGTTCAAAAGGGGTTGAGCTCTATCCACTCGGAATTATATCCTTATGAACGGGCAAAATAATAATCATTTGTAAAGTCGTTTGAAGACCACGAAAATAATACAGAGACAAACTTATATAAAGTTCATCTCCGTTTGCAAG
>WNGS01003388.1:19408559-19447902 GCA_020271785.1 Procambarus virginalis | reverse complement strand
TTTTTTTTATATTTTAATTTTTTATTTATTTTTTTATTTATTTTCTTTTTTTCTTTTCTTTTCTTTTATTTATTTATTTATTTATTTATTTAATTTTTTTATTTATTATTATTTTTTCAGGGATATTCCTGCGCGGGCCCTAAGCCTCTGCTGGCCCACTAAGTGTTGCTTGTTTCTGTTTTATTTGGGCGGAGGATGATATTTGACTAGTATGGTCGCTTCAGTAAGATTTTGCCATGTGTTAACAACTTCTACTCTGTTGAATCTAAGTTGAAATCTTAATGGTGTTTGTAACTGTGCACTGTGTTAGATAATTTTCCAATGGTCTGCCGGGCATTGCTCCACAGTGTTGTACTGTAATAGATGAACAACTTCCCAACAGGCAGGAGCTGGGACATCCCTCCAGTGAATTTACCTGAGGGCCACTAACACTAGTGACCACGATGAGGGCAGTAAGCCGGCGGCTTGTCAAAGTTCCCCCATTTGCCCCTGATCTTTTCCAACTGTATTTTAAAACCCAGCAGAGTTTTGGCGTTTACGATTTCGCCGGGTAAGCAGTTCCACGGGCTTATAACTCTATGGAAAAAGCATCTCCTTTTCCCGTCAACATTCTGGCTTGTTGAGTTTGACCCGCAGCTCCTTGTTCGTGTAACATCGACCTTTTGAAGACATGTTTCTGATCGACATCCTTCAAATTGTTTAGTATTTTAAAGGTTTCTAGAAAGTTCATGCTGTCGTGCCTGGTTTGCAGTATTGTTAGCTCGGACATGGCTCCGTAGTTGGTTTCTAGGGCAAGTGGAGAGTTTTAGGAATGGCTAAGAAAATTTTTGTTTGGTTCTCCTAGGAATGGAGTTTGGTTGGGCTCTGGGGCTGTTTAGCTTGGTGGGGGTTGAATGAAATGTATACTTGCTAGGCTTCCGGTTACACAACTGGTCGGGCTCCGGTTAAATAACTGGTCGGGCTCTGGTTACACAACTGGTCGGGCTCCGGTTAAATAACTGGTCGGGCTTCGGGGGTGTCACTTGGGCTTCGGGTTGTGCATGATCGGGCTTCAGTTCGTGCAAGTTGTGCTCAAGGGGTTGTTTGTTTGGTTCGTTCATGCAAGGCTTGCGATTTCATAACTGGTCGGGGTCCAGTTACACAACTGGTTGAGATCATTACACAACTGGTCGGGCTCTGATTAAATAACTAGTCGGGCTCTGGGGGTGTCATTTGGGCTTCGGTTCATGCATGGTTGTGCTCCAGAGGTTGTTTGGTTCGTTCATGCTAGGCTTGCGGTTACACAAATGGTCGGGCTCCGATTACACAACTGGTCGGGCTCCGATTACACAACTGGTCGGGCTCCGGTTACACAACTGGTCGGGCTCCGGTTAAATAACTGGTCGGGCTCCGGTTACACAACTGGTCGGGCTCCGGTTAAATAACTGGTCGGGCTCCGGGGGTGTCACTTGGGCTTCGGGTTGTGCATGATCGGGCTTCAGTTCGTGCATGGGTTGTGCTTAAGGGGTTGTTTGTTTGGTTCGTTCATGCAAGGCTTGCGATTTCATAACTGGTCGGGGTCCAGTTACACAACTGGTTGACATCGTTACACAACTGGTCGGGCTCTGGTTAAATAACTAGTTGGGCTCTGGGGGTGTCATTTGGGCTTTGGTTCATGCATGGTTGTGCTCCAGAGGTTCATGTTCTAGTCCCTCATGTTTCTTTGCTAGATTTCATGGTTGTTTCTTTATTATGGCTGAGTGCATGTGTATTTTCTAGGGTTCCATTGTTGTATTTTTGCAAAAGTTCCAGGTTTCTTTGCTTTGACTTCAAAGTTAATTTTTAAGGCAAGGGGGTTGGCGTTTGTTAGGTAAGGCTAAGCTATGAAGGGTTTGTTTGGTAAAACTAGGGAGGGAGTTTGGCTGGGCTCTGGGGCTGTTTGGCTTGGTGGGGTTGGATGAAATTTTGCTTGCATTGCTTTGCACTTACACAACTGGTCGGGCTCCGGTTACACAACTGGCCGGGCTCCGGTTACACAACTGGTCGGGCTCCGGTTAAATAACTGGTCGGGCTCCGGGGGTGTCACTCGGGCTTCGGGTTGTGCATGATCGGGCTTCAGTTCGTGCATGGTTGTGCTCAAAGGGTTGTTTGTTTGGTTCGTTCATGCAAGGCTTCCGATTTCATAACTGGTCGGGGTCCGGTTACACAACTGGTTGAGGTCCAGTTACACAACTGGTCGGGCTCTGGTTAAATAACTAGTCGGGCTCTGAAGGTGTCATTTGGGCTTCGGTTCATGCATGGTTGTGCTCCAGAGGTTGTTTGGTTCATTCATGCTAGGCTTGCGGTTACACAACTGGTCGGGCTCCGAATACACAACTGGTCGGGCTCCGATTACACAACTGGTCGGGCTCCGGTTACACAACTGGTCGGGCTCCGGTTAAATAACTGGTCGGGCTCCGGTTACACAACTGGTCGGGCTCCGGTTAAATAACTGGTCGGGCTCCGGGGGTGTCACTTGGGTTTCGGGTTGTGCATGATCGGGCTTCAGTTCGTGCATGGTTGTGCTCCAGGGGTTGTTTGTTTGGTTTGCTCATGCTAGGCTTGCGGTTTCATAACTGGTCGGGGTCCAGTTACACAACTGGTTGACATCGTTACACAACTGGTCGGGCTCTGGTTAAATAACTAGTTGGGCTCTGGGGGTGTCATTTGGGCTTTGGTTCATGCATGGTTGTGCTCCAGAGGTTCATGTTCTAGTCCCTCATGTTTCTTTGCTAGATTTCATGGTTGTTTCTTTATTATGGCTGAGTGCATGTGTATTTTCTAGGGTTCCATTGTTGTATTTTTGCAAAAGTTCCAGGTTTCTTTGCTTTGACTTCAAAGTTAATTTTTAAGGCAAGGGGGTTGGCGTTTGTTAGGTAAGGCTAAGCTAGGAAGGGTTTGTTTGGTAAAACTAGGGAGGGAGTTTGGCTGGGCTCTGGGGCTGTTTGGCTTGGTGGGGGTTGGATGAAATTTTGCTTGCATTGCTTTGCACTTACACAACTGGTCGGGCTCCGGTTACACAACTGGCCGGGCTCCGGTTACACAACTGGTCGGGCTCCGGTTAAATAACTGGTCGGGCTCCGGGGGTGTCACTCGGGCTTCGGGTTGTGCATGATCGGGCTTCAGTTCGTGCATGGTTGTGCTCAAAGGGTTGTTTGTTTGGTTCGTTCATGCAAGGCTTCCGATTTCATAACTGGTCGGGGTCCGGTTACACAACTGGTTGAGGTCCAGTTACACAACTGGTCGGGCTCTGGTTAAATAACTAGTCGGGCTCTGAAGGTGTCATTTGGGCTTCGGTTCATGCATGGTTGTGCTCCAGAGGTTGTTTGGTTCATTCATGCTAGGCTTGCGGTTACACAACTGGTCGGGCTCCGAATACACAACTGGTCGGGCTCCGATTACACAACTGGTCGGGCTCCGGTTACACAACTGGTCGGGCTCCGGTTAAATAACTGGTCGGGCTCCGGTTACACAACTGGTCGGGCTCCGGTTAAATAACTGGTCGGGCTCCGGGGGTGTCACTTGGGTTTCGGGTTGTGCATGATCGGGCTTCAGTTCGTGCATGGTTGTGCTCCAGGGGTTGTTTGTTTGGTTTGCTCATGCTAGGCTTGCGGTTTCATAACTGATCGGGGTCCAGTTACACAACTGGTCTGGCTCTGGTTAAATAATTAGTCGGGCTCTGGGGGTGTCATTCAGGCTTAGGTTCATGCACGGTTGTGCCCCAGAGGTTGTTTGGTTCATTCATGCTAGGCTTGCGGTTACACAACTGGTCGGGCTCCGATTACACAACTGGCCGGGCTCCAGTTACACAACTGGTCGGGCTCCGGTTAAATAACTGGTCGGGCTCCGGGGGTGTCACTCGGGCTTCGGGTTGTGCATGATCGGGCTTCAGTTCGTGCATGGTTGTGCTCAAAGGGTTGTTTGTTTGGTTCGTTCATGCAAGGCTTCCGATTTCATAACTGGTCGGGGTCCGGTTACACAACTGGTTGAGGTCCAGTTACACAACTGGTCGGGCTCTGGTTAAATAACTAGTCGGGCTCTGAAGGTGTCATTTGGGCTTCGGTTCATGCATGGTTGTGCTCCAGAGGTTGTTTGGTTCATTCATGCTAGGCTTGCGGTTACACAACTGGTCGGGCTCCGAATACACAACTGGTCGGGCTCCGATTACACAACTGGTCGGGCTCCGGTTACACAACTGGTCGGGCTCCGGTTAAATAACTGGTCGGGCTCCGGTTACACAACTGGTCGGGCTCCGGTTAAATAACTGGTCGGGCTCCGGGGGTGTCACTTGGGTTTCGGGTTGTGCATGATCGGGCTTCAGTTCGTGCATGGTTGTGCTCCAGGGGTTGTTTGTTTGGTTTGCTCATGCTAGGCTTGCGGTTTCATAACTGGTCGGGGTCCAGTTACACAACTGGTTGACATCGTTACACAACTGGTCGGGCTCTGGTTAAATAACTAGTTGGGCTCTGGGGGTGTCATTTGGGCTTTGGTTCATGCATGGTTGTGCTCCAGAGGTTCATGTTCTAGTCCCTCATGTTTCTTTGCTAGATTTCATGGTTGTTTCTTTATTATGGCTGAGTGCATGTGTATTTTCTAGGGTTCCATTGTTGTATTTTTGCAAAAGTTCCAGGTTTCTTTGCTTTGACTTCAAAGTTAATTTTTAAGGCAAGGGGGTTGGCGTTTGTTAGGTAAGGCTAAGCTAGGAAGGGTTTGTTTGGTAAAACTAGGGAGGGAGTTTGGCTGGGCTCTGGGGCTGTTTGGCTTGGTGGGGGTTGGATGAAATTTTGCTTGCATTGCTTTGCACTTACACAACTGGTCGGGCTCCGGTTACACAACTGGCCGGGCTCCGGTTACACAACTGGTCGGGCTCCGGTTAAATAACTGGTCGGGCTCCGGGGGTGTCACTCGGGCTTCGGGTTGTGCATGATCGGGCTTCAGTTCGTGCATGGTTGTGCTCAAAGGGTTGTTTGTTTGGTTCGTTCATGCAAGGCTTCCGATTTCATAACTGGTCGGGGTCCGGTTACACAACTGGTTGAGGTCCAGTTACACAACTGGTCGGGCTCTGGTTAAATAACTAGTCGGGCTCTGAAGGTGTCATTTGGGCTTCGGTTCATGCATGGTTGTGCTCCAGAGGTTGTTTGGTTCATTCATGCTAGGCTTGCGGTTACACAACTGGTCGGGCTCCGAATACACAACTGGTCGGGCTCCGATTACACAACTGGTCGGGCTCCGGTTACACAACTGGTCGGGCTCCGGTTAAATAACTGGTCGGGCTCCGGTTACACAACTGGTCGGGCTCCGGTTAAATAACTGGTCGGGCTCCGGGGGTGTCACTTGGGTTTCGGGTTGTGCATGATCGGGCTTCAGTTCGTGCATGGTTGTGCTCCAGGGGTTGTTTGTTTGGTTTGCTCATGCTAGGCTTGCGGTTTCATAACTGATCGGGGTCCAGTTACACAACTGGTCTGGCTCTGGTTAAATAATTAGTCGGGCTCTGGGGGTGTCATTCAGGCTTAGGTTCATGCACGGTTGTGCCCCAGAGGTTGTTTGGTTCATTCATGCTAGGCTTGCGGTTACACAACTGGTCGGGCTCCGATTACACAACTGGCCGGGCTCCAGTTACACAACTGGTCGGGCTCCGGTTAAATAACTGGTCGGGCTCCGGGGGTGTCACTCGGGCTTCGGGTTGTGCATGATCGGGCTTCAGTTCGTGCATGGTTGTGCTCAAAGGGTTGTTTGTTTGGTTCGTTCATGCAAGGCTTCCGATTTCATAACTGGTCGGGGTCCGGTTACACAACTGGTTGAGGTCCAGTTACACAACTGGTCGGGCTCTGGTTAAATAACTAGTCGGGCTCTGAAGGTGTCATTTGGGCTTCGGTTCATGCATGGTTGTGCTCCAGAGGTTGTTTGGTTCATTCATGCTAGGCTTGCGGTTACACAACTGGTCGGGCTCCGAATACACAACTGGTCGGGCTCCGATTACACAACTGGTCGGGCTCCGGTTACACAACTGGTCGGGCTCCGGTTAAATAACTGGTCGGGCTCCGGTTACACAACTGGTCGGGCTCCGGTTAAATAACTGGTCGGGCTCCGGGGGTGTCACTTGGGTTTCGGGTTGTGCATGATCGGGCTTCAGTTCGTGCATGGTTGTGCTCCAGGGGTTGTTTGTTTGGTTTGCTCATGCTAGGCTTGCGGTTTCATAACTGGTCGGGGTCCAGTTACACAACTGGTTGACATCGTTACACAACTGGTCGGGCTCTGGTTAAATAACTAGTTGGGCTCTGGGGGTGTCATTTGGGCTTTGGTTCATGCATGGTTGTGCTCCAGAGGTTCATGTTCTAGTCCCTCATGTTTCTTTGCTAGATTTCATGGTTGTTTCTTTATTATGGCTGAGTGCATGTGTATTTTCTAGGGTTCCATTGTTGTATTTTTGCAAAAGTTCCAGGTTTCTTTGCTTTGACTTCAAAGTTAATTTTTAAGGCAAGGGGGTTGGCGTTTGTTAGGTAAGGCTAAGCTAGGAAGGGTTTGTTTGGTAAAACTAGGGAGGGAGTTTGGCTGGGCTCTGGGGCTGTTTGTTTGGCTTGGTGGGGTTGGATGAAATTTTGCTTGCATTGCTTTGCACTTACACAACTGGTCGGGCTCCGGTTACACAACTGGTCGGGCTCCGGTTACACAACTGGTCGGGGTCCGGTTACACTACTGGTGGGGCTTCGGTTACACAAGTGTTCGGGGTCCATTTACACAACTGGTTGGGTTCTGGGGGTGTCACTTGAGCTTCAGGTTGTGCACAATCAGGCTTCGGTTCGTGTATGTTTGTGCTTTGGATGTTGTTCGGTTCATTCATGCTAAGCTTGAGGTTACCCAACTGGTCGGGGTCCGGTTCCGCAACTGGTCTAGGAATGATTACACAACTGGTCAGGCTCCGATTACAGTTCCGGTTACACAACTGGTCGGGCTCTGGTTACGTAATTGGTCAGGCTTCGAGGATATATGTTACTTGGGCTTCGGGTTGTGTGTATTCAGCCTTCGGTTCGAACATGGTTGTGCGTATTCGGGCTTCGGTTCGTGCATGGTTGTGCTCCAGAGGATTTGTTTGGTTCGTTCATGCTAGGCTTGCAGTTACTCAACTGGCTGGTGTCCGGTTACACAACTGGTTGGGCTTCGGGGTGCACAATAAACTACCGCTCGATGAATTATTACGAACAAAGGTTAGGGGAAGGATAGGTCCATTAAAACCCGAGACAGGTCAGATAACGGATAATGACGAAGAGATGAGTAGTATTTTTAATAAATATTTTGTCTGTGTTTACTAAAGAAAAACTTAACTCTATGCCTTCAGCCGAACAAGTCTGTGTGGGTGGGGACGAGGACAGGTTGACTAGTCTAACAGTTATAAGGGATGGTATTATTAAACAAATAGTAAAACTCAAACCAAACAAATCCCCAGGGCCGGATGCAAGTGTTTGCCAGGGTGCTTAAAGAATGAAAAGAGGAGCTTTGCGAGCCATTGTATACCATATTTAATAAATTATTAGTCAGGCAGAGTGCCAGAGTCATGAAAGGTTGCAAATGTGGTACAATTTTTAAGAAAGGAGATAGATCACTTGCATCAAACTATCGGTCAATTAGTCTAACGTCTATTGTGGGAAAGTTACTTGAATCGATAATTGCAAATAACATTTGTCTTAATCTTGAAAAACATAAATTAATAAGAGTCATAACATGATTTTACAATCGGCCGTTCATGTTTAACAAATTTGCTATCTTTTTATTCCAGCATAGTTGAGGCAGTTGATAGTGGTAAGGATTGCGATGCCTTTACTTTAGCAAAGCTTTTGATACAGTGCCACATGAAAAACTGATTAAAAAGATAGAGAGCCATTGGGGGTGCTATATTAAGTTGGATTAGGGCATGGCTATACCAAAAGAAACAGTATAAATGGGGTTAAGTCAGAGTGGGAATATGTTGTAAGTGGAGTGCCTCAAGGCTCTGTCTTGGCCTCTGTTATTTATAATATATATAAATGATTTAGATTCAGGTTTGAGTAGCAACATTTGCAAATTTGCCGATGATACATAAATCGGCTTCCTGTCCAGGTCAAGGCCACTAAAGAAATGGTAGCCCGCAGATAAACACGTAAACAAATAAGCTAACAAAGGAAACTCAATTATACTTTAGTTTATCATATATCAGTATTCAAAGAAAATCGTAACTGTTCGTGTGCGGCAAGCGAGCACGCCGCGGCTCTACAACAACAACCTCCCTGCAAAGGTTCCGGATCGCGAAGAAGAGGTTTATTTATTGATTTATTTTATTTATTCATATACAAGAAGGTACATTGGGTTTATGAGAGTACAGAGCATTGAAGTTTGACATTCTTGTAAAGTCACTAGCACGCATAGTGTTTCGGGCAGGTCCTTAATCTAATACTGTATATAATTTTAATTATATTTATTTATTTATTTATTCATATACAAGAAGGACATTGGGTTTGTGAGGATACATAGCATGGTAATTACATTCTTGTAAAGCCACTAGTACGCGCAGCGAGTCGGGCAGGTCCTTAATCTAACAGATAATTTTAAGTAGGTAAATTCTAGCAGAATTTATAGAATGATAATTTATAAAATGATAACAGGTACATTGCCAGAAAAAATGAGATGAGAGAGACTAGTAGGTATATTAAAGCACATCGGTAGCTCTGATTGATTGCATTGACAGCTTGATTGGTAATTTAACAAAGATTGATAGGCACAATACAGCATATTGATGGCACATATAAGAAGACAGCAATGATCATAATGGTAAAGTTGTTTGGATTAGGTACATAAAGATTGGGAGATTGGGAAGCACTAGATACAGTGCAATTTTAAAGCACAAGGAAGGAAACTTTGAAGATGAAATTTAAGAAGGTAATTTTTAGCAAAATTAACAAAAGTGTTTACAGGTAAGTTGTATGGAAGTATAAAAATATATTGTAATTAAGTATAAAAATGCATTGTAAGAAAGTATAAAAATGCATTGTAAGAAAGTATAAAAATGCATTGTAAGAAAGTATAAAAATGCATTGTAAGAAAGTATAAAAATGCATTGTAAGAAAGTATAAAAATGCATTGTAAGAAAGTATAAAAAAAATGCACTGTATAGTAAAGTAAATTTTATTCGGGAAAGTACATACATAGTTGATTTACAAACATAATGTTGGATTTATAGATAAAGCTAGTATATACAGTACCTAAAGCCACTAGTAAGCATAGGGTTTCGGGCAAGGTGAGGTGGGGAAAAACACTTAGACTAAAGCTTAATTGTAATTGAGCTTAAAGCTTATAGCTTATTGAGCTTCCCCGCACGAAGCACTTATTAAAAACAACCTTTCTTTTTTATAGTACGTGTAGGTTGCATAAAGGGTTTCTCCCAATGGTTGCACAAATTAAATTCCTTGCCTGCACCAAGATCGACATTTCACGTTCGGTCTAATGCTGAAGCCAACCCTAACTCGCAACAGCAGCACTCGCTTCTGCAAGAGTAAATGTCTCTTGGATATCGGCTACATCGCAGTAGCTCTGGGGCACTGGTAGATAATACCTCTCAGTGCGTTAAGTCACCGCACTGAGCCTATATGGCCATTATGAAGGTGCCAATCCTGATTCAACCTCTCTTTTCCTTGTACTGTAATAATAACTTATTTTGACAAAACATACATAGACTACAAGAACAGTGGAGGATTCCTAGGTAAAACAGTAAAATGTCTTGCCTAGGAATCTACTGAAGCACTTTTTTAAAGCCACTAATATGCAGAGTTGATCAACTGTAAACTATAGTGCAGTACATGTAAATAACCGACATTTAACTACAGTACTTAACCCTAGTACAGTACAGTACTGAGGAACTGAATAGAAGCTCTTACTGACAATAGTTTTGGGTGCATCTCAAAGCAGTTGATGGTATATTAGTAGTAATTTAATTTTAAGTTTATACAGTGTCTGAATATACATATTAATATTACTAAAATTATCTTGATAGAATTTCTTGTTTTTCAGATACTGTAATCAATAGTTCATCATGACATCTGTGAGTGACAGAGCCAAAATATTTACCAATGACCCTGTTAAACTTCATTCTATGGTCCACTGCCGAGTTACAGTGACTAGCACAGACCTCAAGGAGCACACTGGCTGGGTTCATACTATAGACCCAGTATCTGAGAGGTAAAGAAATACTACAATAATGTTGAGGGTAAAAATTGTATGGTGTGAATCATTTTCTACTGAATTTATAAAGGGTTTATAATGCTTGTTTTTTATATGCTAACCTTTAGGAACAAAGGTTTTCTTTAGAGTTCATAGTCTTGGGTGCCTAATTTTACTTTCATAGAGGAAATTTCTGTTCTGACCTCATCCCCCTATAAAATTGCCACTGCCACCTCACTGTCCTCCTCCTCATCCCATCAAAATTGCCTCATCCTCCATAATTATCACCACATCCACCTCCTAAAACAATAGTACATCCTCTTCCAACAATATCAGAACTAATACCACTTCTAACACAACTGCCTCTTTCTCCACTTCCTCCAATACTATTACAATCAACAACACCTCCACCTTCTATCCCTCCCTCCCTTCTTCTTTCACCACCACCAACCAACACTACCAGCGAACCCAATCCACGCACCCCAACAACCAACACCATTGTAACCTCCACCACTGCTGCTACAATCACCACCACCATTACAAATTGCTGCTGCAAACCACCATTATCACTGCAATGACAAATACTGTACTACCATTATATCCACTATTATCACTGCAGTCACAACCACCCCACCACACCCATTGAACCTTAAATCACGTTCACCACTATTAACCACCAGCACTACAAATTACCACTGTAACCACCACACTGCCACAGTAATCACCACAACTGTCACCACAGCTACTGCAGTCACAACACCTTTTTTTGTAATTTTTGTATTCCCAGTGTTTCTTACGCCAACTCGTACACATTGCACTGCCCGTAGTCATCAAACCATCTGTACTTGCTTAACTAACCTCTTCATGTTGAGCTGTGGACCCAGGTATACCATTATCAATCACCCTTATGCAATTGAACCATACCTAGTTTGTATGTGTTTTAGAATTATAGTTTTCTAGCATCTATTCTATGCCTAAAGTCATAATTGTTTAGAACTTTAAAAAACGTTATTAATTTTAAAGTTATTCATTTACAGCAGAATTGTGGAATGTTGGGATAAATTACCAGAGAATGTAATAAATGGGAGCACAACAGATACATTTAAGAATGGATGGACTGGTTGCTCACTTCCATTTAATAAATTTCAATTATGTGAATGTAGTCAGAAAAAATTTCAACAAGTTGAGATTTGCTATTGGATATTAGGTCTCCTGTTATCTATGAATCCTATGTACTGTAATTGTAAATAGTTTCTCTCTTTTCAGTGTAGTTCTCGTTGAATTTGGAGTCGGTGGCAATCATGAAGTAATCATTGTGTCAGGCTACAATGTGGAAAACATTAAAGTTATTGACAGTAATCCTCCACCAGGGCTTGCTTCAGATATTGACAGCATCTTCAGAAAGGAGCAGGTAATTCAAGTGATTAATTTTTAAGGTTTATTTTCTCAAGAACAATAGATAATTATAGTAACCCCAACGACTCTTACTTTAACACTATGGTGGGGCTTTAGTACTTAGCTTGAGCTCCAGCAGGCTCTGTTTAATGAGTTCCTTCAGGCACCACTTGGGCTGGACAATAGAGCGATGGTCTCACTTGATACCTGGTTGACACCTGGTTGATGGGGTTCCTGGAGTTCTTCTACTCCCCAAGCCCGGCCCGAGGCCAGACTTAACTTGAGAGTTTGGTCCACCAGGCTGTTGCTTGGAGCGGCCCACAGGCCGCTCCAAGCAACCGCCTGGTGGACCATACCCACATACCCACCACAGCCCGGTTGGTCCGGCACTCCTTGAAGGAAACAATCTAGTTTCCTCTTGAAGATGTCCACGGTTGTTCCTGTAATATTTCTGATGCTTGCTGGTAGGACGTTGAACAACCGTGGACCTCTGATGTTCATGCAGTGTTCTCTGTGCCCATGGCATCTCTGCTCTTCACTGATTCTATTCTGCATTTTCTTCCATGTCGTTCACTCCAATACGTTGTTATTTTACTGTGCAGATTTGGGGCCTGTCCCTCCAGTATTTTCCATGTGCATATTATTTGATATCTCTCTCGTCTCCTGTTTCTAGTGAGTACATTTGGAGAGCTTTGAGACGATCCCAATAATTTAGGTGTTTATCTCGTCTATGCGTGCCGTATATGTTCTCTGTATTCCCTCAATTTCAGCAATCTCTCCTGCTCTGAAGGGGGAAGTGAGTACCGAGCAGTACTCAAGATGGGACAACACAAGTGATTTGAAGAGTACAACCATTGTGATGGGATCTCTGGACTTGAAGGTTCTCATAATCCATCCTATCATTTTTCTGGCTGACGCAACACTTGCTTGGTTATGCTCCGTAAACGTTAGGTCGTCGGACATCATTCTTCCCAAATCCTTGACATGCTGTTTTCCTACTATGGGAAGATTCGATTGTGTTTTGTACCCTGTATTATGTTTAAGATCCTCATTTTTGCTGTATCTGAGTACCTGGAATTTATCACCGTTAAACATCATGTTATTTTCTGCTGCCCAATCGAAAACTTTGTTAATATCTGTTTGTAGTTTATCAATGTCTTCAGCAGAGGTATTTTCATGCTGATTTTTGTATCATCTGCAAAGGATGACATGAAGCTGTAACTTGTGTTTTTGTCTATGTCGGATATGAGAATAAGGAACAGTAGTGGTGCAAGGACTGTACCTTGAGGTACAGAGCTTTTAACTGCGCTCAGACTCGATTTTACTTGATTGACTGTTACTCTGTGTTCTGTTCGACAGGAATTGAGTATCCAGCGTCCTACTTTACCAGTTATACCCATTGACCTCATTTTGTGTGCAATCACTCCATGGTCACATTTGTCGAATGCCTTTGCAAAATCTGTGTATACGACATCTGCATTATGTTTTTCCTCTAATGCCTCAGTGATTTTGTCATAGTGGTCAAGTAGCTGTGAGAGGCATGATCTTCCTGCTCTAAATCCATGTTGGCCTGGATTGTGGAGGTCATTGGTTTCCATGAATCTAGTGACCTGACTCCTGATCACTCTCTCAAATACTTTTATTATGTGGGACGTTAGTGCAACTGGTCTATAATTCTTTGCCAATGCTTTGCTACCACCCTTGTGTAGAGGGGCAATGTCTGCTGCTTTAAGCGCATCTGGTATCTCCCCTGTGTCCAAGCTCTCCTCCACACTATACTGAGTGCCTGTGCTACTGGCACTTTGCATTTCTTTATAAATATTGAATTCCATGAGTCTGGACCGGGGCTGAGTGCATGGGCATATTGTCAATTTCTCTTTCAAAATCTGCCACGCTCGTGCTGATATCAGTTATATTTACAGGTGTTTGAGTATCATTCATAAAGAAATTGTCCGAATCTTCCACTTTCATGCTGAGTATCGGAGTGCTAAACATGTCCTCATACTGCTTTTTTAGGATTTCACTAATTTCTTTGTCATCCTCAGTGTATGAACCTTCACTAATACGAATAGGTCCAATACTGGCAGTGGTTTTCGCTTTTGATTTAGCATATGTGAAGAAATATTTTGGGTTTTTCTTTATTTCTTGAATTGCTTTCTGTTCTAGTTGCCTTTCTTCAGTCTGATAGGAATGCTTCAGTCTGTTCGATTTCTTCAATCTCCCTGTTTAAATTATTTCTTCTTTGTATGGAGAGTCGTGTCTGCTTAAGCATTTCCGTTAATTTCTTCCTCCTTTTGTAATGTCGTCTGCGTTCTCTTTCTACATTGGACCTCTTTCTGGCTTTCCTCAAAGGAACATGTTTCAGACAGACTTCATATGCTTCAGAAGTCAGTTTTTCTATTCCTTGTGTAGGATTTTTATTTCTTAGGAACATTTTCCCATTGAATGTTTGTAAGTTCCCTGTTTATTTTTCCCAGTCTATCCTTTTATTATTAAAATTGAATTTATTGAATAGCCCTCTCGCTTGTTGTTTCTCTGGGCCTACTACCGTTATTAATGTTAGTTTGCACTTCAATGAGCTTGTGGTCCGAGTACGTAGTGTCTGAGACAGTAATGTCTCTGATTAGCTCCTCATTGTTCGTGAATATCAGGTCCAGCGTGTTTTCGTTCCTAGTTGGTTCTGTAATCTGCTGACTGAGCGAGAATTTGTCACAGAATCTCAGTAGTTCTCTGACCTGTGGTTGGTTATTCCAGGTTGACTTCCTGCTATAATGTTATTGTTTACTATTCTCCATTTTAACTGGGTAGATTGAAGTCTCCAAGGAAGATGATGTCTGGTACTGGGTTTGCTAGGTTATCAAGATATTCTCTATTTTGTGGATCTGTTCAGTGAATTCCTCAACTGTTGCATCTGGAGGTTTGTATATTAAAATAATAAGTAGATTCATATTTCTACCTTGATTCCAAGTACCTCTACCACCTCATTGGACGAGTTCAGGAGCTCTGTGCATGCCAGCTCCTCTTTAATATACAGACCTACTCCTCACTTGACCTAGTTACTCTGTCACATCTATATAGATTATAATTCGGGATCCAGATTTCACTATCCATGTGGTCTTTTGTGTGGGTTTCTGTAAATGCACCAAATATTGAGTTCGATTCTATTAGGAGGCCATTTATAAACTTATTATTTCTTGATTTTGGTTTCAAGCCTTGTATGTTTGCAAATATGAATGATTTCCCACATTGCGTGTCACTTCTGGTGGGCTTTGGTAGTTCTCCCCCACTCTACCCAGGTCCAGGGTGTTGTTTTGGAAGTGATTCGTCCATTTTTGGTAGTAGGACGGGTGTTGTGTGGTGTAGTACCTGTGTGCTTGTTGATATTTGTATTCCAGTCTTGTGGGTATCTCCCTTCCCCTCTGTAATCCTGTAGTGGTTCCATCTAACTGTACCTCTCCTTATATTTTCTACTGTTTCTGCCTTCCTCTAAAAAATTCCAGTAGTGTCATATTGATCTTCCCATCTATAACGCTGTGTACCTCTCACATGGAATTCCGGACACTGAAGATTGTAGCATTTTTTTGTCCCTAATTGAAAATAGACATAATTTAGGGTGAAAGTATCTACACCCTGTTTCAAAACGGCATGTACCCCTCGCCAACATGTGTCCGTATTTTCAGGATGCAGAAAATTGCATTTTGCTTCTAATTTTCCCTATTTACATATTCCTTTAGCGTGAATTTGCAAATATGTTCCGGTTTTGCGTTTTTCAGGTATTTATACTTGTGTCCGCCTGTCTACCTCTTTATTGGAGCCATCTCCGTCTTTCATTCACAATTCCTTCATTTATGCCCTCTGTCTCACTGTTGCTCTCATTGTTTATATTACCTGGCTCTGTAATATCGCTGTTATTTTGTACCACAATACCCTCTTCCTCCACACTACTGCTGCGGTTCTCTAAACTATCTGTTCCGAGTTTTAGTCGGTTTTCTTTCTTGCTGGTCGGCGTTCAATCCCCGACCGTTCGAGTGGTTGGGCACCATTCCTTTCCCCCATCCCATCCAAATCCTTATCCTGAACCCCTTCCAAGTGCTATATAGTCATAAAGGCTTGGTACTTTCCCCCTGATAGTTCCATTCCATTCAGGCACCTGATAAGGTCTTCTGTGCCAGACTGACTGCCGACAGCAGAGCTCTAGAGCTCCAAAAGTTTAAACCTCTACCAATGTCCCACCTGGTTTGCATTCAGGTTTGAACATAAGTGCTACCTAAAGGTTTACTTCCTGTATTCTTCAGAGATGTTGACCCTGATCCTGTTGCTGCCCATTTACCAATGTCGTGAACAAGGTAGATAACTTTCAAGTGAAAAGTGTCAGAGTAGAGGTCTTGGATGACCTGCTATTTATCACCAGGTTTTCAGAACTGCGAACTCACACAATAAAGATTAGGAACATAGATCTGCTTACCTTCCTCAATGGGAGGAAGGTAGGCAGTGTCTGTCTGTTTAACTTCAAGTCTAAAGCATCCCACCTGGCCTTTTAGTCATGAGTGCCTACTGGAGACTAGGCTGGGTCCCCTTAAAGAGGCAGGAGAGTCTGGATACAAGATCAACCCAGGCCAAAAGAAAAATACACCAGAAAGATACCATTGGCCCAAAACAAGCAACTGCATGAAAAACTCTGGCAACCCTGGCAAAGACAATGTACAGTCATTGTTCAGACCTATCAGTTAGTTAGCAACACTCACCTGTCACCAGGGGGACCATCAGGGGAAGCAACTATAAGACACATGTGACAACAGACTGAGGGGACACTGGCCACACAAGGCCACACAGAAAGAATGGTGAAGCCTCATTTCCCCACAGCTATTTCAGCTTGATGGGGAGAGCTACCTAACTCCTTTGCCACACTGTTTCTATAAATCAAATCATCATTAGGTAACAACTCTGATGTAAATGGCAATGAATTATTGCCATTACCCATACTGTGTGTATGGCAATAATGGTTTGTCTTATTCACCTTAGTGCAGATATTTAATACACACAGCAATTTTATTTATTGCATCTATTTTTCCAACAGAACTTTTACATTAAGTTTGCTTTACTGCTGTTTCTTACAGGTTCAATATAGCAGCCAAGAGCTGAAAGCAAGGCGAGAGTCTCTGTGTGTGTGGTTGTCAGATAATCGTGTCCCTTACACAGTGAAAGAGGACATGAGTATACAGGTAAGGTTTATTTCTCCAATTTTAATTTTAGATGACTGTTATTTTTTAATATTTTGAGAGGTAAATTAATTGCTCTAGTTTAACACATACTGTACAGCATTTTACCATTTTTAGTATTATGGTAAAAACTATATTGTATTAAAATTAGAAACTTGCTAATTGTTACATAAAACAGTACGACTGAAGACAGCACAGCAGTTTGACCTACTGTATGGAGACACACCAAGCGTAGAGACTTTCTTTATAGATGACATTTTTACTGTACAGTATATATATATATATATATATATATATATATATATATATATATATATATATATATATATACATACATATATACATACATATATATACAGTAATTTAAGGCTGCAACCTAATTAGTTTATAATCTTCAAGGATACTTTAATCTTACCAGAGTTCAAGACTACGTAATGTATCTTGAGAAATACACTTCTTGTGCGGTGTACTTGTAAGCAAGTTTGGAGTTTTATGCTTTATTAATATAAAGTTGTATGTTAGAAAAATGTTGGTAATTGGCTAAGTAACCAAAGACAAGTAACCATGTGTCATGCATGTGATGCTCCTGCCTCTCTACTACTTAGCATTTGGGCTCTTCTTTTCACAGTTACTTAGTATCTGGGATGAAACTTTAGGTGGTGCTTTATATGCTTTTAAATTAAGAGGATAACATCAAGTGATCTTCTGTCGCATTACTGGTAATTATCAGCAAACTGACATCTTGTGTGTATTTGTTTTCTTTAGACTTTCTCAGCACTGTACTCTGTGTAAAAGGAACTTTTTTTTTTTAATGCAGTAATAATACTAATTTCATTTTTTTTTATATGTATAATAGTTTTTAATACATATTAGTAAAAGTATTATTATTACTGAAACAAAAAGTTATAATATACAGTATAACAAGAGTGAAAATGAGAAAAGAAATTATGCTTGTACAGTATGTTGCTGCTCTGAAAATCCAGGTCGTTTCATTCCAGATTCAATCCAGATTTCAAAGAAAATGTTGATTTTTGAGGTATTTGTCACCCTTCAAATAATATACTTTACTTACTTGCTCTTGGACCCTGAGCCCTGTGGATACTGTGTGAAAACCTGTGATCTTATACAGAGTCTTTTTGATCACTCAATAGGAAAACTATATTCACATAGTACATGAGTTTACTAACTTAAATTTTGTTGTTTCAGGTGTTGACGGCAGCAGTAATATCAAAACCATACAAGCCTGAATCTGTGCAGTGTACGAATGAAGTTGTTTTGGGCAAGGTGATGGATTTGGTCCGACATATGCCTGCCCCAAGCAACACTATGGGCAAGGATAACATGTCTATGTGAGCTTTGGTGTGCAGTGGGCATTGTTTAATAAAATATATATTCCGAGAGATGTATGGAGTATCTTTAACGCTTTCTGCCCTTGATCGGTAATATCTTCACAAGTGTTGTATTAACACTTTGAAGATGTTTTGGGAAAAAAAATAAATGATAAAAGTTATTGTACTAAGCAAATAGTGCATCAAGTATTGTTACTGAGAAAAGTAATATGTACCTAATAACTGTTTGCTGTATTACACTTAATAGTTGCTAATGTCAATAATTTCAAATCTGACCCGTCAAAATGTCATCAGGGATGAGAAGTAAAATACTGTACAGTACTGTACATGTAGCGTTTGATGTTAATTGGGAAGTGGTCGCTGTTATGGAGTTTGTTGAGCATTTGACAGGTTTGTTTTAGCTGTGGTACATGGAAGAGCATAAATATCTAATATATTTAAGAGTTATTTGATACCAAGGGTCAGTGCAAGTCGACTCATTAGTAAAGAAGTTGCTAATAATGGAGAAAAGATAAACTAATGGCTTCATGGGTGTTTGTCATTTATCCCATAAAGCATTTTTTCAGTTCAAATCTAAAAGTATTAGATTAGATTTGGTAATGAGGAAGGCCAAGATGCAATTATTGAGGTGTAACCCAAGTATAGGCCTAAATACATGTATCGGTGACAAATTTATTGTATGCAGATGATACACTTCTTCTAGCACAGTGAAATTATTGCCAAGTGTGAGAGAAGACTCAATGTTGAATATAAACAACAGTAACATTGTAGTAGCAAATGATGAAAAAAACTGTGTATAATAAATGTGAATTAAGTATTATAAGTAATTCATCAGTTAATTACTTGGTATTTGTAAATACTAATAAAGAAATTTATATAAGTAAGGAAGATAGATAGAAGTGGCTGATGTAAAGAAAGCTGGTTTGAAAAAGTAAGCAAGATATGAATAATCTGAGGAATGTGTAATCGTTACCTACAGTTGTAAGATAATGCTGTGGAATGAACATGAAAACATCCCTGAGTTAGTGCATTAGAACTAGATAATCTGAGATACTTGTGATATTAGGACGATAAAAGGAAGGAAAGAAAATGTTATGGACTGCTGTGGAATGTAGAACTCAGTACACAGCTTAATCTTGTGGTTTATTGAGATGATTTGATGGGGTTGGACCTGCTTAAATAAATGTGATATAGACTAAGGAAGAGAATGTTATTGAATTTGAGAGTAAATAGACGAAAATGATTGGAAGGTGAATAAATATTGTGAATAATTTTTTACCAAAAATTTTTATTATTCAGAAATACTGTATACATCTTATATTAATACATCTTATATTAATACAAAATATTATATTTTAACTAAAAAATATTCAGATAAAAGGTTTATTAAGCAATATATAAATTCATTACTTTGTAAAGCTTGTTTTGTGTAGTAGGAATTTTCATCAAAATTGGATTAAAACTAACAAAGTAGTAAAAGTAAGAACTCAAAAATGGAATGTTTTAATTTGAATTTATCTGGCAAAATCTTTTGTTTTTAGTCTGATTTCTCTCAAACCTAACTAAAAATTTAGCTACAAATCTAACTTTTTTTATGATATGATTTTTGTCAACATAGTCCAGCAGATGGAAAGCATCTGTGTATACTTGAAGACATTTTACAAGTACTAGTACTGTACACCTGGTCATACGAAGGAGTGTACTGGTGCTTGTTTATATATAATAATGTAATATTTTCTTTCTAAAACATCTATAACCTTTCTCACTACTGTATATTATATACCTTTTCCCTCACTATATTATATACCTTTTCCCTCACTATATTATATACCTTTTCCCTCACTATATTATATACCTTTTCCCTCACTATATTATATACCTTTTCCCTCACTATATTATATACCTTCTCCCTCTTGGCTGTTGCCTTCCTACCCAAGGAAATGGGAAAAGGGATAATGATAGAATGAAAATTTAATGATGTGACATGAACAGGGAAGGACTACACATTTCATTTCAGAGGAAAGATAAATTGTAAAGCTAAAGTATCACTAAATTCTGTATAATTATCATGTCACATTGTATTCAAAGAGTTAACACTACAATGGAGAAGTCACATTTTAATTTAGTAAATTTATTGTGATCCCTATGACTATCCTGTAATCAGTAGTGGAATGATTACAGCAGCACATAATGAACTTAAGAGCTGAACCATGAACATTCAATTAACTAAGCAAGTTACAATATTAATAATCTAGTTAACAAGCTAACATGCACAGTTTCAATAGGCTCAGGCACTAAAACCCGTATTCATTACCTGAGCGCAAATTTGTAACAGAAAAAAGATATTGGTGGAAACTGTAAATGCTAATGAGTAATTTTTTTTTTAATTATCAGGAGAGAGTGCCAAGTCATTACCACTTTTTAGCACTTGGAAGGGGTCAGGATTAGGGATGGGACGGGGGGAAGGAATGGTGCTCAACTACTTGGATGGTCGGGGATTGAATGCCGTCCTGCATGAAGTGAGACCGTCGCTCTACCGTCCAGTCAAAGTGGTTGTGCTAATGAGTAAAATAAATTCAGGGAAGTAATTATATGCTGTATGGATAATCAAGTGGAATGCAATGGAATAAGTGAAAATACAATACAGAACTATACTGTAATAATAAAAGATTAAAAAATAAATGAACCAGGTACAAAAAGTTAGGAGGCAAAGTATAGAGAGCTGGACGTCATTTTCCAGTCACTGACAGTTAAGTACCATAGTACTTATGTTTTGGAGTGCACTGATAGCTCAAGATGATACTCTTGTTGGTCTGTCTACTATTGCCTCCGCATATGTTGGAGGTCTTTCTGCAAACAAAAGTGGATTTTAGTAAACTTTAATAGTGTTTTCCTGAAGTACAGTAATTTTTAAAGCATTAAACAAATTCACCAAACAATCTTAGGTCATTAATTCCTTCCTAATTGTACATACAATGCTGTTGATCCTTACACATCATCTATTGTTATTTTTCATAGCTATATTCAATATTTCAAATGCCTGACCTAATATTATATTGGGGTCATGATTAATATTATACTGTATAGCATTAATATTGACCATGCTGTATATATTGAGGCTTAAGCAAAACATATACAGTATATATTTCTTAAATTATTTTTCCCTATTTCAAGACTGCATATCCAGTTATGTTTTTAAATTAATGCCCCCTCAGTAGCTCCCTCCCGAGTCATAACTAACTGGGTCCACCCAGGTCTCTGCTAACACAAAACCCTGGGGTAACAAACGTTTGTGCACATTTCTACATTGCATAGCTATTTATGGCCATAAATACATATACAGTATTTTAATTAATGTGCACAAATGATTGATCTACAGTATATTTCTTTAGAAAGAAGAACATTAATAATTAATAATGTTTTTACAACAAATGTGAAAAGTGAAATGTAATTTGATCACAGAGCCACTAATTATTTTGTTGTGGCACTGGGCTGTGTGGTAGAGCAGTGGATGTCTCGTAACCTACACCAACTTGTGAAGCACTGGATTTTATTCCTGTGTCAATGTGATGCAGAAAAAACAGCTAAAATGATTTTAGGCTATTTTGATTCAGGGATGATGCACCAAGGTATCATTCAAACTTGGAAGAATAGTCAACATTTATTTCTACTGAATATTTAAAGTACAAAATTTATTTGTAAGTATACTTATGTTGGGATTTAGATGAAAGGTCAGGTACTGAAACCTTGTACTGCAAGTGTGAGGTCAGGCACTGAGACCTTGTACTGCAGGTGTGAGGTCAGGTACTGAAACCTTGTACTGCAAGTGTGAGGTCAGGCACTGAGACCTTGTACTGCAGGTGTGAGGTCAGGTACTGAAACCTTTTACTGCAGGTGTGAGGTCAGGTACTGAAACCTTTTACTGCAGGTGTGAGGTCAGGTACTGAAACCTTTTACTGCAGGTGTGAGGTCAGGTACTGAAACCTTGTACTGCAGGTGAGGTCAGGTACTGAAACCTTGTACTGCAGGTGAGGTCAGGTACTGAAACCTTGTACTGCAGGTGTGAGGTCAGGCACTGAGACCTTGTACTGCAGGTATGAGGTCAGGTACTGGTACTTGGCAGTCACTAAAAAAAGTTAATATGTTGAAATAATATATAACACTATTCCTCACCTTCATGTGGTAATGCAGAAACTTGTGCATCACAAGCAGGTGTAGGATTATCTCCTGACTGAGGAATGACACCAGTTTCATTCATCATTATAGTCACTGGATAATGTTTTTTGGTTTGGAAATGCCTGAAATTAGTAATTAAAATCATATGAATGGAAAATGATACCTACTTTGGTTTGAAAAGATTACAAAGTAAAAAGTAAATTCAAAGAAAGAGATACTGTACTGGAGATCATGACAAAGTATCTAGAAATGGGTTGAATGTGCGAAGACTATTACATATCATGAAAACTAATATGTAATACAGTACTGTATTCTTAAAAATACAAACTACAGGCAAGCCCTCATTCTACACACAGATGAGTTCCAAAACACTTCACTTAGGCATACAAGCAGGGCGAGATATTCAGGCATGTTCCCTTACACCTGACGCACCTGTTCATCTAGCAGTAAATATGTACCGTAGAGTTGTGAGTGTTGTGCGATGTATCCTTAGAGTGGTTTTCCTAGGAAAACCACTAAGGATACATATCGCTTCCTAGGAAAATCCCAATAGGGTAAAGTCACTCTCCTCTGGGCAACTAAGATAGTTGATTAAAACAAAGCTGTACCTGTATAAGGCTTTTACTAAGAACTGACAATTTCTTACTTATGGTATAAAATCAAGAGAGATTTTCTATAAAACGATACTGGAATGACACAGATGCTGTACAAGCAAAATCTATGTGGATATTAAACAAAAAATGGCTGCCTCTGGTAATTTATCACAAAACTAAAGGTGGGAGTCACCAAGAACATGTGAGTGTGACCCATGTCATGCCATCTTCTCTTAAGAAGATTGCACGAGTGTAGACGTAGGAAGAAGTGCTACTGCTGAGCTGCCGAAGTGCTAAGTTTACCTTTGTATGCCAAGCAGTAGCTATCTACACGGTGGGGATGTATATTACATCCCAGCTGTGCTAGTAATGTGTAAACATTCTCCGATTGTTCCAGATCCTGCTAACCACACCAGTAGGATCTTGCCTTGGGGAGCAATTTACTGCTATATAGCTCAAGAATAAAAGTATAATGTACCACTTGATATTACAGAATATTAGCACACATACACACACACACACATTTATTTTACCAAGGCCATGCTGTATATACTGTACTTGTAGAGCCTATAGACAATGAAAGACAGTTATGTTAAAATGTTTGCACAAATATTAATTCTATACCTGTGATACAAGAATTCATAATGAATATTTACCTTAATACAGTATCTTTATCAAGGAAAGCTAGCTAAGCATTTGAGCGAACAACATTAATCAGACTAAGAAATCAAATACAGTAGTATTTTTATATGTACAATATATATGTAAAAAATATATTTGTAAAAAATATATATGTAAAAAATATATATGTAAAATATTTTATATTTAAAATATATTTAATTTTTATATGTGAAGCAAGCTACAGTATTTGTATTGATATATGATTAACGTATTATGAAAATAAAATATCTCACTCTCTGACTGTTTTCCTGATTTTTGTGAACCAGAATATTATGATGATAATGCCACCGATGACACCCACTGCAATAGGTCCTGCAAGACTTGTACTGCCACAATCACATACTTCTTCCTTCTCACGGTATTTGCACTCACTAGAAAAGGGGAAAAATTGCTAGGGTTCCTGATAAAAATTTTCAAATGAATAAACTGAAAATTGTTCTAATTTAATTGCCAAATTAATTAACTAATTTCTAATTTAACATGTACATTATACATAACACATACATTAGTGTCAGAGAATGCCAATGTATATATTATGTATAATGTACTTAACATTTTGTACAAAGAAATCAATATACACAAGTGTTAGTGTTACTCACTTTGGGCAGGCACAAGTAAAGTTGGAACACTGGAGACCACTAATACAGTCGCTACTGTCTCCACAATACACACCAGGTTTTACACGGTATTCTGAAAATTATCATCATGTTTAGCCTGTATAAATAATTTATAACATTCAAGTTATATATTTTAAACAAATAAAATTACTGTATATATACTGCATTTGTGTGTGCATGCACATACATACATTATACAGTATATGCATCATGATTGATCTATGAAAAAGGAAACTAATACTTTATTATAATGAATTATGTTTTATTAAGAAGTGTTAACATCTAACAATGAAAAATGCTGTATAGAACAAATCAGCTGGGAAATTAAGAAAACTTTGGTAAACTGGTAAACTTACCTGATATATTATTCTTAGCAAGATAATTAGTTTTCAGGTCACAGGTGTTAAGTTCAGGGTCATACCAGTAGCGTCTGTAGAAGTTAAAAAAAAAATATGAGATCAAATAAGATTTGAGTCCAGGGCTACTTAAGTAAACTACTCATTCTTGAGTACAAGGAGTTTGTAAGAAAAAAAAATTAGCAAACCATATTTTATTTCACATGACAACTAGCTCTGCTACAACAATATGTAGCTCAGCTCCTAGATAGGAGCTGCGTCATAGGGGCCAATAGGCCTTTTGCAGTTACCTTTATTCTTATGTAATATGCACTACATAAATAAGATTAGAAAACAACAATAACATACTTGTTGCATATGCATTGCCCTAATTTGCAAAGCTGGTGTTTTGTGTAGTCACAGATGGGAACCACATCTGATGTTTCTCCTCTATAGCATCTCTCCTTAATGTTTTGTAGCTTTACTAAGTGACAAATAAAAATCAGGCATTAACTGTAATGAAATGCCCTTTACTGATTTGCTACTCAGTAGCTCCCAGCAGCTGGAATACCAGGTCTGCTAAGCATTCCCGAATTGCACTAGTTTTAAGACCCTCTTGAGTCTTTCATGAAACAGGACCAAAATCTGGTGGCATAAGGCAAAGGGAGCTTAGGGATCGGAGATCTACCTAAAACCATGAAAAACCCACCAGAAAGTGTATGAGTGTTAAAACAAGCCACTGTTTGAAGGAAATTAATAGCTCCGAGGAAAGCAGGAAATGGAACAAGAGAGAGCAATTGTCCTGCACAGAATTTAAATGTTCGAAGGATAGCAAACACCGCTTACCTGATTGCATGAAGCTGAATGTGGGGCCCAGTAAACATGTGTTCCAAGCAGCATCAGACAAGTGAATGAGGTGGTTGGGTGGTAGGGACCTCAGGTAGCCTGAGCTGCCATCTAGTGACAGTCAGGCATATCAAGACTAGGGGTAAATTTCCACTGCAATGGTTGCTTGTCATGTTCTCCACAAAGTTACTGGTTTCCTTCAAGCAGTTGCTTTTCTGGAAGGTCCAAATGGCGGCTCCCTGTAACTAGCTACACTGAGATGGCTTCCCACACACAATTCACATTAGTCCTTGCAAGTCCTTAATTGCCTATTGGAGACCAGAGGTTAATACCTAGCACCCCTCTCACAGAGGCACAGAGAGCTGGAGATTCACTCACACTCTCACTGAAGAAACACACACCCAAAAAAGGAAGCAAAGCAAAACAGGCAACTGCAAGATTCACAGAAAGTAAACAAACAATGCAGCAAATGACCCAGCAAACAATCCACCCACTTGTTAGGTCATACACCCTTTGTAACAGCTAACCATCACCAGCTAAGTGTTGGCCATCCTTTGAACTCTTATGTGGGGGGGGGGGTAAATTTGCTAGTGTATTGTTTTGTTATTTAGTATTTGCTGCACATGTGTGTGTTTACAAACCTCACTCATTTTAGTGTACTCTTTTGAAGCTATTCACCTAGAGTTGCATTTGCCTGGGGCAGCCTTCCATAAGTGCTGGTTTAATTAGGCCTCCTCCAGCATGATATCCTAAGGCATGGTAACTGTCAATTGCCTCAGGCCTTGAATCATGTAACCAACCCATGCCTTAGGGCCTGAATTGTGTGTTCTCACCCTGTGATGTAGATGTCACAGTCTTAGATGCCTCCTAGATGCCTGTGACATCTAGGAGGCAGGGTATATAAAGAGCTAGATCTTAATCCCGATAGTCACCAAGAGGTAAGTACTGATAGGTAAGCACATGGTCTCATACCATTGTCTTCCTCCATATATATGGCTGTGCAATGAATGTGAAACGGCTGTTATTAGGGTGTGTATGACCAAGTTACTGGGTGGATCGTTTGCCAAGTTTTTGTTGCATTGTTTGTTTACTCTATGTGAGTTTTGCAACTGTGTTTTGCTACACTTCCTTTCTGGGGATTTGTTTCCTCAGTGAGAGTGAGAGTGAATCTCCCTGCTCCCTTTATGAGGGAGCCTGGGTTTAGACTTTGGTAGGTTATGAAAGGCTCACAAGAGCTGATGTGACCTAAAGGTGTAATTACCTTTCCACGTAATTTTGTATGTTGTGTGTGTGGCATATTTTCTCCTATTCCACATTCCATAACATGGCATTTATTTACACTGAATTCCATTTGTCAAGGGTTGCTCCATACACATATTTTGTCTAGGTTATCTTAAAGGGCATAATAATCTTCCAACTCTCTTATCTTCCCTAGTAGCTTGGCATCATCAGCATGTTAATATAATTCCGCATTCATTCTGGTAGATCATTTATATAGTTATAGTATGGAGTTATCTTAATGAGGCTAGCTACAGGGAACCAATGAGCATTCCTGCCCCTCAGAAAGAGGTGTTTCATTACATTCAACCCCTATTTTGTGTATGCCTTTAGACTACCTGGTGGATTATTCTGGGTTTTGTGTTAATCTCTTAACCCAGCTTCCCTCACTAAAGAGAGAGAGCAAGATTTTGGTCCTGGTCACAAGAGGCTCTAGCAGGTCTCAAGAATCTTGGTGAAATCAGTAAGACTCGACAGCCCCAGCAGATTTGCTACGAGGAATTACTCAGTGGGCCCCTCCAACAAATATAATTAAAAATCCACCTTAATATGAATAATGCAGTGAATAATACTGTGAATAATGCAATATATAGTACTATTACAGTACAGAATCTGAAACATTCAGAGTTTTTTATATACTGTATACAGTACTAAATACTGTACACATAATGTATATTCAGTAAAATGCCATACAGTGCATTTTCCAAATATTTTATTTGTATATATTTTCTGATAGATATAATACAGAATAAAATTGACAAATGAATGAAAATTATAATTTAAATCCATTTATGTCCATTTCCTTTTTTGCTACCAACACATGCTTACCTTTTCTACAATTTCCATTAAGATTGAGAACCTTATCTTCTATGATGCAGTTGGATATGTTCTTGCAATGCATGTTGTTACATACGTGTAACTTTGTAACTCCTGGAATTACTAGTACTGTAAAATAGAAGTCCCATTACAACAATTTTCTGAACTAGGACACTGCTGAACATCCGTTTGGCAATGTTACATACAACAGCGAGGTCAGGCCAATGAATTACTCAATCCTGCTATGCTATAAATAGAGTTTAGGCAGATACTGAGAATTTCCCTATTCAGCTCAGAATGGCCCCAGAAAAGTTAATTCATCTATACTCAAAATCTACTCCAAGTGATACTCAGCTAATTGATAGTTTGCTCACCTGCTGTAGTGTGGTTTGTAACATCTAGACATTACTACTGGTGAGCTATCAAGGACCTCACCAGAAAAAGGCATTTCATTATACTGTATTCAACAATGGGTTTTCGGGCTTCGTAACTGACGCCTATGTCTTCTTGGCTGGTAGTGGAATTTGGTTTAATTTCTCTACTTTATACTACAAATAAGCATTCTCTATTAATTTCAACATCTCTGTATTTAATTGTCATGGATATTTTCACTTGAAGAAGTAACCGAGTTGCCTAGCTCATAAATAAGGCTTTGAACATACAGCACTGTAGTTGAAACCTCTATTTTTGAGCAGATTATTCAGTTGCTCCTATTTACAAGTAATTTTCATGTGCTGTCTTGGGTACTAATCAGGCATAATATGAGGAGGGCAACTCCTTACTACTCTGATGACATTAAGGTGGTGACATTTGATAGTGGTCTGGCCAAATTATTAATTAGTGGTCTCTTTGAGACCAAGTACTGCTTGGAGAACAAGTCTCAATGTAGGACTGAAAACAGACGTTTTTTCACTCACAGGGATACAAACCCATGGAACGCCTACCCGTTGAAGCCGTAAATGCCAAAACTCTGCTAAACTTTTAAAATCCAGCTAGAAAAAATCATCAGGACAAATGAGGGGGGGACCTTTGACAAGCCACTGGCTTCCTGTCCTTGTCAAGGCCACTAAAGTGTTAGTGGCTCTCAGGTAAATTCAGAAGGTTTTGTGTATAGATTTATGAATATTCCAGAGGCTATTCTAGGTTGGTAAGAGAATCTCCCTGGGACCTGAACCCTACCAATAACTTGGCAGTGGTATCTGAAGAAAAAACATACTCGCACCATCTTTTTTGTGTACATCTCAAGTTGCCTTACAATTATGTTGAATATTTTGTATTTCTTTTAAAACACTGTAAATCTTAATTGCCTAAAAATATAAGTAGCATTTCTGAAAGTAGAAAATCTTTATTTAAAATAGTATGAATGAAAGTAAAATTTCCCTGTTTACCTGTAAAATAAATACTAACTTTAAAAATTCTATGCATACTACTTAAAGCAAGTTTGAAATGCAATGAATACATAATTAAGCCATTTGTGGCTTCCAGAATCAAAATTATATTTTGCATAACTACAAATAATTACTACAGCTACCTTACTGTGAATGCCATGTAAAGGACATTCATTGCTGACCTTTAAGACAAGTTAATTCGAATTCGAAGTCCAGAGATAGCTCGTGGTCGGCATCACAGAGACAAGGTTGTCGACACACTCCTCCCTAGTACCACACCCTAGTTCACAATCATAAATAAATAAATAAAATAATATGTTATCCGGAAAGGTACATACATAGAGAGATTTTACATAAGTGGATCAATTTATAGATAGAGCTAGTACATACAATGCCTAAAGCCACTATTACGCAATGCGTTTCGGGCAAGAAAACATTAATATCTAAAACTTAATACTAATTGGACAAAAAGAATAAAATGTTTTGAGAACTGATACAAATAAAGGTACAAAAAAAGGGGGGGAACATGACTGAAAAGCAGCACAAATAAATATGTAGACAAACAGCGTTGAAAAAAAAAAAAAAAAATAAGACATGGGTTGACAATAGAGGGGTAAGGTAGGTTACAGGGAGTTTATCAGGTAGTGTTTAGTTTTAATCTTAAACTGGTTGAGAGAGGTACAGTCTTAACATGGTTGGGAAGGTCATTCCACATTCTGGGTCCCTTGATTTGTAGAGCATTTCTAGTTTGGTTAAGTCGTACTCTTGGAATATCAAAACTGTATTTATTTCTGGTGTGGTGCTCATGGGTTCTGTTACAGCTTTCAATGAAGCTTTTGAGGTCAGGATTGGCATTACAGTTCAGCGTTTTATATATGTATATTACACATGAGAGAATGTGCAGTGACTTAATATCTAACATATTGAGAGATTTGAGTAGGGGTACCGAGTGATGTCTGGGGCCAGAGTGGATATTGTCCTAATAGCAGCTTGTGTTGAGTATTAGAGGACGTAAATGATTTTGGGTAGTAGAACCCAAGCACAAATACCATAGTTGAGATATGGATAGATGAGGGAGTAATAGAGAGTCACCAGGGCAGGGCGGGGTACATAATATCTGATCTTAGAAAGAATGCCAACAGTTTTTGAAACTTTTTTGATATATTTAGAATGTCCCGAAATTAAGCTTGTGATCAATGAGAACGCTAAGNCACCTCACCCAAAACGCGGGTATAAAATGAAAGATGAAGCTGTTTAAATCATAGCATAGTAAAGAACTGTTTAGTGCTTTAAGGTTATAGTTGTGTGAGAAAACTAAAAGTCTTTGAAAATGTAATTAGTTATTACGAAACGCGTTCAAGTGTCGCGTCAGACTAAGAAATAAAGAATGAATTTTGGAGAATGATTTTTCATTTACCGTCATCAGTAAAAACAAACATAAGGAAATTGAGAAAATTCGTGTTAGAATTATTAATCTTACTTTTTCGGTCATATTTAATAACATATGTCTACAGGAAAGACTGCTACCAAAATATACTAATATATATATATATATATATATATATATATATATATATATATATATATATATATATATATATATATATATATATATTTCTTAATACCGTAGCCCAAAAACTAGTTCATATTTAAAGTGTGAATCCAATGAATTCTTAAAACAAGTGGAGGAATTATGGGTGTTTCAGAGCAAGCAAGATCTTAAATACTGTACCGATCTTGAAATGCCCCACTGTGATAATAAAATTGGTGTACATAAGCCAAATGTTTAGGCAAAAATTTACAGTATAAGCATACGATATGAGAAGGGAAGGTATAGTTAGCAAGAAGAGAAACAAAATTTAGCACTAATAAGCCATCCTTACCGAGTATATTCTTGCCTCAGCCAACTTGAGTCCACACTCATCGCTGCAATATTTGCTGCTGGACCGAGCTGACTTGATACACTGAGGTCCAAAGCACTGTTTTTGAGTTGCAGATTCACCCTTAGAGCCTCCATCAGAATCGGTATCTGAAGAATCAGATTCATGTCGACCTTTTCTTTTCTTTGTTCCACTGTTCAGTTCTTTTCTCTGTTGATTTGTGATAAGTTTATATTAAAAATTTTAAGATAAGAAGACAGCAGCAACTATATGTACTATTTTATACCCAATATATGAAAGGAAGTATAGATAACAGCATGCAAAAGGATAAAACTACTAGAGCTGGAACAGTATTATGATTCCACAAAGAAATCTCAATCATGTGATATATCAGTGAGCAAATCATTTGGGGCAATGAGAGGACTTGAACCAATGTTCTAGTGATTCCCAGATGCTTGCCTTAACTAACTTACCCACGATAGCTATGTGACCAAGCCGGTTAAGGCAAGTGTCTGGGAATCGCTACAATCCTAGTTCAAGTCCCCTCACTGCCCCAAATGATTTTCTCAATACAGTATTATGACTTCCAGTCATCTGCAAGTCATCAACAATATCTTCACTGCCTTGGCTAAACAAAACTAGAGTATGGTCATATAAACATTGAAAATGTGCCAACTTATTGCACATATATACTGAACAAAATCTTACAAAGCATGGTAATTTTTTGGTTGTCAAGTTGTAAGCCAATAATGGGCATAAAATGACCATTGTAGCTGACTGCTGAAGTTATTGTTTGTATAAAATATGTGGCTACTAATTACCTATGTGTAGTTACAGGATGAAAGCTATGCTTGTGGTGTTTTGTCTTCCCCAGTACTCTTTGTCACATGATTGTAAGGAATGAAGTGCTTACTTAACTCTTCGGATGGATACAAATCCATTCTGTAAGCACTAATTAATAAAAGGATTTAAAAACTTACTTTCCGACTGTGTAACTTTGGTTCTTTTTCTTTGGGTTTGCTGCACTCTAAGATTGCTGTTACTGGATCTTTGAAGATTTTCTTACTTAAGTCCAGCATGTCCTCATCGCTGCATTCATTTTTGTCTTTGAGGACATCTTTGAGAACAGTCATGTACTCATCACCAGTGTCAATGGGCCTCTGTGGAGCCAGTGGTGGGATCTCTGGTTCATAGTTTCTGTGCTTTTTTGTACTGCTACTATTACTTTTGTTGGACTTCTGAGCAAGATGCACCTGCAAAAACATCAAAACATCGTGTATTTAAAATCTCTTTACATATTTATATAGTTTTTAAAAATATAGGAAAAGTCATACATATGTAATGGTACAAAACATTAGTTTAATGACAAAATATATCTGACTGATAGCAAAGTGATAATAAGCAGTGATGATTTCAGCACATTGTTTGACACTTAACACAAAAATACTTAAGACGGTTCTCACGTATTCTCAAAAATACTAAAATACCACATTTTCATAATCAATTAATTCCTCTTTCCTTTGATTAAAGAATATTTAGTTGGAAACAATCATGGGTAACAAATGTAAATAAAAATGGAAAATAATATTTAACATGAAGTGGTTAAATATAAAAATTTCAAACTGAAAGATAGAAATCCTAAAGTGGGGGAGTTAAGATAAGACAATTATCAGGAGAAAGTACCAAGCTAGTATGACTATAGCACATGGGATATGAGGGCAGGATAAGAGCTGGAATATGAGGAAAGTGAAAAGGATATCTAAAGTGTTTGAAGAATCATTTAAAAATGTGGTATACTAGTAAAATAACCTTTAACAATATGAAAAACTCACAAAATTTTGGCACTGTCTCTTTTTGCACTTTTGTCGTAGCCTGTGTGGGCCCCCAAACTTGGGCATGTCTTTGCAGTTCTCACAACGACCACAATCGTCCTGTTGGTAACATGCCTCACATTCACCACATCGATGACTGTTCCTAGTCTTTGAAGCTGCAAAAAATAAATTCATACTAAAGCATGTCATTCAAATTGAAATGTGTTAATTTAAAATAAGCATTATATATGCTCTTGAGAAGCAGTCTGAATGTGCTTTTGACTTGAATATTGAACAGAAATATACAGTACAGAAGAATGCTAATTTTAAATGTATGAATGTCTACGGTGCACTGCAAGATTTGCCTATTAGCAAATCCCTGCCAAACCTATATATACTGTACATAGCTTTTCAGTAAAATAAATTATATATATTTTCCCTTTAGGTATTCAGAACAAACCAACAACCCCACTCTCTTTCCTACATTTAGGTGCAGCTACACTTATTAATTTTCCATATATCACTCAAGGTCATCCTTGCCTCAACCACCTCACCACGTACCATGTAACCCACTAAGTGGGTTACATGGCCTAATATAAACTTTCCTTGTTCTACTCACCAAAATTATTGAACATTTCAAGCCCGTACAGTAAGGCATCACCTCAGCAAAATTGAAAATACTGTACCAAAAAAATTCTTACTGAGGATATTTAAAAAAGGAATAAAATAATTACTTAAGCGCTTGTCATGTTTGTGCTTCTCTTTTTCTTTCTTTTCCTTATCTCTTCTTTCTTTATCTTTCTTCTCTTTCTCCTTTTCTTTTTCCTTTTCCTTGTCCTTCACCTTATCCTTCTCTTTGTCCTTCACCTTGTCCCTCTCTTTGTCCTTCTCTTTGCTCTTCTCTTTGTCCTTTTCCTTGATCTTCTCTTTGTCCTTTTCCTTATCCTTTTCCTTGTCCTTTTCTTTGTCCTTTTCCTTGTCCTTTTCCTTGTCCTTTTCCTTGTCCTTTTCCTTCTCCTTGTCTTTTTCCTTCTCCTTGTCCTTCTCCTTGTCCTTTTCCTTATCCTTTTCTTTGTCCTTCTCCTTGTCCTTTTCTTTGTCCTTCTCCTTGTCCTTCTCCTTGTCCTTCTCTTTCTTTTCCCTATCTTTCTTATCTTTGTCCTTATGGTGCTTGCTGTCATTGTGGTTGTGATGTGGTTTCTTTATTTTGTATTTTATTTCAAGTGAAGGCTCCTTCAGTCTGCACTTCTGTAAATAGAAAGCCAAATTTAATAT
The DNA here is from genome assembly GCA_020271785.1 of Procambarus virginalis. Classification (NCBI taxonomy): domain Eukaryota; kingdom Metazoa; phylum Arthropoda; class Malacostraca; order Decapoda; family Cambaridae; genus Procambarus; species Procambarus virginalis. The sequence continues at coordinate 19,414,037 of WNGS01003388.1, read as the reverse complement.
TAAAGCACACAGATGCAATGAGATCAACATCAATGAGATGCAATATTATCAACAGGATAATAAAAACATACAGGATTACATTACTGAATTACACTGGAGCAGCAACATCTTAAGCTGTTATTTCATTAGTAAAAGAAATTGTTGTCATAAAGTATAAAGTATACAGAACCTTTTAAAGTACAGAATTATAACAAATACCCTTTTGTATACCGCCTTGTACAGTGCTGATTCGGTACAGCAGTATTTGTTGCAAACAGGAAAAGAAAAAAAAGAGACAAATATATGCTGCTGTAAGGTGAACACTCCAGCCATTATTAGTCTGACTACCATCCACGTTACCTGGAAGCTACCGCTGAATGGCTCACTAAAAACGGGCATTTTATTACATTTAATGATTTATTTCTGGGAAGGACCCCTTCAGTAACTTCCTGAGTTAACTTATAATGGCACCTCAGTGGAGGCAGCCAGTTTTTCAAACAAAAGGAAAACCAAAGATTAATATGACAGAAAAGGTCATATTAATGACCCACAATACCTGTGGAATAAAATACAGTAGTAGGACAGAAGGACCTGAGGTATAAGAACATCAACATCACACAAAACACCCAACTGCTACACAAGCATGTCGAGACCAAGGCACATCACCTAATAGTGAGAGGCCAAATCTCTAAATCTCAGATGGAGAGCCATAGAAATGAACTTCAAATGGCTTGAAACATATGCATTGGTTATTCGGAAGGTTGGACACAGAATGTCCAACCATCTACCACAGACTGGTTGAGGATCATTCTCTACTCAGAGAGTCTTGACCACAGGGAAAAGACAGGACTGAACTTGCAAGGAATAATGTAACAAAACGAATCACATAATCACACACTGGTGATACAGTACAGTAATGGTTATTGAGTGTACTCAGTAGGAGTGTATTCAGCACTAATACCTTTCAGTCACTTGTCCATCGACAAAATACTTGGCAAGTCAGATTCCTTTGACACATCTCATCTTATGTTTTCTTCTGCTTATGTTTTCTGCTCTCGTATAGACATTTTGAATAATATCTAGGACTGTTTTACTATTCTGTGCCACAGTTAGTGATGTCATCTAAAGTTGATGATTTCTTTGGATAATTACTTACCTAATAAATTATATGTTGACAAGGGACAAAAATATAAAAAAATTATAAACTATATTTTCCACTTATTACAAGAAAAGTATCGTAAGTTTTAAATGGCAACTCACCTGGCAGAAGAATTTTTTAATCCTACCGGCTTCACTCTCTGTAACATTAATGCAGTCCCCATGGTACCATTCTTCACATTTGTCACATCCACTGTAAATGTAGGTCACAATATATTAACTTCTAAGAACTACCTGGTATACTGTGCATATCTGAAGGCTGTGTACAAAATAATCGGTATAATATACAGTACTCACAAATACCGTATTATTTTATTTATAAAAAACATTTATCAATACCAGTGAAAAGATTTCCTGAAGAATTTATATAATTCTTATGCTCTCAATATTATAAGATTATGATCAATTGCCATCTTGCTTGCTAGTTAAAGCTTAAATGTAGATATTAGAACCTTACTGAACAGTTTGTATGCTCTTACCTAAGCAGGAAGTTGATTAATTATGGTTTCAAAACCAAACTAGTTAGCTCAAAATATCACTGAAAAAAATCCTTGCATGCATCCTAAATTACAAAGGAATGCAGTTAAAAGCAAGGATTAATGGTTGACAAATCTAACTTATAGTTGCACATTTCATTTACTGAAGCATAAAATTCAAGTTATCATTGTTATCTTATGCAGTTTTTCAATAAACTATGATAGTACATAGGAGGGGAATCTGTACATACATCATGAACCTGGAAACATCAGAGGTGCGGCACACACAATAGACCTGTTCATCCTTAAGTCCTTCCTCACGCAGCATGGTGTTCAGTTTGCTTTGACGTTCAGGAAGGTCAAACTGACGGGCAATCTCGGACTGTTGATGGAAGATAAAAATCAATTTATCTAGTGAGAAAGTGTATTTTTAATTCCAAGTAAGAATGATAAAATTATTAATTTGCTGTTCAGAATTATACAGTACAGTATACTGTATGCAATTTCAGGATTATTTAGAAAGAATTAAATCCAGTAATAAAATGCTTTTACATTACCAAACAAAGCCTTAGATTTTTAAATATACATAGTATAAACTGATGTATATTATCTTTTTTAAAGTTGCCTTTACTGTTAGCATATCATTATCTTTTTAGGTATATAATCTATTTTGACCTGCTGAATTAGTATGTTCTACTTTCATAAGACTGAGTATATTCAACAAATAAAACCTTGAATGCACAGTACTATATGAAAAGTGCCTCTTTGAGCAGGACACTTGTTTGCAGACTCATGACAGTAGCCAAGCCACAGAAAACTCCTAAAAGCCTGCCCTTCCTAACCCCCAGGAATACACAGGCAACCTGAGATCCCACACAATGAGATTCAGTTGAAGAATACCAAATATGTTTCATATTTCCATGCACCAAAATGTGCATGGTTGCACATTTTGGAAATCCGATACATGGGTTGACCCATCTGGCAGTTGGATCAGATTCTAATAGTGTACCGATCATAAATATTATAATCATGTTGATCAGGCACTCCTTAGTGGTGTTGGTTAAGTTCCCTCTTGAATTCTGGAAGAGTTGAAAGTGAAATAAACATTGTTCTGAGAGAGTGTGGTGCTCCATCAATCAGTGTGTGCAGGTTCAGAGCTCAGCAAGTGATGAAAAAAAGCAACTTTCATTAAACTTCACATGTCTTCGGTTTTACTTAAAATATTTTTCTGGTAGAAGTTCTACAGAAAGAATATAGTTTTGTCTCTCTTCTGACATAAATTATTAATGTTTACTAATTTAAGATGACGTTATTGACAATTTTCTTTGGGTGCTCGTTCGTTCGCACATGGTTGCATATTTTTGGAATCCTATGCGGTACATGGGTTACGCCACATGACAGTTGGGTCAGATTACAATGTGGAGCAGAACAATAGTACAGTGCACCACACCAATGATATGTACCCAAAGAGTACTTCAGTCCCAAGATTAAGTATAGATTCTCAAGATTTGTGACATAATTTTGCTTTATCTACATAATTCTACATGAATTTGAGTGAATAAGGAACCGGACCACCTTGAACCAATGTTTGACTAACGTGTAGCCTCATACACTCTGTAAGAATAAAATGGTACACAAGACCTTGAGAGGTAAAATTTCAATCACTTTATAACCCTGAACCTGTCAATTATACTTTACCACTCTTAATGCAACACAAACTCTTTGTCGTCTCAATGGACAAAGCGAAAGCATTGAAAACTTAGAAATTACTGCACACAGCTTAAAAAAGAGCGTGGTTATAGCATGTAAGGCTCGGGCAGACAACAGGCCACACAGCTACATTAATTCACCTTAGACATGTTGTAAAGTTTTATGAGGAAAACTCCTTCAGTACGCCACGGTCGATTGTTTGTTTACACTTTTACCCGGGTTATCTTCACCGTCTTCACCCTATAATACACCGCTACATTTACTATCTGAGTTTGTGTATATCCACAGAAAACTAAACAGATTCCGTAAAAATGTAATTATTTTTGTTATGCGAACACTCGAGAAAACACTAGAAGTTAAGATATAGTATGATGACTCACAAAGGATTATTTTCACCAAGCTTGTGAACGGAGTGGTCATGTAGCTTTTGCCCTAAATTATTGTGTCTTTCAGCAGAAGGGCATTTTTCTTACTCGCTAATTAATTTTTTTAATAAGACATTCGAGACTGAATATCTGCTGAAAATCTGGAGAGGCAAATATTCCAATATTCCAGAAAGAGGAGAATCTTGCAGAATCCTGCAGAATCTTGCTAGTTGCTTTACAAGATTGTATTTCCAACTTAAACTCTGCTCGGGATATGGTTATTTCGGGCACGAGACGATTCGGCTAAACTCATTTTCTATTTTAAAACCGGATGTATTGTTATGCTAGGCTGTATTAGGCTATGCTATAAGGTTAGGCTGCATTGGGCTCGGTTGGATTAGATTGGTTTGATTTAGGTTACGTTAGGTTGGGTTGAGCTAGGTTAGTCAAGTTTCAAAATTCAAAATTCCAGCGCTGTGGCCTGGGAAGGACTGACCGGGCGCCAATCCTTAACTGTTTACCCAACAGCGAATTGATTGTTAAACAATTTGGCGGGTCGTATTCCAGGGAAAAAAAATTAGAATTAAGGACCTGCCTAAGACGCTATGCATGCTAGTGGCTTAACAAGAATTTAAGAACTCTTTTTATATATAAATACAAAAAAAATACAAAAAAAATCCGCTGACGAATCTTCTTGTACTCACCTAATTGTGTGTGTGTGTGTGTGTGTGTGTGTGTGTGTGTGTGTGTGTGTGTGTGTGTGTGCGATGAGACTTATATCTGGCCTAATTAAAATATTAACCTAAATAATTCGTTTGTTAGACAATATATGATATTCAGATCTATAAATTACTTTAGAAAGGCCTATAATGCATATAAATATTAATTTACACACACCTGAAGCTATAAGCTAGGAATTTCAATATGGCGTTCAAATAATTTTAGGCAGAGGGTCTCTGGGTCGGTTGGACGCTGACGGGTCATCGACGACGACCCGGTCAGTCGTCAGGAAGCAGCGGCGCGAGCAACATCGTTCCCGTGTACGTAAGGCTAATACAATTTTTTTGGGCTAATATATCTGAGTTAGGAGGTACACATGAATATATAGTCTACCTCCACCTACAATGCTTAATGCATTATTCATTTTTTTTAAGCTGTTCGAATTTGTTCGCTATTATAACATTGAGTTTTCGTAATGTCTCCTAGGGTCATTGTTTCCGTTTTGTTTTTTCATCCGGGTTCTGTAGTATTCAAATGTTTGTATGCCACTAATGCTAAATAGTCTGTCCTCTCTCAGATATTGTAGAAGATTTTGAGGATCATGATTTGCCAACATTATATGGGTAGGATATTATGTAGAATACATTTCCCCAGAGTGTTAAACCACCCCGTCGTCAGGCTAGGCTCGTTAACGCGGCGGCCGACCCCGCCAACCGCCAAAACGCATTTATTATGGACGTTCATGTACTGTGTATTAAAAATAGTTTTTATCGTGTATAAATTAATTTTATATTCTATTTTTAATTAGGCTTATAGTAGGTTCAGTATTTAGGTTCTGTTGGCAATTATTTGCACTTAAAGTATGTGGAGGGTGAAGCATTTACAGTTGCCTGTCCCCAGGCCAGGCTCACCTACATGGCCGCCCAGCCCAAAGCTGCACTCGACAATTTTATCGTCCTGCGTATTCAGAATTATTCTCGCGTATAAGGTATATTATTCATAAAGTTAATAGTTTAAAAACTAAGTTTAGTGACACGCGACAGTCCAGTAAAAACTACTAATATATATAT
>WNGS01003388.1:19388540-19400605 GCA_020271785.1 Procambarus virginalis | reverse complement strand
TATATATATAACACACAAGAAGGTGCAATTAATGTGTTGTGAAAGTATGGATATGATGGTGATTAAGTGGTGCACATTGTTGCAAGCCACCAAGCCACAGCGAGTATAGTGTCGCTTGTGAATACGTCTTTACAATGTACAACAAATCCATCCTACTATAATATTAACCTGCTTTTAAGTTTAGATTTAGGAAAGACTTGGGTAAATACTGGTTCTGTAACAGGGTTGTTGATTTGTGGAACCAATTACCGCGTAACGTGGTGGAGGTGGGGTCCCTCGATTGTTTCAAGCGAGGGTTGGACATGTATACGAGTGGGATTGGGTGGTTGTAAATAGGAGCTGCCTCGTATGGGCCAATAGGCCTTCTGCAGTTACCTTTGTTCTTATGTTCTTATGTTCTAATATGCTTCTGACGGGCACATATATGTTACAATAATTAAAAAATATAGTATTATTTTCCCTACAGCTATACCTAATGCAAACATTATAAAACAAATTCAATCAATCATGAGTGAAGGTCCAAAATGGGAGAAATGTATGCCTTAATTATATATAGTATTGTGTAATTATGACTTCCATAATAACAGCTGTTGCTTTTAAAAGACTATCCACAGACATTATATACATATACGTTTAGTTACATTAATATTATACAAATATTTTCTCATGTGGTTTGGACACCAGCTGCACATGAACATAGTAGGCATTATAAAAAAAACTTGAACTATTGGAAAACTTGTACCACACTTTTAGAAGGTCAAGGAATCGGCATTAAGGTTATATCCAGGGACATAGTTCATCCGTATTAAATACAGACAATAAATCAACATATTATGTCAGCGCTGGTAGCCATGTGGGCGGCGCCCGCTGCCAGTTCTCTCCATGTTCCGCTCATGTCACTCAGTGACAACCTGACTGTCGTGGGGGGATGACGTGCTGGGACGCTTTCTTCACTAGGTACGACCCGAATCTCTTCGTGCAACACATTATTCAGGGCAAATGCGACTAAGTTTTGTGTAGTTATTTCGGATAATATACCCATCGAGTGTGTGGAAAGGTTCCAGCTTCACATAATGGGTTCATGAAACTCGGTGCTCTTTAAGCTCAACAATATAAATTTGTGTCAAAATTACATTTGATGCTCCACATACCTCTACTTCTTGGCACATAATTGATTACTCTCAATGATGACCTAAGATATCCTTTGATGCTTCAATATTTTGATCTATTGTCTTCCCCGTGAGATTTTCACTCATTATTTTAGTCTCCTGAAAATTTAAAGATCATCCTGGGTCTCAGAATGGGTTTCTAGCATTGTAAATCATCTTGGAATACCGTGGGAGCCGAGTTTACCTCCAGCCTAGTTTGTTCGTGCCTTCCCTCTTCTTTCTCATAAGCTAACAACAGGAGTCATGTAGGTGATCACTAAATTGCTCTCCTGTGATGCTCGAAGTCGAATTTATCTGGATGTTGATTACTGGTGTCAGTTCCCGAATGAACACAGCCTCATTTGTTGTTATAGATTCAGCTACTTGGAACAAGTTCCAAGTAGCACGGGCTATGGTGAGCCCGTAGTGAACTTACCTGGCACAGGAGCGGGGCAAGTAGCACGGGCTATGGTGAGCCGGTAGTGGACTTACCTGGCACAGGAGCGGGGCAAGTAGCACGGGCTATGGTGAGCCCGTAGTGGACTTACCTGGCACAGGAGCGGGGCAAGTAGCACGGGCTATGGTGAGCCGGTAGTGGACTTACCTGGCACAGGAGCGGTGCCTCACAACCTCAAGTATACAGAGCCTCTTACGGTCGTCTGTGCGTGCGATGTAACACGACAGTTGGTTTAGTTCATTTATTATACACCCCATACGCATCCCGTGGGCGGTAGTGGAAAGGGTTACAGAGGCACATAATGGGCTCAGGGACTGAACCCCACAATTCACTTAGCTAAGCAAGTTACAATCTTGATGAGCTAGTTACAAAATTCAATATAAGTCGTCACATCAACAATGGGTTCGAGATCGACCACAAGTACAGGTTCTAAATGAAGCAACTGACATATGTGAAGCAGTAGTCTCACACACCAACGACCGTAGGCGGCTTCGTATGCTTGAGGATGTGTTCATTCAGGAGCCGACACCCGTAATCATCATCCAGATAAATTCGACTTCGAGCATACAGCTGTTTGATGGTCCTCCATTGATCTAGAGGATGCAGGACTTGGCGGACAGCTAGAAGCCGAAATCAGGCAACAATTACCTCACGGTACCACTATGGGCTCACCATAGCCCGTGCTACTTTGGAACTTTTGTTCTAAGTAGCTGAATCTATAACAACAACCATCTTGTAAGCTCAGTATATGTGTATAGTCAACAGTGTACTCTTGAAGAGGTCACACTGCTGACGAAACGCCCAACAATAACAATGGAAAGATTAAAAATAAGTGATCTAGTGTTTCTTCACCCTCCAGAGGGTAGAAGATATTTGCGTAGAATGGAAAATATTCAAAAGAAAATTAATAATAGTCACAATGCTGTTGTGTATTAGAGAAAACCTGCTCCGAATATATATATATATATAATATATATATATATATATATATATATATATATATATATATATATATATATATATATATATATATATATTATACACACACACACACACACACCACCTATAGCGTGCTCGTAACTTTCTGCGGAGTTCATTTGCACCTTCTCCTTCCCTTCTCATGTTCAGACACTTGAGCAAATGTTTAAGTGGGGACACCGGCTCGTGTAGGGTCCTGGGGAACCCCGCGTGTTGACACTTAAGCGTCACCAGGCAGGGAAAGTCTCGTCACCAGGCAGGGAAAAGTCTCGTCACCAGGCAGGGAAAGTTCCGTCACCAGGCAGGGGAAAGTCCCGTCACCAGGCAAGGAAAAGTCCCCGGGTCACGCCGCGGAGGCTCCCTGAGTGCGCAATCTCCCACTCTTAATTACTTCCTCCATCCCACGTAGTATACTCGTTAGGAAACTGGCTCGTCATTGTTATTTTCTGACACCCGTATTTCCTGATTTCGGAAATATATTACTTTTGTTCCCAGTTGTTTATACGACAGGTTTTTTAACACCAATCATCCTTCCTTGCGTTGGCTGGCTACTCTGCGTGTTAGTGGTTTTACAACAATGTAAAAACATCAATGCTAACATACAATGGGTCTCAAACCCACTGTACCTTGTAATATATATATATATATATATATATATATATATATATATAATATATATATATATTATATATATATATATATATATATTAATGCATTTGGGTGAGGTGACATGTTACAATGGTTTGGGGTGAGGTGAGAACAAACACAGAACACGAAACAATGGGTATAAGGGAAGAATAGATCTGTAACTGCAGAAGGCCTATTGGCCCGTATTTCTTGATGTTTCTATATTGGAGCGGAGTCTTGAAGTGGGTAGAATATAGTAGTGCGTTAATTGGCTGTTGATTGCTGGTGTGACTTCTTGATACACATCAAGAAGTCAACACCAGCAATCAACAGCCAATTAACGCACTACTATATTCTACCCACTTCAAGACTCCGCTCCAATATAGAAACATCAAGAAATACGGGCCAATAGGCCTTCTTGCAGTTACAGATCTATCTTCCCTTATACCCATTGTTTCGGTCTGTGTTTGTTCTCACCTCACCCCAAACCATTGTAATGTCACCTCACCCATATATATATATATATATATATATATATAGATAATATATATATATATATATATATATATTATATATATATATATATATATAAAACACCTGTTCTGAGAGAGAGATGAGAGGAGAGAGAGAGGAGAGAGAAGAGAGAAGAGAGGAGAGAGAGAGACAGACAGGAGAGAAGAGAGGAGAGAGAGAGACAGACAGGAGAGAAGAGAGAAGAGAGATGGTATATATGTATTCGACGAACACGTGTTGGGACGGGCTCACCATAGCCCGTGCTACATGGACACTTCGTCCTGAGTAGCTAAATCTGAACAACAACGTGTTGGGGAGGGGAGGGAAAATTGAGGGGAGTTTCGCCATTCTTCGAAGATAGAGAGTCGCGAGCCCCGCAAAAGTATCTCCATTGCTCATTGTTGAAGCCTTATCTTTAGGGCGAGAATTACATAATTTAGTGTCATTAAAGTCTTCTAAGTAGGTCATGAGTGTTGTTTTAGGCGAGTCTATCTCGTAGCACAGTTGACTTAATTCTCGAATCACAATCCAATCTCTGGTTCAGTTCTCGGGTGGGACAGAAATGGTTCGGCACGTTTTTCCTCTCACCCTATACCTCTGTTCACCAATGGGGGATTGCATCCTGGGGGTCAGTAGTTCAACCTTGGGGGGTTTCTCGATATAAGCCTAAGCTTGTGTATATGTATACACAGGCTTCCTGTCCCCGACAAAGCGAATTTCTATACGATTTGCAGTCCCCATGGCGCAGTGGTAAAACACTTGCTCGGCGCTTCACAAGCGCTTTGACCTGAGTTCGTATCCTCGCCGGGGAGGATTTATTGGGCGTCAATCCTTAACTGTAGCCTCTGTTCACCCAGCAATGAATGGTTACCAGCGGGTCGTATTCCGGGGAAATTGAATTAAGGACCTGCCCAAAATGCCATGGGGTGCTACTGGCTGCATAAGAATGTAAGCTGGACTCTTGTATATATAAATGAATAAAAAAATAAATTATTATTCTTTGTCAGTGCTGGCAGTTTTATGCTAATTGTATTATATAAACATATTTGAAGTTGACTTTAACTTCAAAGGTTGAATATGGCATTAGACGCCATAGTGTGGCTGGGTTAACATTAATAACTTCACTAATAATATTTGTGTTTTTCCAAGCGCTACACAGTGAACTTCGTGGGACAGAATGTATAGCACCATCCAGTTTCCCGTTGAGAATTCTTCCTCCACAGCGTGATCTTCACCAAACACCAACCTCCGTGCTGAGCCCTCGACCATCTCTAACTTCCAGACTGGGAGCACCGAACACAGACTGACGCCTCCAGCATTGTTCTCCAGACTGATACCCCATCACTGTACAATAACCAAGATGTGACCCCTCATGATTAACAAACATTTAGACAATTTATTCAGCGCCAACTTGCAGCATCTGGTGAAACACATCCCGAAGAAACGTCCAGGTTGAAATAGTTCCACCAACGACACCTTAAAATACCCAAATAAAGACTTCACTCTCAACGTCATCCCAGTACCCACGTTGCCACACCACCACCTTCAGGAGTCCACAGTGAGACACCACCACCTTCAGGAGCCCACAGTGAGACACCACCACCTTCAGGAGCCCACAGTGAGACACCACCACCTTCAGGAGCCCACAGTGAGATACCACCACCTTCAGGAGCCCACAGTGAGACACCACCACCTTCAGGAGCCCACAGTGAGATACCACCACCTTCAGGAGCCCACAGTGAGACACCACCACCTTCAAGAGCCCACAGTGAGACACCACCACATTCAGGAGCCCACAGTGAGACACCACCACATTCAGGAGCCCACAGTGAGGCACCACCACCTTCAGGAGCCCACAGTGAGGCACCACCACCTTCAGGAGCCCACAGTGGAACACCCTTTAACGTCACCTTTCATCACCCACACCGAGACTGCCCTTTAAGGCCACCTTCTTGAGTATCTGGTAAAATTCTGCCATCGATATATTCCAGCCTTTCCAGTGATTGTTTCAATTACAAGTCATTTTACATCTATACCTGCCTGTGCAACAAGTCATTCTACGTCTACACGACGGACCCATCCAGCGCTATTGAGCAATCCTTGAGTATAATGAGAATAGGTGGAGAGTCAGGAAGAGGAATGTGGAAGATGGGTGAGGTGGTGGTGATAATGGTGGTGCTGCTGGTGCTGGTGGCAGAGACGGAGGCCACCTGTGGCTCCTGCACCGAACGACTAAAAATCTCCCTTATCTGCTGCCTCTTTGAGGGTCGCTGTTGCCTTCTGTGAGTAATGATTTTATTTATTTAAAACTTTGTAATAATTATGGAATACTAACCCACTATTTTGAAAATAATACGAGAAACAAAGACGCCATTCTCTCTCACTGTTGAAGAGGGTCCCCGTTTGGGACTGAAATGTTCAGTCTAAGAACATAAGAATGAGGATAACTGCAGAAGGCCTATTGGCAGCTCCTATTTATAACAACCCACTCTCATTCATATATATGTCTAACCTACGCTTGAAACAATCAAGGGATCCTACTTCTATTATGTTATGCGGTAATTAATTCCACAAATCGAAGTCTTCGTTTCTTGTGTTTTGATAATTGTGGGTTGATTACATTGATTATTACGCTGACTGAAGCAGTGCATGCTGCAACTTTTCAAAGTATTGTCAATGGGTGTCAAAACATAAGAAATAGAGTATAGTAATACATTCAGCTTTTGAAATTACCATGCACATTTTCTTGAGCCGTATAAAATTCAGTTTAGATTCATCGTTGTAGTCAAGGCATTGTACAATCATCGTCCAGAGTATTGCATTTCGTGTCCTTTAAATTATTATACAAATTACTATATTTATACTCCTTTAAAAAAAAAAGACTAAAAAAAAAAACTAAAACGACAGATATAATGGGTGCACATAGTACCAACATTATGTCGTAGTAATGAAGTATATTTCTAAGCCACTTACACCTTTGTCTTACCCTTGCAGAGGACCCGTAGCTGTGGGTAAGCGGGATGTGTCGTGGGCGATGGGTCAGCCTGGCCCCACACTGCTGTCTCGCTGGCTCCATCCACATGTCCGCCCTCGCTCACCTTAACTCCTGTTATCTTCGTACCTGCTGCCCCACACACACATACAAAGAGGAAACCAAATTTATCCATCCCACTTTCCTTTCAATGTACAACTAGTGACAATGACGATATGCGGCATACAAATCCATACTTTATTTGACACATTCCTACAGCTGTTTGATAATCTTGTCACAGAGCCATTTCGCGTTTTTTTTATTGAGGTGACACAGATGGTAAGTGGATAGGAGTGAGTGGAAACTGTGTGGTTCAGCACAGCTGTCGGGTGAGTAATTTGGCAGCAACGAACTGGATCAGAAAGTGACGTAGCGTGGCTGGCGGCGCGAGAAGTGCACTGGAACACTCATTCAACCATAAAACAAAAAAAATCGATCAAAGCATTACCAAGATTAATATTTAACTGGTTATATATTTAATGGCATATAATAACGGTTAATCTTCCATCAATTATCCATTTAGCTTCCACTATAGGAACAAAACACAGCAATCCTTCTATGGCGCGAAAAAAAACACGAACTGGTTTATGGCTGATACTACCGCGGTAAAGTAATAGTGATGTTAGTCTAGACATCCTCGCTCAGCTAACATCATATTATAGGGTGAATTAGCTCTGAAAATAACAAAACAATGGGTTGATCGACCCTTCACTTCCATTCTTATCTCAATAATTCCACCCTCGTGGATGGATCAAGCCGTACACACAATTTATTTCCTATAGTATACAATATTATATAATATATATAAGGGGCTTACTAGCATACAATGCTAAGCACCCCTCAATCAGTATGTATGATGTCATACAAGTTCTTCAGCTTGTCCTGTTTAAGCTTGAAAGTGCGGAATACTTAGGTGGAGGAAGCACTTGAGAACAATTTAATTTTGGGTAAGTTCCGACCACATAAATGGCTGGAAGAATACATTAATACGCTTAGCTATGTATTCGCTGCCATATGGTTCTTAGCCAGATATAATAAAATCTTTGGAGCGGGATGGTAGGGTCAAACTAGCGTCTTGGATCTTACAAGACGCGCGTCGTCCAACTCCAAAGTGTTTTCTCCAATATATTACGTTATTGTGATTTCACTGTGTAACCAAAATCTGCTAGTTAACGCCTCATATACACAATGTACATAGGGACATTGTTCCTGTCAACTTTAGCGGTATTCAGTTATCATAGGTGATAGTTTTCATAACATTCGATGAGCTGGCTTGACGAATGTAATAAATTGCTAACATTTGTACACTATCATTTTCCACAATAAAATATTGTATTTTTATCTGTACTTTATTATGTTTAGCATTAAAATCCTCCAAATTATGACTATGCTATATTCCGTATACTGTAGTCTTAAATATTGTTAATATTCCTCCCCATTGCATTTTATGTATTAAGACGAGGTGGCATCGAGTACATCACAGCATTTTCGGAAGCCTTTCTATGCAAAGTAATTGCCGTTATAGATACAATATATATATACCAATGCAGAGATAAAGGCATTTATGCTAGTGCAAAAAAATACTTAGGTTTTTACCCTACACACTAAATACGTATAAAATCAAATCTTGAGAGGAATAAAGAGCACACGGGAGAAATCTCCCGTCACGCAGGGTGCAGTCGCACCTCCAGATCTCCAATATCAGCTCTTGATACTGGTAATAGCTCCAAAGGGCCACCACTTACGGGCTATTCATGCCCATGCCACCTTTTTGAGTGGCTTAATCTTCATCTTCGAATAAGAGCAGTAGCATCTAAGACCCACGCCAGAATCAAATTATGACGTCATACACCTTGTGCATACCTACAGTATATAAAACAAAAATCTCTCATTTTGGTAGGTTAGATCGGGTCAGGTTTGAGAATAGTGATGGCGCAGCGTGGCGAAAAATGTTCTTAGGTTTTTAGATATATACCTTAATCGGAAAGAAGTAATAATATATTATTAAAATGCAGAGGCATATTGGCCCATGCTAGGCCTTTCCTATTTATACCCAACCAAACTCTTTGATATAAGCGTCTAACCCACGCCTCGAGACCATTACTATTATAATCTTGTAATTTGCTACATAAATCTACACTTTCCAAACAGTACTTATAAAAATACTGCATTTTCTAAATTGAAAATTATAAACATTTTATGTAACGTTCCGGGTTTGTATAAGTTAATGCTAACATCATCGTCTCCATCCACGTGGTATTAAAGGTTATCCTTTTGTAAATTTAGCAGGGCAGACCTGTAATAAATTCCCTGGAAAGACAATCTCGCAAAACCAGAGTAAATATGAGTTAATGTAATATAAATAACAATATATATCAAGTAATGCTCGACAGGAGAATGCTGGTAATCGCATTATTTTATGTGGAGAATGGACTGGTACATTCATGATGGGTGAACAAAGAGACACCATCTTGCAAGTGGAGGGGGGCCATGACGCCACATCCAAATGAGCCAATGACAACCCTACCCGTTATCAACTATGGGGATATGGGATGACAGAGGTGGAAGGAGAAAAGGATATGGAAGACAGGGAATGGAGGGAAAAAGGGTAGAGGAAGGAGGTAACGAGGATAAAATAAATTTGCATCCATAAAAATAAGACCGTAGCATTACCCCATCTCGATTTGTAAGGCTTGAGAGGGCATTTGCCTGGGGAGAAATGGGGAATAGTATAATGAGGGTTACAAGACTTTACAACATTTACACTCACATTTATTTAATCATTCACAGTATATACCATCAGTTTAAACACGCACCACCACACTCCTCCACCCATTAGCAGCAGCCGACCACAGTGATGATAATGCTTATGACATTAATTACATTGGAATTTGGGAAATGTGTATCTTTTAATGTTAAAATACATGTCAATTTAACCTCTGTAATTTGCACAGCATTTCTTATTTATACTTAAAGTAATACAGTTTGCCATATTTAACAGTTTCAAAATGGGGTGCCTAATAACATTACTTCAGCATTCACTCAAAATATTGAACTACTTTCTGGAAAAAAATCTTATGCAAAAAAAAAAAAATATATAGAATTTATAATATGGAAGATTCTCCCATTGAAAATATTAAATATTACATGGTAGACAAGCAAAAATGCAGCATGCACATGAACTACATAATAAGGAGCAATATACAGGACTGAGAAACGTTTCCAGGTGGGGAATATTGGGAGGAAGGTGGAGGGGTAGATGGAGGTGGAGCATAGGGTAGTGGTAAGAAGGTGGAGGAGAAAGGGCAGGTGGGATGGTGTTGAGGCAGGTGGGAAGTGGAGGAGCAGGTGGGATGGTGTTGAGGGGCAGGTGGGATGGTGTTGAGGCAGGTGGGAAGTGGAGGGGCAGGTGGGATGGTGTTGAGGGGCAGGTGGGATGGTGTTGAGGCAGGTGGGAAGTGGAGGGGCAGGTAGACAGGCAGGAGTGGTTTGCTGGATGAAAACATAATAAAGGACAGGATGTGATGGGTAGATAGGAACAACAAAGTATGCTTACTTACCAAGTTGTCTATCAGATCCATCTGTTGAGCCTCATCTCATAGTTACTGCATGATACCCATTTGTAGTTACACATGGGTAAGTGTAATAACAAATAGGTGATCATGCAGTAACTATGCTATTCATGTAGCACCTATCTTTATTTAAAATATGTTACATATTCTATCATTTACTGTTTTCTCATATATTTATTGTGGAATATTTAATATTTTCTTACAGTGGCTGAAGCTAGACGAGTTGTTAGAGCAGGAGCGTTTGGTGCGGCAGGCTATGACCAATCGTGCTGGTGTTTTGGGTCTTATGCTTCATTCCACGTATGACCATGCACTGGCAGAAAAGCTTCAACAGTCTCAGCAGTTTCATCAGAATGACCATCAGTATCATTTAGACCACAAATATCAACATTCTAATACCAGCACTCATCATCAAAAGAGTTCTAGCAGTGTTAGCTTGCCCAAAACTCCACAGCAGCAGCACCAACAGTCCTCCCAGCGTTACAACCATGACCACCGCTACCAAAGTGATATGCAGCATCACCAAAGTGATCACTTATATCACAATACCAATCGTAAACACCATCACAGTGACCATCAGTACCACAGTAGTGACCGTAAACAACACCACAGTGACCACCAATACCATAACAATGAGCGGAAACATCACAGTGACCATCAGTATCATTCCAACCGTGAGCGAAAGTATCCAGTGGAACACAAATACCACAGTGATCATCAGTACTTCTCAAGCAAAAAGCACAAATAAATTTTAATTATTCATTTGTCATGACTGTCCCTATACTTTATCTGTTGTACCACATTTCATGAAGTAATTCTTGATATTTGTTTGCAGATTTTTAATTGAATATTATTTAAAACTAAGAGTGCACTTGTAAATCTTTGGTAATTGTGTAGAACATAGATGGTTCTTCCAACATGTATGTAAAGAGAAGTGATATTAGTGTACAATATCTAAACAATGTATTTTGTAAATATAAGGTCTACTTTAAAATACTAACTTTTTTAGTAGTGGTAGTAATTCAAACTTCAATTTGTACCTATTGTAAATAATTTTGTACAGTCTTGTATCAATTTTTTTCATGCAAATAAAGTATTTCTCATAGCTAACTTCTTAAACTTTTCTTGATAAAAAAAAATCAATTATTGTCCCTATAGGAGTTGTATAATACTTTTGTAATGCAAGTCAGAATATTGATGTAGGCAGGTAGATGCATATATGATTCTTAATCAGATGTGAAAGTATGAAGGAGAGTCTTTTATTAGAAATGTTACTGGTAAATACCCTGATATTTTAACAATGGTGTTCAAAATCTCCTGAATTATACCAATAGTTCCTTTGGATTTTATTTAGTACTGTTAAATGCCTCTAAACAGCATAGTTATATTATGTTATTTGAAACTAATTCAGTATGCTTTGCTGGTCTGAATGTTAGTTGTTACCCATTACTATATTCACATTAAATATGTCTGAATTTAAACAAATTATATTTTTCAAGACCTACATAAAGCATCTGAACCAATCCTATACTAAATGCATGTCATACCAAAATGACTTGGCTTATGTTCTGTATGCCATTCTCCCAATTTTTATTACATATATTATTTAATTCTGTTTAATAACATTTTGTTAAGCCATATATAGTGTCGTACTCTTTTTGTCACATAGTTCATATTTCAGTGGAATTTCACTAATATCTTGAAATTTTGATGTTAAAACTCATCCCCAGTCATCATCA
>WNGS01003388.1:19368540-19388403 GCA_020271785.1 Procambarus virginalis | reverse complement strand
TCATCATCACTCTTTATCACCATTACTATAATCTGTTTAATGCCACTTTAATCCAATATTTTTGCCCCCCTAGATACTCATAGCTTACTTCCCACCCATCATATATGATAAACATTAAGCTTTTGTATCAGTCTTGGGTGTCCATTACCCATGATGACTAGATTTTATATTCTAAAATCTAACCATTTTTTGTGTTGTTTTCGCCATTGGTAACTGAATGAATGTCCAGATTATATGTTGTATAGTTGTGGCCACTTGAAACTGTCAATGTATTGAACTAAAATGTGTCTACTTGTTCTCTTAATGGGAAACATAATGGGGGGATAACTAAAATGTGTATTATCCAGTTCATCATGACTTACAAGTTGGACTGATGACTAGACAATGTGGACACTGTTGTTAACGTTAGTTACTGCCAACACCTGTACAATTATTCGCCAACACTAGTTACTGCCAGCACTACCTACGAAAGTTCTGTCGACAGTTGCAGGTTAAAACAGTCTAGCCTTTTATGCTTAAGCTGAACACTTGTAGAATATGTTGTTATGCAAATTCATTTACTTTGGTATTACATAGAAATATAAAATAACCCAAGTAAGCCTTTTATTTGTATTGTTTTATTTTTTGTTCATTACATTTCACAATTTTATTGTCTATTATTAAATTCTGTGTGGAAATTCTCATTCCTTCTTCTAGCATGCATTTCTTTCTTTGGCTACACTCTCACTGCAATTCCATTTGGTTAGCTAGTACATTTTTTGAGATCAACAGTTTTCTTATTTCTGATTTTATCTTCTTGTCTATTTCTGTTTCTTCCTTTCTATTTTGTTTATTTTTCCCTTCACTCTTATTTCTGCATGCAAACAAGTGACAGTGATAATCAACAAGTATGCAGAATTGGTTGGGAAGTATTTGAAATACTCAAAAAGAGAGAGTTCCCAAAGGTAATGAAACATCAAATGTAAAGATGGAGGTAATTAGTACATTATTATTATTGTCATTATTTATTAACAACTTGCAGTCGAGTTATTTAAGTTTTTCCATGTTAAAAATTACACGTGTAAGTACAAGTGATAACAATTATTATAGACATTTCTTTGTATTAAAGCACCTTTTTGAGTATTTTCATTAAAGATCTGTAAAGATTTTGCAGATAAGGATATTTATACTATGTATATTTGTAGGGTCCTTATATTCTCTTTATATGCATTTATTTTTAACTAAATGCAAACATTTCTTATCTTTAATAAAAGAGTTTACTTCCCTTTGTATAGTTATTACCATATCTTATTTAAAATTCCCAAGCTTTCTTAAGATCAAATTGATGATGTGATGTGCTAATCATTTAACTATTTCAAATACTGTACAGTACTTTTTATGTGTATGTGTGTAAATGGTAATACTGTACAGTACTTGTTATATGAGTAAACAGTAAACATGTACTATTTATTCAACTGAATACCCAAGGAAGGATTAGGGATAAAAGCTAGTCACAGACAGACAGGCAATAGTAAATTAAGCAGATTTTAAAATGCCTTAATAGCTTGATCAAGTGCAGGTAATGTGTTAATATACAGTATATACATTTTAAAGTGTACATTTACATTGGTGAAAGAGTAAGAAACAAGATACTGAAAGAGAATTAGCAGATGAATACAGGAGAAGAGTTGATAGGGAACTAAAAGGAGACTATACATTTTGATAAACCTTAATAAGATGGAAATATACAAAAAATATTTGGTTAAATTTTCCATGGAAGTGTATCGAGCTGCACTAACTTGTAGAAATGGTATGGGCAGTGGATGATAAATGGGTTTTAAGGAGGTAAAGTCAATGAGGCAAGGAGATTGGAAGGAGTAAGGAGAGTGGTAAGTTCATAATGGGTTGATGAAAAGATCAGCCAAACAGAAGAATGGATGATACCAGATGGGTGGATGCATTATAATAATAAAGAAACGGGTCTCATAGTACAATTGGCTTCATTGTCGGCTCACAACTAGAGGATACTAGGTGGGACAGAAAGCTAACCAAGCCCTACAAATAATCAAACAATTATTTAACTTTAAGGAAAGGAAGGTAGTTTTTCAACTATATGTTGAAAAACTACTATATGTTATCTCTGTTGCATTCCTGCTTGGATTATTGCATCCAAGCATGGAGACCTCATCTTCAGAAAGACATAGCTAATTTAAATATAGGATGACAGAGATTGGGTGACCGACACGGGAGACATCTCCCGTCACGCAGGGTGCAGTCGCACCTCCACAGATCTCCAGTATCATTTACTGTTACTGGTAATGGCTCAAAAGGGCCACCACTTACGGGCTACGCCCGTGCCACCTCTTGGGTGGCTTAACCTTTATCAATCAATCGGGTGACCGAGCGCCTCACTCCCTCACAGTCGCGAGGGACATTCAGAGCCACGTCAGTGTGGTGATCATCCAGTGTAAAAACAGGTCAGTGACTAATTTTCAAGGAATGTTCTACATTTTTATGTGGACACAGACTTCGTTCAATATTTATCGAAGGAACGTTTTCATATTTAGACAACAAACTTAGCAGCAAATTGTTGCTTGCATACAGTTTAGTCTTTAAGAGATTATACACGTTGAGATACTACGAACATTATAAAATTTCCGCAAAAAAAATCCTGCACCCACAGCATTACTGGTGCCTGGTGGAGCAAAGCCAGGTAGTTATCAGTGGCCAGGAACCAAGCACGAGGAATGCGTGTGGAGCCCCGTGTCCGAGGGCCAGCAGCAGCCATCAGGCACGCCTCACTCACCAAGTGCTCAATTCAGCTCCAGAGAGAGTTAGTTTAGTTCATTTACGATTTATTATGCACCCCATACCCATCTTGTGGGCGGTAGTGGAAAGGGTTACAGAGGCACATAATGGGCTCAGGGACTGAACCCCACAATTCATTTAGCTAAGCAAGTTACAATCTTGATGAGCTAGTTACAAAATTCAATAAAAGTCGTCTCATCAACAATGGGTTCCAGAGAGAGCGGCCAGTACTGGTATTACTCACCATGAACAATATGACAAGCTTAATAAAGCTAGTCAAATTGCTCGCAATACTTTCGTTAGTTTCAAATTAAAGAATAAAATAAGTCTGCCATTTCATAATAAATGAAATTCATAAATTACTTAAAAATTAATATCAATGTAGTTATTTAGGAATCTTGATGTAATAAAAAAGTGTACTCTGGTTAAAAAAATGCAAAGCAGATGGAATGGCTATGTGTACAAAATTACAAGCAAAGATTGTAATAAGTTCTACGTTGGTCAAACAGATAAACATCTTGACCAAAGCACAACAACACAAATACAGTCCAAGAGTAGCGTTATTTGTTCACTTAAGAAATTGTAATAATTCACCTGAGTTGACTAATTCATGCAAAACTGTTGTGCAAATCCGTTAGCGAAAGAACGAATCGAATTATCGAATCTTCATTTATAAAAAGTAGTGAATGAAATAATAATGTATATATTAGATATAGTTTTATATATTAGATAGTATATATTAGATAGTTTTATAAATAGTAAGATTTGTGATAAGTATAAAATTATGTAAAGAATAAATTTATATGCAGCAGTTGGTTTATTCCAAGAATTAGGGGCTGATTTATCCCTAATCAATCATGTCACTTCCATTACTCGATATTAGATCGATTGATTGATGAAGTTTACAGAGATTCAGCACCACTCCTGTGCCAGGTAAGTCCACTACGGGCTCACCATAGCCCGTGCTACTTGGAACTTGTTCCGAGTAGCTGAATCTATAACAACAACAAAGATGAAGATTAAGCCACCCGTAAGTGGTGGCCCTTTGGAGCCATTACCAGTATCAATAGCTGATACTGGAGATCTGTGGAGGTGCGACTGCACCCTGCGGAGAGGTCGTGACCTCCCCCTCGATATTATGTTCATGTTTCTTAATATATATATATATATATATATATATATATATATATATATATATATATATATATATATATATAAACTCACACACAAGAAGGTGCAATTAATGTGTTGTGAAAGTATGGATATGATGGTGATTAAGTGGTGCACATTCTTGGAAGCCACAGCGTGTATAGTATCGCTTGCGAACACGTCTGTACAATGTACAACATATCTAACCTACTATAATATTAAGGTTAATATAATATTAACCTGCTTTTAAGTTTAGATTTAGGAAAGACTTGGGTAAATATGGGTTCGGTAGCAGGGTTTTTTTGTTGAACCAATTGCCACGTAACGTGGTAGAGGTGGGACCCCTCGATTGTTTCAAGCGTTATCTTGAGGTTATCTTGAGATGATTTCGGGTTTTTTTTTAGTGTCCCCGCGGCCTGGTCCTCGACCAGGCCTCCACCCCCAGGAAGCAGCCCGTGGCAGCTGACTAACACCTAGGTACCTATTTTACTGCTAGGTAACAGGGACATAGGGTGAAAGAAACTGCCCATTGTTTCTCACCGGCGCCTGGGATCGAACCCAGGACCACAGGATCATAAGTCCAGCGTGCTGTCCGCTCGGCCGACCGGCTCCAGCGAGGGTTGGACACGAATACGAGTGGGATTGGGTGGTTGTAAATAGGAGCTGCCTCGTATGGACCAATAGGCCTTCTGCAGTTACCTTTGTTCTTATGTTCTAATATGCTTCTGACGGGCACATATATATTACAATAATTAAACAAATATAATATTATTTTCCCTACAGCTATACCTAATGCAAACATTATAAAACAAATTTAATCAATCATGAGTGAAGGTCCAAAATGGGAGAAATGTATGCCTTAATTATATACAATATTGTGTAATTATGACTTCCATAATAACAGCTGTTGCTTTTAAAAGACTATCCAATAGACATTATATACATATACGTTTAGTTACATTAATATTATACAAATATTTTCTCGTGTGGTTTGGACACCAGCTGCACATGAACATAGTAGGCATTATAAAAAAAACTTCAACTATTGGAAAACTTGTACTACACTTTTAGAAGGTCAAGGAATCGGCATTAAGGTTATATCCAGGGACATAGTTCATCCGTATTAAATACAGACAATAAATCAACATATTATGTCAGCGCTGGTAGCCATGTGGGCGGCGCTCGCTGCCAGTTCTCTCCATGTTCCGCTCATGTCACTCAGTGACAACCTGACTGTCGTGGGGGGATGACGTGCTGGGACGCTTTCTTCACTAGGTACGACCCGAATCTCTTCGTGCAACACATTATTCAGGGCAAATGCGACTAAGTTTTGTTTAGTTATTACGGATAATATACCCATCGAGTGTGTGGAAAGGTTCCAGCTTCACATAATGGGTTCATGAAACTCGGTGCTCTTTAAGCTCAACAATATAAATTTGTGTCAAAATTACATTTGATGCTCCACATACCTCTACTTCTTGGCACATATTTGATTACTCTCTCAATGATGACCTAAGATATCCTTTGATGCTTCAATATTTTGATCTATTGTCTTCCCCGTGAGATTTTCACTCATTATTTTAGTCTCCTGAAAATTTAAAGATCATCCTGGGTCTCAGAATGGGTTTCTAGCATTGTAAATCATCTTGGAATACCGTGGGAGCCGAGTTTACCTCCAGCCTAGTTTGTTCGTGCCTTCCCTCTTCTTTCTCATAAGCTAACAACAGGAGTCATGTAGGTGATCACTAAATTGCTCTCCTGTGATGCTCGAAGTCGAATTTATCTGGATGTTGATTACTGGTGTCAGTTCCCGAATGAACACAGCCTCATTTGTTGTTATAGATTCAGCTACTTGGAACAAGTTCCAAGTAGCACGGGCTATGGTGAGCCCGTAGTGAACTTACCTGGCACAGGAGCGGGGCAAGTAGCACGGGCTATGGTGAGCCGGTAGTGGACTTACCTGGCACAGGAGCGGTGCCTCACAACCTCAAGTATACAGAGCCTCTTACGGTCGTCTGTGCGTGCGATGTAACACGACAGTTGGTTTAGTTCATTTATTATACACCCCATACGCATCCCGTGGGCGGTAGTGGAAAGGGTTACAGAGGCACATAATGGGCTCAGGGACTGAACCCCACAATTCACTTAGCTAAGCAAGTTACAATCTTGATGAGCTAGTTACAAAATTCAATATAAGTCGTCACATCAACAATGGGTTCGAGATCGACCACAAGTACAGGTTCTAAATGAAGCAACTGACATATGTGAAGCAGTAGTCTCACACACCAACGACCGTAGGCGGCTTCGTATGCTTGAGGATGTGTTCATTCAGGAGCCGACACCCGTAATCATCATCCAGATAAATTCGACTTCGAGCATACAGCTGTTTGATGGTCCTCCATTGATCTAGAGGATGCAGGACTTGGCGGACAGCTAGAAGCCGAAATCAGGCAACAATTACCTCACGGTACCACTATGGGCTCACCATAGCCCGTGCTACTTTGGAACTTTTGTTCTAAGTAGCTGAATCTATAACAACAACCATCTTGTAAGCTCAGTATATGTGTATAGTCAACAGTGTACTCTTGAAGAGGTCACACTGCTGACGAAACGCCCAACAATAACAATGGAAAGATTAAAAATAAGTGATCTAGTGTTTCTTCACCCTCCAGAGGGTAGAAGATATTTGCGTAGAATGGAAAATATTCAAAAGAAAATTAATAATAGTCACAATGCTGTTGTGTATTAGAGAAAACCTGCTCCGAATATATATATATATATATATATATATATATAATATATATATATATATATATATATATATATATGCGAACAAGCCTGAATGGTCCCCAGGACTATATATATATATATATTATATATAATATATACACACACACCACACACCAACTATAGCGTGCTCGTAACTTTCTGCGGAGTTCATTTGCACCTTCTCCTTCCCTTCTCATGTTCAGACACTTGAGCAAATGTTTAAGTGGGGACACCGGCTCGTGTATGGTCCTGGGGAACCCGCGTGTTGACACTTAAGCGTCACCAGGCGGGAAAGTCTCGTCACCAGGCAGGGAAAAGTCTCGTCCCAGGCAGGGAAAGTCCCGTCACCAGGCAAGGAAAAGTCCCCGGGTCACGCCGCGGAGGCTCCCTGAGTGCGCAATCTCCCACTCTTAATTACTCCTCCATCCCACGTAGTATACTCGTTAGGAAACTGGCTCGTCATTGTATTTTCTGACACCCGTATTTCCTGATTTCGGAAATATATTACTTTTGTTCCCAGTTGTTTATACGACAGGTTTTTAACACCAATCCTTCCTTGCGTTGGCTGGCTACTCTGCGTGTTAGTGGTTTTACAACAATGTAAAAACATCAATGCTAACATACATGGGTCTCAAACCCACTGTACCTTGTAATATATATATATATATATATATATATATATATATATTATATATATATATATATATTATATATATATATATATATATATATATATATAAACACCTGTTCTGAGAGAGAGAGATGAGAGGAGAGAGAGAGGAGAGAGAAGAGAGAAGAGAGAAGAGAGGGAGAGGAGAGAGAGAGACAGACAGGAGAGAAGAGAGATGGTATATATGTATTCGACGAACACGTGTTGGGAGGGGCCTCACCATAGCCCGTGCTACATGGACACTTCGTCCTGAGTAGCTAAATCTGAAACAACAACGTGTTGGGGAGGGAAAATTGAGGGGAGTTTCGCCATTCTTCGAAGATAGAGAGTCGCGAGCCCCGCAAAGTATCTCCATTGCTCATTGTTGAAGCCTTAATCTTTAGGGCGAGAATTACATAATTTAGTGTCATTAAAGTCTTCTAAGTAGGTCATGAGTGTTGTTTAGGCGAGTCTATCTCGTAGCACAGTTGACTTAATTCTCGAATCACAATCCAATCTCTCTGGTTCAGTTCTCGGGTGGGACAGAAATGGTTCGGCACGTTTTCCTCTCACCCTATACCTCTGTTCACCAATGGGGGATTGCATCCTGGGGGTCAGTAGTTCAACCTTGGGGGGTTTCTCGATATAAGCCTAAGCTTGTGTATATGTATACACAGGCTTCCTGTCCCCGACAAAGCGAATTTCTATACGATTTGCAGTCCCCATGGCGCAGTGGTAAAACACTTGCTCGGCGCTTCACAAGCGCTTTGACCTGAGTTCGTATCCTCGCCGGGGAGGATTTATTGGGCGCCAATCCTTAACTGTAGCCTCTGTTCACCCAGCAATGAATGGTTACCAGCGGGTCGTATTCCGGGGAAAATTTGAATTAAGGACCTGCCCAAAATGCCATGGGTGCTAGTGGCTGCATAAGAATGTAAGCTGGACTCTTGTATATATAAATGAATAAAAAAATAAATTATTATTCTTTGTCAGTGCTGGCAGTTTTATGCCTAATTGTATTATATAAACATATTTGAAGTTGACTTTAACTTCAAAGGTTGAATATGGCATTAGACGCCATAGTGTGGCTGGGTTAACATTAATAACTTCACTAATAATATTTGTGTTTTTCCAAGCGCTACACAGTGAACTTCGTGGGACAGAATGTATAGCACCATCCAGTTTCCCCGTTGAGAATTCTTCCCTTCCACAGCGTGATCTTCACCAAACACCAACCTCCGTGCCGAGCCCTCGACCATCTCTAACTTCCAGACTGGGAGCACCGAACACAGACTGACGCCTCCAGCATTGTTCTCCAGACTGATACCCCATCACTGTACAATAACCAAGATGTGACCTCTCATGATTAACAAACATTTAGACAATTTATTCAGCGCCAACTTGCAGCATCTGGTGAAACACATCCCGAAGAAACGTCCAGGTTGAAATAGTTCCACCACGACACCTTAAAATACCCAAATAAAGACTTCACTCTCAACGTCATCCCAGTACCCACGTTGCCACACCACCACCTTCAGGAGCCCACAGTGAGACACCACCACCTTCAGGAGCCCACAGTGAGACACCACCACCTTCAGGAGCCCACAGTGAGATACCACCACCTTCAGGAGCCCACAGTGAGACACCACCACCTTCAGGAGCCCACAGTGAGACACCACCACCTTCAGGAGCCCACAGTGAGACACCACCACCTTCAGGAGCCCACAGTGGAACACTCTTTAACGTCACCATTCATCACCCACACCAGACTGCCCTTTAAGGCCACCTTCTTGAGTATCTGGTAAAATTCTGCCATCGATATATTCCAGCCTTCCCAGTGATTGTTTCAATTACAAGTCATTTTACATCTATACCTGCCTGTGCAACAAGTCATTCTACGTCTACACGACGGACCCATCCAGCGCTATTGAGCAATCCTTGAGTATAATGAAAGTAGGTGGAGAGTCAGGAAGAGGAATGTGGAAGATGGGTGAGGTGGTGGTGATAATGGTGGTGCTGCTGGTGCTGGTGGCAGAGACGGAGGCCACCTGTGGCTCCTGCACCGAACGACTAAAAATCTCCCTTATCTGCTGCCTCTTTGAGGGTCGCTGTTGCCTTCTGTGAGTAATAACGATTTTATTTATTTAAAACTTTGTAATAATTATGGAATACTAACCCACTATTTTGAGAATAACACGAGAAACAAAGACGCCATTCTCACTCACAGTTGAAGAGGGTCCCTGTTTGGGACTGAAATGTTCAGTCTAAGAATATAAGAATGAGGATAACTGCAGAAGGCCTATTGGCAGCTCCTATTTATAACAACCCACTCTCATTCATATATATGTCTAACCTACGCTTGAAACAATCAAAGAATCCTACTTCTATTATGTTATGCGGTAATTGATTCCACAAATCGAAGTCTTCGTTTCTTGTGTTTTGAAAATAGTGGTTGATTACATTGATTATTACGCTGACTGAAGCAGTTCATGCTGCAGCTTTTCAAAGTATTGTCAATGGGTGTCAAAACGTAAGAAATATAGAGTATAGTATTACATTCAACTTTTGAAATTACCATGTACATTTTCTTGAGCCGTATAAAATTCAGTTTAGATTCATCGTTGTAGTCAAGGCATTGTACAATCATCGTCCAGAGAATTGCATTTCGTGTCCTTTAAATTATTATACAAATTACTATATCTATACTCCTTTAAAAAGACTAAAAAAACTAAAACGACAGATATAATGGGTGCACACAGTACCAACATTATGTCGTAGTAATGAAGTATATTTCTAAGCCACTTACACCTTTGTCTTACCCTTGCAGAGGACCCGTAGCTGTGGGTAAGCGGGATGTGTCGTGGGCGATGGGTCAGCCTGGCCCCACACTGCTGCCTCGCTGGCTCCATCCACATGTCCGCCCTCGCTCACCTTAACTCCTGTTATCTTCGTACCTGCTGCCCCACACACACATACAAAGAGGAAACCAAATTTATCCATCCCACTTTCCTTTCAATGTACAACTAGTGACAATGACGATATGCGGCATACAAATCCATACTTTATTTGACACATTCCTACAGCTGTTTGATAATCTTGTCACAGAGCCATTTCGCGTTTTTTTTATTGAGGTGCCACAGATGGTAAGTGGATAGGAGTGAGTGGAAACTGTGTGGTTCAGCACAGCTGTCGGGTGAGTAATTTGACAGCAACGAACTGGATCAGAAAGTGACGTAGCGTGGCTGGCGGCGCGAGAAGTCACTGGAACACTCATTCAACCATAAAACAAAAAAAATCGATCAAAGCATTACCAAGATTAATATTTAACTGGTTATGTATTTAATGGCATATAATAACGGTTAATCTTCCATCAATTATCCATTTAGCTTCCACTACAGGAACAAAACACAGCAATCCCTTCTATGGCGCGAAAAAAAACACGAACTGGTTTATGGCTGATACTACCGCGGTAAAGTAATAGTGATGTCAGTCAAGACATCCTCGCTCAGCTAACATCATATTATAGGGTGAATTAGCTCTGAAAATAACAAAACAATGGGTTGATCGACCCTTCACTTCCATTCTTATCTCAATAATTCCACCCTCGTGGATGGATCAAGCCGTACACACAATTTATTTCCTATAGTATACAATATTATATAATATATATAAGGGCTTACTAGCATACAATGCTAAGCACCCCTCAATCAGTATGTATGATGTCATACAAGTTCTTCAGCTTGTCCTGTTTAAGCTTGAAAGTGCGGAATACTTAGGTGGAGGAAGCACTTGAGAACAATTTAATTTTGGGTAAGTTCCGACCACATAAATGGCTGGAAGAATACATTAATACGCTTAGCTATGTATTCGCTGCCATATGGTTCTTAGCCAGATATAATAAATCTTTGGAGCGGGATGGTAGGGTCAAACTAGCGTCTTGGATCTTACAAGACGCGCGTCGTCCAACTCCAAAGTGTTTTCTCCAATATATTACGTTATTGTGATTTCACTGTGTAACCAAAATCTGCTAGTTAACGCCTCATATACACAATGTACATAGGGACATTGTTCCTGTCAACTTTAGCGGTATTCAGTTATCATAGGTGATAGTTTTCATAACATTCGACGAGCTGGCTTGACGAATGTAATAAATTGCTAACATTTGTACACTATCATTTTCCACAATAAAATATTGTATTTTTATCTGTACTTTATTATGTTTAGCATTAAAATCCTCCAAATTATGACTATGCTATATTCCGTATACTGTAGTCTTAAATATTGTTAATATTCCTCCCCATTGCATTTTATGTATTATGACGAGCTGGCATCGAGTACATCACAGCATTTTCGGAAGCCTTTCTATGCAAAGTAATTGCCGTTATAGATACAATATATATATACCAATGCAGAGATAAAGGCATTTATGCTAGTGCAAAAAAATACTTAGGTTTTTACCCTACACACTAAATACGTATAAAATCAAATCTTGAGAGGAATAAGAGCACACGGGAGACATCTCCCGTCACGCAGGGTGCAGTCGCACCTCCACAGATCTCCAATATCAGCTCTTGATACTGGTAATAGCTCCAAAGGGCCACCACTTACGGGCTATTCATGCCCATGCCACCTTTTTGAGTGGCTTAATCTTCATCTTCGAATAAGAGCAGTAGCATCTAAGACCCACGCCAGAATCAAATTATGACGTCATACACCTTGTGCATACCTACAGTATATAAAACAAAAATCTCTCATTTTGGTAGGTTAGATCGGGTCAGGTTTGAGAATAGTGATGGCGCAGCGTGGCGAAAAATGTTCTTAGGTTTTTAGATATATACCTTAATCGGAAAGAAGTAATAATATATTATTAAAATGCAGAGGCATATTGGCCCATGCTAGGCCTTTCCTATTTATACCCAACCAAACTCTTTGATATAAGCGTCTAACCCACGCCTCGAGACCATTACTATTATAATCTTGTAATTTGCTACATAAATCTACACTTTCCAAACAGTACTTATAAAAATACTGCATTTTCTAAATTGAAAATTATAAACATTTTATGTAACGTTCCGGGTTTGTATAAGTTAATGCTAACATCATCGTCTCCATCCACGTGGTATTAAAGGTTATCCTTTTGTAAATTTAGCAGGGCAGACCTGTAATAAATTCCCTGGAAAGACAATCTCGCAAAACCAGAGTAAATATGAGTTAATGTAATATAAATAACAATATATATCAAGTAATGCTCGACAGGAGAATGCTGGTAATCGCATTATTTTATGTGGAGAATGGACTGGTACATTCATGATGGGTGAACAAAGAGACACCATCTTGCAAGTGGAGGGGGGCCATGACGCCACATCCAAATGAGCCAATGACAACCCTACCCGTTATCAACTATGGGGATATGGGATGACAGAGGTGGAAGGAGAAAAGGATATGGAAGACAGGGAATGGAGGGAAAAAGGGTAGAGGAAGGAGGTAACGAGGATAAAATAAATTTGCATCCATAAAAATAAGACCGTAGCATTACCCCATCTCGATTTGTAAGGCTTGAGAGGGCATTTGCCTGGGGAGAAATGGGGGAATAGTATAATGAGGGTTACAAGACTTTACAACATTTACACTCACATTTATTTAATCATTCACAGTATATACCATCAGTTTAAACACGCACCACCACACTCCTCCACCCATTAGCAGCAGCCGACCACAGTGATGATAATGCTTATGACATTAATTACATTGGAATTTGGGAAATGTGTATCTTTTAATGTTAAAATACATGTCAATTTAACCTCTGTAATTTGCACAGCATTTCTTATTTATACTTAAAGTAATACAGTTTGCCATATTTAACAGTTTCAAAATGGGGTGCCTAATAACATTACTTCAGCATTCACTCAAAATATTGAACTACTTTCTGGAAAAAAATCTTATGCAAAGCAAAAAAAAAAAAATATATAGAATTTATAATATGGAAGATTCTCCCATTGAAAATATTAAATATTACATGGTAGACAAGCAAAAATGCAGCATGCACATGAACTACATAATAAGGAGCAATATACAGGACTGAGAAAGCTCATATGGAGAAAATATATTAAGTTTTATTTTGTCGCAATTATGTATGTGGCACAATAACAAGATTATTTGATGCCCTGACTATGAAATGTCCTGGATATTCCTGTGGATCTTATGCTGTTATACACTGATATTAAACTGCTGCTAATGTGTAAGGACATGGTTGGGTGCGGTGCTACCGATATTTTCCATTCGTTCCAGGCACCTCGTGAAAGTGAAAAATGCCTTCTACACCTTGTGAGTGAGAAAAGATTACTTATGAAAATGATGCACCTATTAATTTTTTTCCTTTTACACAGTGTCATCAATGACATTTTTATATGAAACAGATATTCTTAAAACCACTTAAAAAACCAGTCAATTCCCCTCCTACACCCCTTACTGATATGTCATGAACATCTTTATGCATTTGGGAGAATTTAATATCTGTATATTTCCCTACAGTTGTCTGGTTTTGCCAGCCTTGTTACGAGCCTGCCCACCCCAACCAACACAATTCCAGCTGTCTGGTGCCTTCCCTCAAGAACTGTTTCCTCCATTTTGTTTTAGATTAAACTCCATTGAATAATATTTCTCTCAAGATCCACATGAAAATACACCTCACAACAAAGAAGGGTTCTACCAAGAGGTACAACTTAAGATAAATATTTAAGGCATGAAAACTGGGTAATAAAAAGAAGCTATTAGCTGAGACCTGTATTCACTGATATTTCAAATGAAATGTTACAGGCACAATCCTAAGTAATACTTTATGGAAAACAAAAATACAACACATTTCCCAAGTAACATACCACCACTTTGCATGGCCCATTTCTATGACAGTATGTGACATGGTTAGTAAGTCGTAAACAATTTGATTAAACTTGATATTATATTAGGGAACAGGAAAATATTATATTTCAGAGACAATTTATAATCTTTATTGAATAACCATGCTGTCGAAAAGACTTCCTACCTACATCTAATCCTACCAGTTTAGATGCACAACAAACAATTAGTATAAAAAAGACAACCTATTCTTAAAACAAGAGTTAAGACAAATTCATGAACGAGATAATGGCTAACCATGTCACACTCACTAAGCCTACAGTTCAGTATCTGAATGGTCCACTAAGGATTACTACGAAGTTCTCATCATACAGCAACGAGTGTTAAGGCTTGTACGAAACAGGTGAGAGGTAACATATGTTAAAGAGAATGCATATGAAAATGAAATATTGACTTCATAAATGGCATACTTGAAGTGTATAAAATGTGTGAAATGTTTGGGCATTTACTATGCATAACCACCTTCAAGTCTGTGCATTTATAATGATTCCCAAACTTCCTTGTTGCAGTTTGAGCGCTTATAAAATTATGAAAATACTGTTTGCAGCAATATTTAAAACTAATGGCCATTCAGATACAGTGATATATATGTATATATATATATATATATATAGTGTTGGAATCCGAGATTAAAAATTAAACCCAATGCTAGATTTCCTTGAAAAATGTGAGCAAGTCCTACAAAGATTCTCCAGTTCACAGTTACAGCTTTTGTTACCACTATGTTCTAAGTATGTATTGTAAATCTCTTATTATTACATTATAATTTTATGCATTTGTTGTACATTTCCAAACTCTTACACTATGTAAAAGACAATTAAAAAACTAAAACCATCTTGTTTTCTTCTTAGTAGCGACCTCTACGGTCCCGACGATCACGATCACGATCACGGGAGCGAGACCTTCGCCTATGCTTGCCATCTGCATGTTTCTCCGAATGCTTATCACGTGACCTAGAGCGTGAGCGAGAACGATGTTTGTATCGGGAACGGGAGGAACGGGCAAGTACATTCTTGAGGTGATGTGAAATTGACTTAACATGCCAAAAGTTACAGAAGCCTCCTTTGCCACACTGGCCCATTTCAAATTGCCTGCAAGAAGCTTCACGGAAGTCAGCAACAGGGCACAGGTCACAGTAGATTGGACGGAACATGTACCAGCGGTTGTTCAAATCTTCTGCAGCCTTTACCGCATCCTCTTCTCGCCTGAATTTAATATAAACATTCCCTCGTAGGTGGTCACACTGATTATCGCAGACACACATCTCTTCAATTTCACCATATTTCTCTTCACATTCAAAAATACATCATCAAAGAAATACTCGAATTGCTCTTGAATCTCATGGTCACTCATATTTGCCAGGTGAGAACCATCTGCAGACTTGGCTGAGTTCTGCTGACTCACATACATGTTCTGCATCACCACAGTCTGACTGTAATAAAATGTGCATTAAGTTGGAGCTATAGCTGAATGCAGATAAGACAAGAGTGAAATAAGCAAAATAATTACATGCAATGATGAAAAAAATTGGAGGTAAAAATATATAGTATTAAAAAGTTACAAAATATAATTTTTTAGTCTCTGGTGGCACCGTACAGCCACGTCTCTTTAATCTGAAACTTATTTCCGAAATGTTCAAATTTTAAAAATAATGTCACTTGCTCTTTTCATAAAGTATAGTAATCGAAAAACCTGTATCTTTCTTATATATATATATATATTATATTAAAAGAATGGCCCATCCTGGGACACTATAATTGGTTTAATTCTTTGTTTACACCATGTCTCCAATGGCTCCCAGCCTGTATTTGTTGCTCAAAATAACATTTTCAGTGTATTTAGTCATTCAAGCCTTCCGCTCTCCAAATTGCTGTCATATTCAGAGCAACACTTGCATATAGTAGGTAGTGATGCATGCTAAATAAAGGTGCTAATACTAGTTTTTTAATGGTAAAGAGATTGTGGATACTAAAACCTGCAAGGCCAGAGCGTGCCCCTGATGTGTACACCAAACATATACTAACACGTAAGACAAGGTTTTGACAAGTGGCGAAAAACATACGAGCTGAAAATATTATAAAAGTATTGAAAGCATTAGCGGTGAGAAATCATGGAATGATTGTAGTAAGAGGACAGTAAAGGGTAAAGGTCACTTTCCTTGGCATTTAATTCTTTTGACTCAACTAACTTGACAATTTTTTATGCTATTTTCCCCATTAATGAGCATTTTTACCCTTTTCCCCCATTTTCATCTGTAGAATTCGGCAAGCATGTAGACATTTAATAGTTTATAAGAAATTGAGAAGAAAAAACTATATATATAGAGGAAGAATAGTATTCATATAGCTGCAATAAGTGATGAAGTCCAAAATTATTTTGGACTCTACAAATTCAAGCTTGAGAGACAAATTACAGATACACCTCATATTGCAAGATGAATTTTGTTGCTATAGAAAATTTATAAAATAATATATTGTATAAAGAAAGGATGCAGAGGCAGACAAGAGGGAGAATAAGAAGATATAGAATACAAAAGCAACATGAGAATTATCTGGACGATTGTCTGATTACTTCAGTGTTATCTTGAAGTTATCTTGAGATGATTTCGAGGTTTGGCATACCCACGGCCCAGTACTTCACCAGGCCTCTTTTTTTGGGGGGCCTCTTTCACCCATCAGACCCCCGGAAAGCAGCCAGTAGCAGCTGTCTAACTCCCAGATACCTATTTACTGCTAGGTGAACAGGTGCATCAGAGTGAAAGAAACTCTGCCCATTTGCTTCTGCCTCCACCGGGGATCGAACCCAAAACCTCAGGACTACGAATCCGATGTGCTGTCCACTCGACTGTCAGGCCCCTGGACGGAACATGTACCAACGGTTTTTCAAATCTTCTGCAGCCTTTACAGTATCCTCTTCTCGCCTGAATTTACTATAAAATTTTGTGTTGTGTACATTAAGACTATAATACATGAATGATGCCTAAAATATCCAAGAGGTGAAAGAGTACAAGTCGAGATGAGATACAGTTGGTCAATGAGTAAAGAGTCGGCAGAGATCTTGGAGCATGAATGATTGATCAACTGAAACTGTGACATGTTTAATACACGGAATGCTTGGTTAAGATTTTGGGCAGGTGTGCAGTGTTGCCCAAACTGGTTGAAAAGTAAAATGAAGTTACAAAAAGCACTTAATTAGAAAACTATGTAGTTTCTACTATTCAAAGTAAGAGAAGAAAAAATTATGCAACAAAGGAGCTGGGATTTTCATTTCCTAAATAACAAATCAATTATACAGAAAAGTAAAGAAGGGCAACTACATAGGGAAAGCCAAGTATTATGAGAACCATGGAGGACTCTCACATGTTAAAAGACATAGAAGCAGGTGAAACAAACATTTCTAAAGTCTTTTTGTGGAATCAATGAAAAAATGAAAATGTGAACAAATTTTTTTTGCTGGTATGAGAGGAATGCATGATTGTAGTAGTAAATAGTAGGCATCTATCAGTCTCTGGGGACTATGGAGTTGCGTTCTGGTTGTCAGTGTGGTGTGGCCTCTCAGGGTGCAAAGCCAGGGGTAGGTTGATATGGAGAAGTTTTTACC
Organism: Procambarus virginalis; assembly: GCA_020271785.1. Classification (NCBI taxonomy): domain Eukaryota; kingdom Metazoa; phylum Arthropoda; class Malacostraca; order Decapoda; family Cambaridae; genus Procambarus; species Procambarus virginalis. The sequence goes on along the minus strand of WNGS01003388.1, from coordinate 19,370,534 downwards.
CATGCAGCAGGTCCCCCCCCCCTCTCCCCCAACACCGAAAGTCTCCAATGGAAAGGCAAAGCCAATAGGATTGGTTCCAACGCCGTCGCAGGAACTGTCAGAACGAGGTTGAAGGCAACAACGAACTGCCCTAGAGGCTCCAGCTCTGGAGTTTACTTCGAAGTTGGTAAAAGAAGGCACAGGAACTCCAAACCCGGAGGCCGCCGTAGTCGGGGCCAGAGAAGAACCGCCCCCAGCCTCCTGAAGCAGAGCTTGGGCCACACGAACCCCAGGAGGTGGATGTCCGAGCCCCCGCACCTACAGGTTCCAGACAGATTACCACAGCCCTCTTTCACCAAGGCCATTTGAATGTGAGAGACAGAAGGTTTTGTTTTCTCTCTCATCCTTACTTTCTACAGGCATTTTTATTTATAATATATTTTTTCCACAATGAAGTTAAATTTTTGTTAGTGTTAAGAACAAACATGATATAAGGGGTCCCAGTACTAGTCAGGTTTGCCACAATCAGGAATTTTGAGTTTGAATCCTTGGCAGGACAGAAATTATTGGGCGAGTCTCCTATCACCTAATGCTCCTAGTCACCTAGCAGTAAATAGATACCCAGGAGTTAAGTCACTTGTCGTGGGTTTGCATATTTCAACTTTGGGAGAGGACTGTGATACAAGCCTAACATATACATATACACTGGCTGCCTGTCACATGACAAAATGACTATTATTAATTATAATCTAATGTCAAGAGATGTAATTATGGTGCTGGTTATAAATGTCTAGGAGAAAAAGCAAAGAGCTAGATCTAGCTCCTCACACTCACTGATAGGTAAGCACAGTTGGAATGATCATTACTCAGTGTTCTCAAGTGACTGGTCAAGTAAATATTATACCAGTACGTACCACAACTATGACATCCACTCTAATGCAATACTTCTACTACCCATCATTCATATTATTAAATAACTTCAGTAACAATCATCTCGATTTATAAATAGCATAATACAGTATTGATGTATTGAGATATTTAGCAACTCACATTTCCCTTGGCCCATAATGCCATTCATGTAGACACAGTTCATGTATTTTTATTCAAGCAAAATTTTGGCCCAAATAGATGACCTTTTAAGTTAGCGTTGACAAACTTCATTCAACCCTTTCATAACCCTTAGTACCCTTCCTATTATATTCTGCATCAAGTACAAAAATCGATACTTTTCTATTCTGTTTTCCCTGTTTCTGAATGGTCTGTGAATCTGTTCCTATGCTGGGAGCAGGTATAAAATCATTCCAAAATGTATGTTAAAGTAAAATGAAATTTGCCAGGCCCTAAGAAAATATTGCCAGGATCTTAAATGAATGCAAGGTGCTTAGTTAACCCACGTTAATACGGTACAATTTATCCGATACATCATAAGAATTGAGCACTATACCAAAATTGTGAAGGGCTGGTAAAGGGAGATGAAGTACATCAGATATTCCACTTAGTTTGAAGCAGTAGACAGAAAAGATTATGATAGTTACACACATTTGTAAGGCTTGTGATACTATTCTACACAACACAAGAGATTAATAAAGAAATAGCTGTCCATGGCATTGGGTACTGCAGAGAAAACAGGTCACCATAAATGGAATACAATCAAAGTGAAAAAGAAAAAGCTACAGACAGAGTCACAAAGCTCTAGTAGGATCTCTATTATTCACAAATATTTGTTAAAATTTGTGATAAAATATGAAGGTTAATAAATTCAGATGAATACTAACAGTTGTAAGGTTTAAAGCCAAGAGAGATATTGTACTACTTATTAGCTAAACGATAATCAAATGGCAAATTCAAATAGCAAAAAAAGATCAAATTGCCATGATTAAGTAGTGATCTAAACCACTAAAGATGTGTAAATGCTTGAAACCAAGACAGTAAGGTACTAACAATGCAAAAATAACAAGACAATCAAAAACACATTATTTCTACACACCAGAGCATTATCAAATACAACCTAAACA
>WNGS01003388.1:19341537-19367394 GCA_020271785.1 Procambarus virginalis | reverse complement strand
TGTATAGTTTTTGTAGCAAATGTCCTAAAAATTATTCAGTTCCACATCATCCAGTCCATTCTCTTGATTTGCCACAACATACAAAATAAGTGGTACTAAAATGCACGATCCTAAGTCACTTGCCTAACCAAACCAACCTATGCATAAAAAATGGATAGTTTTGATGTACTCTTTTTTTTTTTTTTTTTTTTTCTTTCATAATACTAGTACTTGTTATTTTATACGTTGGGGGACCATAACATGCAAAACGAGTCGCATGAGTCGAGAGGCAGGGTTGCACCATCAGTCTTCCCGTGTCCTACTTGTGCAATGAAACATTAACAGAAACACTAAAGATTCCCTTTGCAACAACTGTCATGCTTGACTACATTAGTAGCTTTAACATGCTAGGGAAAGGCATTTAATATCTGTATGACATCACATTCAAATACGTCTTCCTATAACTCCTTGGACTTGAATAAATGTCTTTGTGGAAGCCAAACCTAGCTCTCCTGGCATGTTAGCCATTTCCATCTCATTGGCTTAGGCACCTTTTTCCTGCATAATTTCCTCAATAGAAGTTTATCACGACCATTTGCTCTAAATTGGCTAAGATATTGGTAATGAATACCAATATATATATATGGTATGTCGTTCTTTTGTGACTCATAGCAGAGTGACAGTACATTAAGTGGAAGCAACAGTCTCTATAACACCCTTAAATTTTTATAGAGGAAACCCTTTTGTTTTTGTCGTTCTTTTTGTCGCTTCCTCTTACTCTTGAAGCAGTAAGTGCAACACTGCACACCTGCTCAAATACTATTCAAAGTATTCCTTATATTAAATATCTCGGTTTCAACTGTTCAGTCTCTCATGCTCCAAGATCACTGCTGAATCTGTTTCCTCACTGACCAAAAGACCAAATTTTTATGTGCTTCAACCCAAATATCTGTGAACATGGTGTATGTTACTTAGATGGAACTATTGGTTTTCTCAATTTAGTACAGATTTGTAATATTTTAAATTTTGGAGTTTAATTTGTTTTGGAAAAAAAAAGCTAATTCTCTCTCCTCCCCTTCCCCCCCCCCCCTTTCCCTTGAATCCTCAGTAGGGATACCTTATGGTGCTCTTTACATTATCTTTTAATTGTTCATTTGTTTTTCTTTGTACCAATTGAAGTTCAATGTCTTGAGAATGCTTCATCATACTGAATTGAAACATGAAATATATGGAACATGCTTATGTTTTTTGCAAAACGTGTGGTTTGTATTGAAATGGAGCAATGTAGCTCGGAAATAAAATTGTTTTGGTGGTTTCTTGAGAAAGTTGCATCATATTGACAGAAGCTGGACATTATTCATAAAGCTAGGATTCCTTTCATTATTAGGCCGTGTAGTCTAGTTGCAACTTTAAAATTATAGCTTATAACTTTTAGGTACGGATAATTGTATTTTGGTTTGGTTGCGGTTTGGCCAGAGTTTAATCACTAGTGTAGATGTCAAGTGCAACTGCACCTGCACCCTTTTTCCCTCAATGTTTACTCACTCACGTACACTTAATCCCATTGATCTCCTGTCATCACCATCAATGCCCTCTCACTTCCCTTACCTTGGTGCCCTTCTACTTCCACAACCCCAATTCAGTTTCAAAATTAATATCCTCCCTAATTAATTTTGCACCTGCACCCCACCCAACCACTACACTAACCATATTCATATTCCACTTAAAAGCACCCCCAATTCAAATCTGAACTATCACACCCAACATTTTCCTACCCACCATATCCACACTACCTTCTGATACCCAAACCACCCACACTCGCCAGTGTCTTGCCAAGCTAACTATACCCACCACCCCAGTCATACATGCATCCAACTACCCACCTATATCCCGTCCACAACTGCTAACCCCATTATTAAAATTCATATTCCTACACAACCATTTACCCCCCCCCCTCCCCACTATCATTTCTAACCCATGTTGATGAAACATTCAGTTCATTATTTGCACACCTAACCACATTGAGTGAAAATGGGACAGATGAACAGAATGCACAATACAGTAAAGGGGAAAGTACTCTAACAATACCAAAGTCAGCTGATAATCCAAAGTTTCACCTTTGTAATAAATATGAATTAAAATGATTGTTTTTCTCATACAAATAAATCTTTTGCTACACTCCTCCTGGAATTGCTGGATAAAATTTGGGACGAGCATTATTTACATCGCACACTTGCAGTATCTGGCTAGATCAGACCTCACGATAAATTTTTAAATATACCTGCATTACTGACAACCTTTTCACCACATTTACATTTTGTAATTATTGTTAACGCTTAACACAGGCAGTTGATCTGTTTGGTGAATCAGACACAGTCTAGCTCCAGAACCCCACTGATGTCCTCAGTGTAGTGCAATCTCTCAATCATAAAATTAGTATTTACATGTTTTCTGTTTCTATCAATTACACAAAGCAAAGATAGTTCTGAATATGAAATCATGTTGGGGGGTTAAATTTTCTTACATATTAGTACAAAGAAAACATGTATTTGCAATAATTACCATCTGGGAACATTGTGTAAACCAAAGAATAGAAATTCTGGCCCAGCAAGTGACAGTAAACCTGTTTATATTTGGTGGGGGTTATATCACTGGGGGGGAGAAAAAAAAAGAGAGAAAAAGTTGGATATTAAAGTTCTGGTTTCAAGAGACTCGTCTGTATCACTAGGATGTCACCGGAGGTCATTAAAAAATGTAAACTTTGTAACTTTTCATAATATATTTTGACTTGCAATTTTTTCACCAATGCATGTAATATTTTGCTTGTTTCACTCTTGTTGTCTTATCTGCATTCAGCTATAGCTCCAACTTAATGCACATTTTATTACAGTCAGACTGTGGTGATGCAGAACATGTATGTGAGTCAGCAGAACTCAGCCAAGTCTGCAGATGGTTCTCACCTGGCAAATATGAGTGACCATGAGATTCAAGAGCAATTCGAGTATTTCTTTGAAGATGTATTTTTTGAATGTGAAGAAAAATATGGTGAAATCGAAGAGATGTGTGTCTGCGATAATCAGTGTGACCACCTACGAGGGAATGTTTATATTAAATTCAGGCGAGAAGAGGATGCTGTAAAGGCTGCAGAAGATTTGAACAACCGCTGGTACATGTTCCGTCCAATCTACTGTGACCTGTGCCCTGTTGCTGACTTCCGTGAAGCATGTTGTAGGCAATTTGAAATGGGCCAGTGTGGCAAAGGAGGATTCTGTAACTTTTGGCATGTTAAACCAATTTCACATCACCTCAAGAATCTACTTGCCCGTTCCTCCCGTTCTCGATACAAATATCGTTCTCGCTCACGCTCTAGGTCACGTGATAAGCATGTTGAGAAACATGTAGATGTCAAACATAGGCGAAGGTCTCGATCACGCTCCCGTGATCGTGATCGTCGGGAGCGTAGAGGGCGTTACTGAGAAGACAACAAGATTGCTTTAGTTTTTTAATTGTCTTTTACATAGTGTAAGAGTTTGGAAATGTACAACAAATGCATAAAAATTGTAATTAATCGGAGATTTACAATATTTAGAACATAGTGGTGATAAAAAGCTGTAACTGTGAACTGGAGAATCTTTGTAGAAATTGCCCACATTTTTCAAGGAAATTTGACATTGGGTTTAATTTTTATCCTCGAATCCCAAATATATATATCGCTGTATCTGAATGGCCATTAGAATTAAATAATGCTGCAAACAGTATTTTCATAATTTTATAAATGCTCAAATTGCAACAAGGAAGTTTAGCAATCATTATAAATGCACAGACTTGAAGGTGGTTATACATAGTAAATGCCCAAACATTTCACACATTTTATACACTTCAAGTATGCCATTTATGAAGGCGTTATTTCATTTCATATTTATGCTCTTTAACATATGTTACCTCTCACTTGTTTCATACAAGCCTTAACACTCGTTGTATGAAGGAAACTTCATAGTAATCCTTAGTGGACCATTCAGATACTAAACTGTAGGCTTAGTGAATGTGACATGGTTAGTCATTGTCTCGGTACAGGAATTTGTCTCTTCTCATTTGTTTTGAGAATAGGTCGATTGTCCTCATACACGTTGTTTGTGGTGTCTAAACCGGTAGGATTAGAGGTAGACAATAGGAAATAGCTTTGACAGCATAGTTCATCATTACCAAAAATTAGGTTAGGTCTTATTACCTCTGAATTGGTATATTTCTGGTTGCTGAATATTGACTACGGTATTGAGTTTAATCAAACTGTTTATGACTTACTAACCATGTCACATACTGTCATAGAAATGGGCCATGCAAAGTGGTGGTATGTTACTTGGGAAATGTGTTGTATTTTTGTTTTCCATAAAGTATTACTTAGGATTGTGCCTGTAACATTTCATTTGAAATATCAGTGAATACAGGTCTCAGCTAATAGCTTCTTTTTATTACCCAGTTTTCGTGCCTTAAATATTTATCTTAAAATGTACCTCTTTTATAGAACCCTTCTTTGTGAAGTGTATTTTCATATGGATCTTAAGAGAAATATTATTCAATGGAGTTTAATCCTAAACAAAATGGAGGAAACAATTCTTGAGGGAAGGCACCAGACAGCTGGAATTGTGTGGGTTGGGGTGGGCAGGCTCGTAACAAGGCTGGCAAAACCAGACAACCGTAGGAAATATTCTGATTAAACGAATAAAATAATACCAGTGAAGAAAGCTGTACGTGGCATGAACAATAAAATGCTGTATCTGCTAGAAAGTTCAGTAATACAGAAGGGAACTGGCAGGGTTTCTGAAATATTCTAATTAGTACTCTGTAGTATTTGTTTATCAAACGTCGTAATACCATAGGGTTACACCTTGCCCTATCCTTCCGAGAAATAAATTGGGAAATTTTACTCTACTGTATCATAAATCTGTGTAAACAGTACATTCAAATATTATTTCCTGTTACAGAAAACGTACCATATTACTTACCGTTTCGGGTTCTGGTAGTTTGAATAAATGGAAAATTTAATTGTCGTTCTTGTTGTCATTAATTTACTAATATATTTTTTATTTTTAAAGTATTTTCTGACCTAACCCCAAAGACATGATTTTTTTTCTTCTTCCCTTGACTTGATTCTTCCCAAATCTTAGTGCTGAGCACTTTTATGATTTGAACACTTGTCATTTACTGTTAATTGTGCTCACTTTGATCGTGTAACCTTACATAGAACTTTACACTGCTGTTCTCTCTTGATTTTAACGATTGAGAATGTGTTGAAAGTTCTGCTTTGCAGAAGTCCTTTGGTTTTGTTTAATGGCTGCTTCCTCTTTTTCTTTTATGAGCTCCAGAGAATTTCTAGTACATAAGGTTATGAAAGCAAATGGCTTTAAAATTATTAGATGGATCGTTAATTTATGAAATTTGGCTAACGTTGATAGTTTCATAATTACTGATCTGTATATATATGTTTTATAATTTTATAATTATAATTGATGCTGCTGATTTAAACATGGATTTCTTGAGGGATGTAAGACACAAATTTTATGTAATTTTGGGAAAGTAAATATAAGCAGATGCTCTGGCATTCTCATTTGTTCTGATTGTGCTCACTAAAATCAAATTATGGTCCTTTAAGTTTTGTTCAAGTCCATAACTTATGAACTTATTGTCCATATATAACTTCTCTGCCCCTGAGATGGGAAAGATCAGCCTGGAGGCTACAGCTTCAGATGGATTGTTTGTCTTGTCTAATTAGCTGCTTGGACACAGTGTGTGCGAATGCAAGACAGACTTAACAGGTTTAATAATTATATTGCCTGAATGGGCACCATTTACCTAAATCCTACTAGCATTTTATCAATGTAACATTAGCTAAAGAAAAATAATTACAATAATTTCCAACAAAAATTTAAAGGAATTTCTATGGTGTTACTTTGTTCTTGATAGACAGGCTCTTACTCATCACTTTAAAGTAATTACAGTGTCACGAGTAAAAAGTAAATCGAGGTTTGTACGTTTTGAGTCTGGATTTGTTGGCTCGTTCCTTATGTATATACAGTATTATGTACTCGCCTAGTTTGTGTTGCAGGGGTTGAGCTCTGGCTCTTTGGTCCCGCCTCTCAACCGTCAATCGACAGGTTATGTGCGCAGGTGTGTTCGCACAGTGCATGGGGCGATCTGCTTTCTCTCACTTGCCTTCGTTGGCCTTGTTTGATCATATTGCCTTCTTATCTTGAGATGATTTCGGGGCTTTAGTGTCCCCGCGGCCCGGTCCTCGACCAGGCTTCCACCCCCAGGAAGCAGCCCGTGACAGCTGACTAACACCCAGGTACCTATTTTACTGCTAGGTAACAGGGGCATAGGGTGAAAGGAACTCTGTCCATTGTTTCTCGCCAGCGCCCGGGATCGAACCCGGGACCACAGGATCACGAGTCCAGTGTGCTGTCCGCTCGGCCGACCGGCTCTGCCTTTGTTGCAGTCATTATTTCTTTTTTTTATATCTACCAGTTTGTTCACTCCCTAATATGAGGTTCAGATTTACAAGCTTTTTGATGCATCATACTCCCACTGATATTGGAAAGTTAATTTTCAGTGTTGCTGTAAATTCCCGGTCTAAAAAAAATCTATTTAGTTTAATTCTCAAAATATAATTTCCAAAGCAGATTTTTATAGTTGACTGCACTGCAAGTTAAAAAAATAGTAGTATTGGTGGTAAATTGTTCAAATTGAATGGTGAACATTCACTACATTTGGTGAACGGAGGCTTTAGAATGTCAGTATAGTGCACTAAATAAGGGTCATAGATTGCACTGTGTAAGGGAAAAATTTAGTATGATTGGCATTTTTATAATTTCAGCATCACTTCATTTCCAGTTTTCATAGAATGGGGAAGCAGATTCTTAAAAATAAAAATATTACTGTAGATTTAGTACAGCATTTAGCAGCACTGCACACAATCTTCTCCCTTCACGTAACATTGCATGAAACTAATATTATTTCACAGGAGTATCGCGGATATTTCATTGATTAGGGGAGCAAATGATCTCATTGTGGCACAGTAGGTACAGTATGTATATACAGTATATATATATATATATATATATATATATATATATATATATATATATATATATATATATATATATATATATATACTACAAAAATAACATATTCCTTCCAGGCACGCTGTTTTCACTCTATCCTGTATATTGCTTATGTGATTCACCTTCATACTGCATTTTTTCACTTGTATCTTCCAGGTTATATTTAGGATTTACACTGGGAGAACCCTGTTTTCTGTTATGCATTTAAATTATTTTGATAGAGGGATTCAAAATACAGTGGAGTCTCTCTTGACTGGACCAAGTTGCGTCAGATGCCTTTTGCCTCAAGAGCTTTTGTTGCATCTGACCTTTACTCTTATTTTACTATTTTTTGACCATAATTATAGTTTTTAATAATGCAAATACTAAAACATGCTTTTTTCTTGTGCATTATGATACAAAAATCACTTGGGAAAAATGTTTAAAATTGTTATTGAATTAATTTTTAAATTTTTCAGCGTCAAATTCTGATCCAGCAAATACAGTACATGGTCGTACTCCACTAGAAGTCTTCCATTATTTTCCATTGCTATTAGATCACAGTGATCTTATGGCATAAACCATTGCTTCCAGAGTTTCTACAGACCAGGTTTAGTTCAAGTGTGGCTCCACTAAAATAGGTTTAAATGGTGAAAGCCATATAGTATTTAGAATAAGGATTGAACAGATTTTCTACATGTGGTGAACCTATGGCATGCATGCCCAAAACATTAATGAATTGATAGTATGAACCAAAGCTTATAATTTCACACACACATTTCTTCTTCCTTGTAAAGCAAAATACTATTTTTTTCTTATTAAAAATATTATTATTAATTTTTTTGACAAGCTTTCTCAAATGCTTTCCTTTATTGCAATCTCCTGTGAATAAGTAACAGGACTCTTCCTTTAAAGTTCATTATTAATGTTACTAATTCATTCATTTTACCTCTTCGAAAATTATTAGGTATTAATTACAAAAATCCTAAAGTTGTGTCTTTTAAACAATTTAGAAGTTATTGGTAACCTAAACAGTCTTTTGTAAGTGCTTTCAAGTATTTTGTGCTCTACTTTAAAAAAAAAATTACAAATATAATAATAATAATTATAATAAATTATAATCTGCAGTTCTAATTTCCCAAGGGCATGCGAGATCATATTTTAGAAGAATATTTATTGCCAGTATAGGTGCATGCTGTCAAAACGGTATGCCACCCCCACTTTTCTAGAACATGGTTCAGTTTTTTAAGTTTAGACTGCAATTATGGTGTTGTGTATAGTATTACCTTAAAAATTGGAAACATGCTTTTGAATTACTGGTCAATTATACTACTGTATAACATAGTTAAAATATAAATCAACTTTATATTCATAATTATAATAATTTGCAGTATATAAATTGTTTATGGCAGCAACTTGTAGTGTGTACACTGTACTCTAGATTCTGGCTAGTGTACCACTTTTCAAGCTATCTGTGCTTCAGCTTCTTACTTATCCTCCCTGGATCACTATGCATTATTTGAAACGTTTCTTTATTATTATATTTATCAATCACAATCTTGAGAGATTGAATTCAGTCTTTAAAAGTGTGTGCCATTTACAGTATGGCATGTACAGTACAGTACAGTACCATTTAAATTTTCACAATTGTAACCCCTAATGGTTTCAAAGTCGCAATTTCCTCGTTTCTTAACAGATATGAGATTAATATGCCAGCCTCGGGAACACATTTCAGAAAATGACTTGCAAGATACTGTAGTGAAAGTATTGTTAAGTGTTTACTTAGTATTGTATAATTAATCATATTTAGGTCCCTTTGTCAGGGATTGGATGCTTCATGGTTTTGTTGTGATGGAGATTTTCTCCCTTCATCCTTCTTCTGTTTGGTTTCATTTCAGTATGTTGAGTATACCTCGTCATATTTAATTGAAAATTGAAATACTGTACAGTACTTGCATTTTAGAAAATGTGTATTGTTGCTATTGAAATAAGCAATGTAGCCTAATAGTAAATATGTATAGTTAACATTATCATGTGATATTTTGAGGAGAACATTTTATCAATTTGAAACTAACAACAATTTCATCAATCACTTTGCTATCGAGCAGGATAGCTTAGTGGCAACTTTTTTGTTTGTATAGAATGCGTAAAATTGTGTAAGATCATAAAACTGATTTAAGTGGACAGTGCAAGACAGCTGTGTGTGACCTCGCTGGTCACTCAGATGCCACTAAAAGTCACCCAGATGTTTACCCACAGCTATGGTACCTCTAGACATTTTTGAAAAGGTGAAAGTTCTTTAAAAATTTGAACTACATGACAGCAATATGAAAAATGTTGGTATTATCCACCCATTCTTTTACCTTGGCTGCTTCATTCTTTGCAAAGGGGGTATAAATATACAGTAATTTGTTGTTGAGGACAGGAAGACAATGCTTGGGCTTGTCAAGGTGGGAGAGCCGGTCGGCCAAGCGGACAGCACGCTGGACTTGTGATCCTGTGGTCTTGGGTTCGATCCCAGGTGCCGGCGAGAAACAATGGGCAGAGTTTCTTTCACCCTATGCCCCTGTTACCTAGCAGTAAAATAGGTACCTGGGTGTTAGTCAGCTGTCACGGGCTGCTTCCTGGGGGTAGAGGCCTGGTCAAGGACCGGGCCACGGGGACACTAAAAAGCCCCGAAATCATCTCGATATAACATCTCAAGGTCCCACTAGGCAAACTACACTGTACTGATTTTTTCCAAGATGCAATTCACAACAAATACCTATATCCCAGGTACTTATTTACTGCTAGTGAACAAGGCATCAGGTGAAACGAAAGGTATCCAACCATTTCACGCCCTGGGATTGAACTCTGGTACATCAGTTGAGCCGAGTATGTAGGCCACAGTGCTACAGGACATTTGCATGAACATTACTGATAATACTAATTTAAAGAACACTTATTATATGTATGTCAGTTATTATATTGACATGTTATTTAGTAATTTGCTCCACAGTTCTGCAACCATTTCCAAACCAATACTATAGCATACTTCTTCTTGAAATATAAACTTATTCAATTTGAACTCGTTATTTCATGTTCCATTTTTGATTAGTATTATTAGCTTCCTATTTATATTCTCCTTGNAACACCGGAGGCACATATAAGCAGAATGTCGGTGGCATTTAGAAAATTGACAAACATAACAGCATTTAAAACTTTAAACATGGAGGTTTTAAAGACCATGTTCACAGTTTAAGACTATTACTGGAGTATACAGGAATCACTGGGATAGAATCAACAACTCGCAAAACACACAAAAGAAACTTATAGAGTACAGTAATTTGGTGATTCTAGATCCTTGTTGGTCCCCTCAAAATCTATTGAATGTGAAATCTAGAGGAGCATCCTGAAAGTGACGGAATTGTTAGCGAGGAATCTCGCCCGGGATTGTGTAGTGATTATCGAGATTGTGCACGATCCTTACCCAGGGTTTGTCCCAGTGAAGTGATGATCTTCACCTGGACGTAAACTGGGTGAAGATTATGTGTAACGAGAACCCTCGCTGTAGACTATCTTCATATACAGGTAGTTGTAGCTCAGGTGAAAATTATTCGCGGTGTTGAACTTTAACTGGGCATGTATAGTGGCAAAGTGTAGTGAGGATGGTGTACAATGAAGATAGTGTGTAGTGAAGGTCATGTTTAGTATGGAACATGTGATGGTGATTGTGTATTGAAAGTATGCAGTGAACACGAACATAATTACAATCGTGTTGTAAAGTTTGTGTTTAGTAAAAGTTGTATTATGATGGGTTATGTTCATTTATGGTTGCATTAGTGAGCTCGTAAAGATCTTGTATAGAAAGGATTGTTTTGTGAGATGTGGGCAACCAATAGCATACATCGTGACTTGATGTAACCAATGAATTTTGATTCTATGGGGATGCTGGGTTCCTGTTTTGTTTTTTCCCCCATCTTTGCACCTGGGCAGTGCTTGGCACCACTGTTAGTCATCTGGGTCATTTAATAAATACAAATATTTTGTGTATCCGGTATGCATTTGAACACCATTGAATGTTATTTGACCAGATTTGGATTGATGGTAGAAGGCTTTGAGAAAAAGTATGTTAACAGCTTTAAGCTGTTTTAAGAACATAAGAACAAAGGTAACTGCAGAAGGCCTATTGGCCCATACGAGGCAGCTCCTATTTATAACCACCCAATCCCACTCATATACATGTCCAACCCTTGCTTGAAACAATCGAGGGATCCCACCTCCACCACGTTACACGGTAATTGGTTCCACAAATCAACAACCCTGTTACAGAACCAGTATTTACCCAAGTCTTTCCTAAATCTAAACTTATCCAATTTATACCCATTGTTTTGTGTTCTGTCTTGTGTTGATACTTTTAATACCCTATTAATATTTACTGTGGGTCCTAGGAACAAACAAAATTCAAGGGCTGGTAGAACCCCAGGAGCTCAGGACCTAGAATGGCACTCAAAATTCTGGAATATGGGTGAACATTAAAGACTGAATGAGGAACTGATAGGAATTAGCAATCACTGTTATAGCATGGAGTGCAACTGGAGTGAACTGGAGTGAACGATATGGAAGAAAATGCGGAATAGAACCAGTGAAGAGCAGAGGTGCCATAGGCACAATCAGAGAACACTGTATAAACATCAGAGGTCCGCGGTTGTTCAACGTCCTCCCAGCAAGCATAAGAAATATTGCCGGAACAACCGTGGACATCTTCAAGATGAAACTAGATTTATTCCTCCAAGGAGTGCCGGGCCAACTGGGCTGTGGTGGGTATGTGGGCCTGCGGGCCGCTCCAAGCAACAGCCTAGTGGACCAAACTCTCACAAGTCAAGCCTGGCCTCGGGCCGGGCTTGGGGAGTAGAAGAACTCCCAGAACCCCATCAACCAGGTATCAACCAGCATAATGTTTATGTAATTGAGATGGAGGAGAAAAACATGCATAACAGTTTCAGAGGAGGATGAGGGTACATTAAAGACTGCAGGAGGGTGTGAAACTTTTTCTAGTGTGTCCAGTGGAGGATGTTGCAAATTATTCTGAAGAGACAATAGTAAAGTACATACCAAGGTCATAAGCAAAAAGGCTTAAAACCAAAAATAGCAGAGTGCAGAGACAGTGGAAGCACTAAGCAGGGTCAGACATGAATGCACTAGGTTGGAGGAAAGCAAAGTAGCAATTTGAAAGATGTGTAGCAACTGAAGCAGAAAGGTCTGCATAAAAAATTACAGGCAAATTGATTCCATTTCTTAAAAACTGAGCCATGTTGGATGACTGGTGCAAGTATGTTAGAAGGGTATAAACTTTTTCCTTCATTGCCCTAATTTTTGTTTTACCCATGGTAGGTAAATAGGAAACAAACAACATTTGACGAATGTCTGTTTTAAATATCTCTAAATATTTTAGCACCAATAATTTTTTTTAATTAGTGAATATTTCATCACCCAGGTCCCAGCTAATGAGAAAAATATCACTTCTCCATCTTACTAGTTCTGCAAAATTGGGATACAGTAAAGGAATAATTCAGGGTTTGGAAAACAGTTTTGTTTTGTGGTAATTATGAAAGCAAGAGTGGAAATCGTACTTACCATGTGTAGGCACTTTAAAAAAAGCATCATGACCTCCCCAGCTACCACAGGGTGTTCGATGTGAGTTCTTAATTAGAAAGACTCCTAATGGTCCGTCTTTTCTTCAAATAACATTTTGCATTGACTGCTTGACCGAAGCTCAATCATTTGCTTTGTAACACATAAACACTTATCTGGGGATTTCAGTCAAACAGCACTGAAATGGGTTGACAGTCCACTGGTATACAGTATAGGCCTTTTAATTTAGGAAAGTATTCCTTAAATTACAAAGAAAGTTTTCTTAGATGGGTGATCACATCATCCTTGAGTTCGCTGAAATCGGTTCCATCAACATTCCTCCATAGCAAAGAAAGGGTGGGGAAGGATGCAATTTTAGGTTCTGCCATTTTTAGTCAATACTCGAGCTTTTCTTGAAACTTTTTTGCTTGCAGATACAGTATTCTATTTTATTTTTGTTTCCTTGAAGTTGCAGATTAAGTGCATTCCTGTGGGAGAAAATGTCAATTAAATTACTAAGCTGAGGTAACCACTTATTGGAAATTATTTAAGTGAGAGAGTGCTTCTTTTCAACCAAAAACCTCAAATTTTCAGTCCTCAGCTCCCAAAAAATAGTTCAAAACATTCCTCCTGAGAGCCAATGGTCTGCACATAGAAAACTAGGTTCTTATTTAATGGATTGATTTCAGAACAAGGATCGGAGGAGCCTTGTCTTTAAAGCCTTGATGTACTATTCTTCACTACTGTAATGAATTTTTCATGACTTATTTTAGTCCAGGAACATTACTTTTGATGGTCAGAGCTTGGCAGTGAATCATACATTGTGTTTCAGAATTTAGTCGTTATATTGCTCTGCATGAGCCATAAAGCCTGAATTCACACAATACCGAGCTTTGAAGGAGCACGTTTACTGTTAATTCCCACATGATTCCCAAGTTAAACCTTTTTTGCTAAAAAAAAAAATGCTGAATATTGTTGAATGTCAATTCCTTTACAAGTATTATTCAAAGGCTTGTAGACCAGAAGATCTTGTTCAATAGTGGTTTCAGACTTACAAGGGATGTAGGCCATTAACTGCAAGTCATTGGAGATATCCGTGATTTTGTCCAGTCGAATAGCACACTTATCATTCCAGTGAATATGGTGAATAAGTTCTGCCTTTGTCTCCAGCAATGATTTCAATTTGGAGACTATGATATTATTTGACAATGGCACTTCCGGTACTTTTGGTGCTTGGTCAGAGCCACACTTGATTTAATTGATGTGAATAGCAGTTGTCTAGATTAGCATTTCACACATTGTGTGTGGTATTTGATTTTGCACCGAAGTAAGCTACTTCAAAGCTTACTTTTGCCACATCCTTCTGATTAAATGTTGCTTTGGAGTCCTTCTTGTCAAGTTGCTGTTTCTTTATAATCACTTTTAGACGTTTAAAATGTTGGAGGCATGAAGAACCATGCTGGATGTTTCTGCTTCAGATGGTCTTCGAACCTTACTCTTTTTCAATTTATCATTTGCGTAGAAGAGCGTAACACACCCTTGTCTTCAATATTGGTGAAAGAAAGCTCAGTAGCATCTGGCACATAAGGATGATTGTTAGCACTCATTCTGGGTAAGAAAAAATGAAATTTTGAATTTGAATTAGTTCTATTTTGACTGAGGGAACAATGTCAGCTGCTACGATATGAGTTTACAACAATGTATAACTGGTGCAGGGGCAGTGACATGACACAAAAATTACAAAACAGCGAGTTAAAATATAATGAGGTGTAGGTATAAATACCAATCAGTTTTCATTAAATGGGAGCAGCACACAGCCAGTGCAATACTTGCCTCACACTGCCACAGCTAGCAACACACTGCACCAAGTCTAAACTTTATACGTGATATTGGTGCAAACTGATCACTTTTTTTTTTAACTTCTATACACCATAAATTTTAGTGTTTTCTGAGGTATGTCACTACCCAAAGAAATGCCATTTTATCCATTCTTTGGTAGATTTTCCCAGGTTTGGGAAGTGCTGGTGAATGCATAAAATATTGACTGATGTGTTACAAACGTTTTTGGGTACATCAGTGGCACTTTCTAAATCTCTTTAACAAGTCCCTCTAAACAACGGATCAAAGTTAATCACCAGATCTTCCCTTCAAATTTAGAATTTTTCAGAAAAAGTTCGGATTCTGGAGAGGCCCGTGTGTTATCAGAATCCTCATTAGATGATAATTTTTGTCAGACCTCATTTTTTTTAAGTCCTATATTTGTATATCATTTAGTGGAAATTGATTGGCAGTGGAAGTACCCAAAATTTTATTCCTTCGATATATCACCTTAATTATTTATTAGAATGAATACCCAAAATATTTAATAGAAAATCTTGGTTTCAAGAGCATTTTGGGCGTGGGAATGTCATTTGGCCTGGTTTAGTCATGGCTCTTCTTTAGAAAAATCAACTTCAAGGGGTTATATCTAAAGAGATCATGGCAATGAGGGAGAAATCTCTTATTGACAGGTTCTGGTAGAGTTTATCATATGATTTCAAGAAATCTATGGACAAATTTATAAAATGTCTGTAGAGCATGAGAAATATGCGGGTATGAATGTTAACTCCTTCAACCCATTTACTGTGTGGCTATATTCTATACCTAGTCCCTCATGTGCATCAAAAAAGAATTATTCAAAAATGTTTTTATCATAAAATTGTCATGGGGTGAAGCTGTAAGGTTGGTTAATTTCAGTAGCAGAAGGACCAGGTTGCCAGCTGTGGCTCATGGCGACAGTTTAAAGGGTTAGGTTCTGCTTCTAGTTCCATTTTATTTTCTTATTTCATTTACTTAGTTTTTGTGGGTAAAGGATATATTAGGATGTCACTAGTGGTTTTAATGTTTTCATATGCAGTAATGTGAAATATACATACATATGTACACATGCATATCACTATAAAGTACACACACACACCCTATATTAATTCATATCTATATATTTGAGCCAAAGTAACAATTGTTCATAACACATTTATTTGTGAATATATTCACTAGTCAAGGTGTAGTGATAATACAATGTCACTCCTATTGAACCTTATGTCATCAGCAATATGCTTTTCTTATCCTAACTTGTTTTATCTAGCATTAATGAATTGTTTTATCAAAGCATTGTATTAGTGGTGTGGTTTGCAATGCAACATGTAGCAAGTAGTCAATTGTCATAGAGAATAGACAATGCTCCTTTCCATAGATTGCCAGGAAGATTTGGCATCATTCATGGAATTTAGCTGGCATACTTTCATCACAATCACCTATACTCACCGTGCTCTAAATCTCAAACACCTTCCCCCCCCCCCCCACCACCACTACCACTAATATCAAGATCACACTTACATTTTCATAGGAATCGGATTTTGTAGAACCATGTACATATGCTCCAACTGGCTACTCTGACAGCGAGTGTCTGCAGTATGCCACGACTTCATGTCGGTCGTAATCACATCCTCGGTCTGACTCACTTTATAGGAAAAGATGATTGATTCATCTTTTGATGGATATTATGTAGGATTTCTTGACTGATTAAACCCACACTAATATTACTTTAGTAAAATTTTGCATATTTTAGTGCAAAATTTGTTCCACATTACAAAATATGTATATGTAGTTTGCACGGTGATCATCAGTAGTACAGATGATAATACAGTACTGTATTGCTATTTTCATTACATTTAGAAGCATGTGGAAACAAAGCTAATGCTGTCTGGCAGCATGAACACTAATACTGTGTATGGTCACCACTGCAATGATCAAACTAGCAACAAGATAACTCACCACATTTCCAACAGAATCAGATATGCTCAAATTCGCTTAGTGACTGTATCGTCAGCACAGCAATGTGCAAGTCCCCACCCACACGCCTATACTCCTCAATCTCACTTCTCTTGTTATTAGAGAAGTGAGATTAGTTCTCACAATCTGCTTGTGAGAAGCTTATTTCATAGTTTAATGGATAATATTAAAGTTACCTTTAATATTTTCCTCATCACCAAGATCTTCAGATCCTTGCAGTTTTGCATGGCATCAATTGTCTCCTATTGTGGTCGCACTGTGCCTTTAGAGGCTGCATGGTGATGCACCCGTCATGGTGTGATCTTTTTACTTAGGGCCCCAAGAAGGAAACTTAAGGCTCATAATTTTTTCCCATTATGGCAACCAATTGCTTGAGGTCTCTAGTGTCAAATGACCTTCCTACAGTCAGTGGGTCTTTTAAATATTATATGGGCAGTACAAGTTGCCTCCAGGCATTTAGAATATAGCAGCAATTGCTTGACAGATACGTGAGCAGTGTAAGGGCTTAATTGGACTCCAGTTATGTTTTAACAATTCTTATCGGAGACAACATTCAGAGAAACAGTGCCTTGGAAAGGTATTGATCAATCATATTTATATTAAGCATACTACAATTGAATGACAGTTCCACCACCCACCTCCCCACTTGCACGAAACTAAACCTATTATACTGCCTGTTCCCTGCAATCATTACACCTCCAGAACATGTTGAATGCTATTTTGAATCTTTAGTTACATTGACCTGAAGTTACCTGTTGGATCAGCTTTAATCAAAACATTCCTGTAGTTTTTTTTATATTAAAAATCATCTTTTTACAATTATTTGGCACCATTCAATTTTTCATTGTTTAGTTAAGTTCTCCACACCTATTTCATTTCTGATGGTTCACTTCAATTAATATTTTTCTACATAATGTACTATATCTTTTACACATCTGTGAAGAGGTAATTCTGTACTGTGTGTCAGTCTTTCAATACTCCCAAGGAATTGGTGATTGTATAGTTTTTGTAGCAAATGTCCTAAAAATTATTCAGTTCCACATCATCCAGTCCATTCTCTTGATTTGCCACAACATACAAAATAAGTGGTACTAAATGCACGATCCTAAGTCACTTGCCTAACCAAACCAACCTATGCATAGAAAATGGATAGTTTTGATGTACTCTTTTTTTTTTTTTTTTTTTTTTTTCTTTCATAATACTANAGGAGTCTTAGGACTTTTCTGTCTTGTGGTCCATTGAAAAAAAGTTCCTGTAGAAGAATACTTATGGGACAAATTCTAAAAGACAGATTAAGGACTTATTTCAATCTCTTCAGCTTTCTTTTAATGACCTTTTGACATTTTCATCATATCTGTTGTTGACAAGGATCTGCCTTACTCTACTGAGTTCTTGTCGACTTGCTTCGAACTGGTGCCGTATCAAAGAACAACTGTTGTCATAGCCAACAACAGCACTTCTCTTGTACTGGTCAGGGTTTTCATTGGTATCACTTTTCCATATTAGTTCCCTTGGTATAGACTAAAGTATGGAAGCTGCCTTTTTTTTTTTTTATAACATACTCATGGAAGGTAGCTTGCCTTCACTCTCCACATTGTAAGTAAAATCTAAATGCATGGAATTTTGTTCAGAAGCTTCCTTAACTACTGGGATGTGCTACGTTTGTGAAATTCTTCCTGTGTGCCAAAAATCAAGTGTTTGCCAAAAAAAAAATATTGTCTGTAAAATGATGAATATTTTTTGCTGAATATATGTACCAAAAAAAAAATCAAATTCCACTTACATTGACTGTGGGAATGTGGACAAAGTGGTGCGTGACGTCATCACAGGCTATTCCGTGATGACGCTAACACTGTTCATCTATGCTACTTGTATCAGATGCATCATCACTGAACCCAGAATATGATTCATATATAAAAATTGAAGATAACATGGGGTGATCATGGGTGGTGCTCAGCTGCTACTGGATTCGCTTGCTGTATCGTCCTCATCGGTGCTGTATCACTTGTATCCGACCCTTGTGTTTGGTCCTTATTGTGCCTAGCTACATAAATATCATGACCCTTATGTTCTTCAAATGACAAGATTTTAATTTCACTGACAGCGATGTTTCAAAACTGCGTCGGACAGGTGTTTGGGAGCCAGAGGCGCATGCACCACCTATGGTTGCTCACTCGGAACTGAGCCAGCCAGCAGTCCTAGGACATTCTGGGAATTTTTTCCAAGATGACTGCCTCTCGCTGGAGGTCCCAAGAGTCCACTTCGTACCCAACCAACTGCGTGCACGATTTGAATGGTACGAAGTCTTAAATTGGAGTTTTCTCGGCCAGTGCAGTTTCGAGCCAATGAGTTTTCTTGGCCAGAGTTTTCGCCAGCGCAGTACTGTACAGTGGTTAAGCAGCAGTAGGTACTTGAGAGGTAACAGTTGCAAGAAATCGTCAATACTGTACTGTACAGGCTGTGTGTACAGTAGATGTCAGATTTAATGTCCATTATTTTTTTTATAATATAAGTGCTTAAATCCACTGTAATGCATATGTTGTACAAGGTTTTTTATTACCTTGCTAAGAGTATTGAAGTGAAATATTTCTATTGATATGTGTGTCAAAATTAGTACTATACAGCATTGCAGTTATTCCCCATGTGCACATAAGTCATGTTGACCAGACCACACACTAGAAGGTGAAGGGACGACGACGTTTCGGTCCGTCCTGGACCATTCTCAAGTCGATTGAGAAGTGAATAAATCATGTTTTGCACACCAAAAGTCAGCCAAACTTACTATATAAAAAAAATCAACAAATTAATTTATTTTCCATTCTTTATTTTGATTTCAATACGATAAAGCAATTGATGGCAATAATTTGATGCCTAAATTATATACAGTATTTATGATTAATGGCTTCCCCCCCCCCTCCTTCCCCTCAAAAAAAATTATTGCAGAA
Organism: Procambarus virginalis; assembly: GCA_020271785.1. NCBI lineage: Eukaryota > Metazoa > Arthropoda > Malacostraca > Decapoda > Cambaridae > Procambarus > Procambarus virginalis. The sequence continues at coordinate 19,347,929 of WNGS01003388.1, read as the reverse complement.
TTTTTGTTCCCAGCAAGCATAGTGAGGTGGTGGGAGGCAAGCTTGCCTGCATGAGCTGCTTACCACTCGTCAGCAGTGTAGAGTGAGGGGGGGGGGGGCAATGACGTGGTTGCACTTACGCCTACTCTTCTTTCGTACTGTATCTATTTTTTGCTCGTTAAAAATATGTATTTTTCCAAAATGCCTTCAACACTATATTTGGTGCTGTAAGATATCTTGTTAACAAAAAAGGCAAATATAGTGCACTGTGATAATTAATAATACCACCTCTGTAACTTCATGTCATCCATCCAAGAGACTGGTGTTGGAAGGCATAAAATAACTGTTGTTTGGACCACATTTCCACATCTGTTTTGGTAATTTTGTGGGTTTTTTAGTTTTTTAATTTAACATTTTTATTAATTTGGATTTAGCACTAATATTCTATTGGGCATGGATGAACTGCAATACAGGGAATACAAAGAACAGTTACTGCATGCATAGACATGATGAAACGCCTAAATAATTGGGATCGTCTCAAAGCTCTGAAAATGTATTCTCTATAAAGGAGACGAGAGAGGTATCGGTAATATATACGGTACACGTGGAAAATGCTAGAGGGCAGGTCCCAAATTTACACGGTAAAATAACAACATACTGGAGTGAACGATATGGAAAGAAATGCAGAATAGAGCCAGTAAAGAATAGAGGTGCCATAGGCACAGAGAACACTATGAACATTAGAAGTCCACGGTTGTTCAATATCCTCCCAGCAAGTATTAAGCAATATTGCTGGAACAAAAGTGGAAGTCTTCAAGAAAAAACTGGACCCTTCTTTTTCGGCAAGAAGTGTTGGACCAACCCAGCTGTAGTGGATGTGTGTTTCAAGCTTCAAGTCTGTTGGACCCAGCTCTCACAAATCAAGCTTGGCCCTGGTTTGAGCTTGGGGAGTAGAACACTCAGAACATCATCCAGGTACAGTAACATGTGGTATAATATGTTTATTTTTGGCCATTTTGTGTGTTCTTTAAATATTATTGTTTGATAATATTTGTTAAATGTTGTATTTGAGTTTTAAAGATTTTTATGTACTGTACAATAGTTTACAATAATATAAGAAAGGTAGGGCTTACCGACATCACAAATTGCAAATGACAATGCTGAGGGAGTTACGTTCATCACTTATTTAATCATTTAAATGTTTATAAGTCAGTATAATAAGTTTGCTAGAATTTTATGTAAATGGCCGTTTCTCATGGAAAGAAATATGGGGACTGAGGGCAGAGGGCAGGAGGGTTGGCTTGGGGTAATATGACTTCAGCAGGATGGAGATTGCAGTTGCCACCCACCTCCAAGGCTTGCTTTGTCTGCCTAGCTTTGCCTCCAACATGCCCAGGTTCCTCTGGAGCTCACTTGGTCCTTGGATCAGATCTTTTCCGATTTGTCCTCTCCCTATTTTTCTTGTCTCCTTTGGATTCCTTTTTCTGAGCTACTTGTTGGCTCTGGCTTCAGAATCTATATTTATAAATTTTTGTTTAAAGCATTTATAGCATGAGCACTCGGTGATTTATATTTTGAATTTGGTAAGGCTTTTGCTAAGGAGCCATAAAGCTACATTTGAAAAAGATTAGGTTTAATAATTGTATACTGTATTGTTGTAATTGTTTTTATACATTTGTATTATATGGTTTTATGTAGGTTGTATGCTAGAATATTAAAGAGGTACAGTGTTAGTTTTGTCAAGAAAAAGGTCACTAATCTCAAAAATTCGAGCCGAGTCCAGCTGCAACTGAATTTGGAATGGAATGTGTGGGGGGTTGGTTTCTATTACTTATTTTGAGGAAGAATACAGTGCCACTAAACTTGACAAACATCAAGTGCTATGGCATTATTTTTTATGTTTACTTTTAGTTTTATAGCTTGACCCCCTTTTTGTTGAAAGCTTAGATTTTGGTAACACCAGATTCATAACAATTGGTTTAATGTTTTGATGCATTGAATTAGGTTCTGGAGAGTGAACGTTCGTGAGTGTCGACTCTGGCCATATATTGGGGGGCATTATTTAACTTGTTATAAAAATATGTCGCGTTTCATTATACCGTCCAATCTTGAGTGGTTGGGCAGTTTTTTTTTTATTAACAGGAGGCAGAGATGTCCTGTGTGCTTACAGGCTGTGTACCATATCTTGTATTTCTCTCCTTTTCTATTTTTATCTGCTTTTATGTATTTCTACTGTGTTCAGTCGAATTTAACCACTATACACATTTAATATCAGATAGGCAGTTTTATTAGTTGAGGCAAAGGATTTTCTTAAACAGTATAATATGACTAATAATAAATACATATAATAATTCTATAATCTTATAATTAATAATGTAATATGTAAGACCTGTAAACTTTGTATGAAGCGTTCTTCCGAGTAACAATTTTTAGGATGTTTGACCCCATATTTCTAAGTTACTTTCTTGTGATCCTGTTGAAGTTGAACCAAGATCTGTATTCTTGACACAAAATTCAGATCAGTTCTGTTTACATTGCTCTAATGCATTCATGCCAGAGAAAATGTTAATAAATATAATTCTTCAGATGAGTATTGTAGTGTTTAATTTTTTGGTTCCAGCGCCTAGCTCTTTGCTGATTTTCCATGCATTATGCCAATGTTGTTAAACTTGAAAACAGGTGCAGTAACTGCCTGTTTTTTTCCTTAATGGGTAAAACCATGTTTTAATTTGTTATGGGGGGGGGGGTGGAAAATGGAAAACACCAATGTATTGTGACTTGAAATTTTTACATATTATGGTGCAAAGAGGGTCCTTATCATTACAAGACCATATCATTGGACAATGTAGACCCCTCCTTGGTAGCAGTTTGGATAAATTTCAACACAATGTTGGTAGGGGGAGCAAACTTGATTGATGCCTTAAAACAAAATATGTAAATATTGCTATAATGAAGCTTCTGTACACATGCCCTGGTTTTATGTAGATACATTAAGTAGACTTTGTTTGCAAATGATACTCTCAGAAGTTTTGCCCTGTGACCACTTAAATGGCTTTCTTGTTATATCACAAAAATGGGTAGATATATTTGCTAAAAGCTTGGACATTGCATAACTTATAACTTTGATCAATACTATATAATATGTAAGGTTTTACAAGTGTAAGTCTTCATAGGTTTATAGTTGCAAGCACTTCATATTTTCATTGGAGGGACTTTTCTTCTGGCCAGTATTGTAGAATCAAACTTCAAAATTATGGGTTTTATATTAGTGAAGTATGATTAGCCACATTTGTTTGGCCTGATCAGATTGTGACAATTTTTTAAACTGTGTAGACAGCAAGACCTGGTAACCCCACCAATTGTACAACATAATCTTATCTTTTTCTGTTTTTTCGATCTCCCTTTCACTAATTCCACAATACAGCCATCACAGCTGCCACTACTGTCATAACCACTTGTGCAGACACCAAATGCACTACAAAAGCCATAACTATCACCACAATCAATAACCACAACAAATATTAAAATTACAACTACCACCAATACGACTACTTAAGCCCCAATATGCAGCATTTCAGTCTGCCCTCAAACTCTTGCTTGGTGAAATGGGTGAGAAAATCTGACCTTCAGAGTGCTCATTGCAACTGGATATTCATTGAGGCTGTGTTTTCTGAATCGAGGTTGCAGTGTACCATACGCTTAAAGTCTGTCTTTCCCTTGTTTTATGGAGTGGTCTAGCAGTCAGGGTCATTTTAGGGCTCGTGGTCTCCGGAGGTTTGCCACACTAAAGGTATTCTTGTCTGTATCCTGGGCTTACATCAGGGCAGATAGATTTTTACAAGTTTACCTTCAGATACTTCGACCAGTGTGTAACTTTGGGCAGACTTTCCTCTAGGCGACACTCATCTTCAGGTGAGGTTGGGTGCTAGCAGGACTGTGCGACTTCTGTTAATTTGGCAATTTCTTCCTCCAAAACTTCTTTTAATGCTACAGCAGTTCAAGTGAGTCATACTCTTGTTTTAAGTATTGTGGGTTCTCTGGTACTTCAGTTAGTGGACAACTATATCTACTGTTAAGTTGTCATCCGCACTTCAGTGGAAATAAACATTTCAGTCACCTGGGTTCTAGGAGACTTAAATCATAGACCCCCCCCCATGTGAGATAGTGGATAGAGCTTATATCCACTTCTATCCCCCACACGTGAGTGGATAGAGCTTCTGCCTCACGCGTGTGGGGTCCATGGTTCAAGTCTCCTAGAGCCCAGGTGAATGAAATATATCACTGTGTTATGACAAATGTTAATACAATCTTAAATAATTGTCTGATTGTTGTGTGTACTTTGCTTGTGTAATTTTTGACCCTATACATATCTTCATGAAAGAGGCTTGGTGGTGGGGTAACTGGAGAATGGCAGAGCATGAGTGGTGATGGCTGTTTCTGCTAACCAACATTCCCTCACTCAGCTGTGTGTATATGTGAGAGGGTGAGTGAGTAATGTAAATTAGTAGTAGGCATCCATCAGTCTCGGGAGACTATGGAGTTGCACTCTGGTTGTCGGTCTGGAGTGGCCTCACCAGGGCACAAAGCCCAGGGTAGGTTGATTCGGGGGGAAAAGCTGTTACCCAGGCAGCAGTAATGTTAGTTATGTAACTACCTTAGGTAGTTAGTAATGTAAATTACTAACTACCATATCATGGATAATAACATTCACCTGTACTCTCGGAGTCTCGAACCGCTGACCACCACAACCAGTATTCAGCTGCTCTACTTGACTGAAATGTTGTTGTCCAGGATATGGTGGTTAGAAATTTATATGACTAGGACGTGGCTCACTTAACACAGACATGCCAAAGTGGTACCCCACGGGAAGGTCTAAAGTTCCAGTTGGGCAGCAGACTGGTGCTTCTGGAATCCTTGTTTAAAGGGTGTTGGTGGCTCAGTTCTTAGAGCGGCTGCCAATTGTCTGTGGTCTGCGGTTTGAGGCTACGAGTGTCCAGGTGAATGAAATGTGCAATAAGTGTTTATATTCGTACCTGTAATTTATCTTTCTACACAGTTTTGTCATAAAATAAAATGTATAAACCAACTTTTCATGTTGGCAACAAACGGCAAATTTGCATTGTATGGCAAAGGTAGTTGTGTTGAGAGCTGGAAATTTCTTTGCGTCATCTGCTGGCAGTCTTCTGCATAAGTGCTCCCATTATCAAGGCCTTTTGGCCAATTCAGTCTCACTTGGTTTCAAGCTATCTAAACTTTTATAATAAGAAATATAATCAATACTGTACAGTACACTGTTTTCTAATAGTTTTAGTAATGAATACTAGAAAATTAGTTTCATGTGTGAGCGAGTGCTTTAGGCGCAAAGTACAAATTATAATATGTCTGCTAGGTAATGTTGACATAATTTTCTTTGTCACTGATTCCTATCCATGCTATCTCACCTTCAGTAAAATTTAATGTGGAAGAAATAAAATGTTTACTTATGCAAGAATCAATTAAGAAAACCTGGAAAAAGTGAAGATCAATAAAGCAGTACAGTATTGGTATGAAGAGAAGCCTGAAGTTCCTTGACAGCCAGCCTGACCTAGCTCTAATTACTTCACACAAGCTTCTCTTCTGTTATTCAGATTTTCAGTTATCTGGACACACAGGTACCAATTGGTTTTTTTTAGTACTAGTTGCCCACAATCCTTGCTTCCTTTTCCAGCTTTATTCTGCTTTGGATTTTTGTCTTGGCCATGGGGTTTAGATGAAAAGGGGCTAAGTTTGTTTGATGACTTTATTGTGGTGGCAGTCAGGAATATTGGCCAAGTTGGCCATTAGGTAGTTAACTGTGTTATATTGAATGCACTTTGCCTACCATTTGAGTTGGATCCAGTGTTTTCATAGCATTAATATAATACCTTGAGGTTATCTTGAGATGATTTCGGGGCTTTAGTGTCTCCGTGGCCCGGTCCTCGACCAGGCCTCCATCCCCAGGAAGCAGCCCGTGACAGCTGACTAACACCCAAGTACTATTTTACTGCTAGGTAACAGGGGCATAGGGTGAAAGAAACTCTGCCCATTATTTCGCCAGCACCCGGGATCGAACCCGGGACCACGGGATCACAAGTCCAGTGTGCTGTCCGCTCGGCCGACCGGCTCTACCGTGGTTATAATTTGAATAGTTTCACACTGACGTCTAGGTCCAAAATTCTCAAGAGGCCCTTTGGGCAAAGGGCAGACTGTCAATCCCTGTTGTGAAAAATATGTAGCAAAAGTGCTGTTAGATGTTATTCCAGGACAAACTCATTAGAAGTGCTATAATTAATAATCATTATTTTACCAAAGAGGACATTGTCATTTAAGAATCTTACGTGTAAACTCGTTCGTATCCCATGTTTCAATACTACAGTATCTTGGTAAAAGCAATA